>OY740775.1:4034428-4330449 GCA_963513935.1 Aphrophora alni
AAATTACCACATTTTCTTGTTGTCAGGATGAAAATTATATTTTTTACAATTACTTTTCAATTTGTCAATGTAGAGATGATACCATTATATGCAGAATGTAAATCTGAAAATTTGTACACAATTTAGTGTGTTATAAGTTGAATAACACACGAAATACACAATAAACTGTTTAAAACAGCCACTATTTTGATATTATAAATTAGATGTATTTGAATTTCAATAGGGTACTATATGAGCACACTACTTCCTTATACCAAATTTTATGTTTCTCTTTTAATTTTTCTGACCGCTATCCTGTTTACGTACTGACGACAACGACGTCGAAAATAACTTTTCAGTTTTCTGAAATCAATGAAACTTGTGTCTCTGTAAAAAAAAAACAGAGGTGGAAAGTTTTGACGATTACCAGAGGCATTCTGTACTTTGTATAAACGTCGAAAAGTTGTATAAAAATGTGTATACCGAAAATCTGAATTCAATATACTATAAATTTAAAAAAACAAAAAAGACGAAAAACTAAGCAAGATAGGACTACCTTTTTAAACGGTATTTCTTGCTTGTATGATTTATTCTAAACAACCAGATCCTAAAGTGTGATCCAATAATTTCTGGACATCCTATATATATTAACAATTAATCGTCCATTATTATATACTACTAATTATTATTGTATTTTAGTTATATCAATAATTTTTCTTTTGAGAGTAGCTTACAACCTAGTATTTTTTAAATCCATGTCACCGTTGATATATACAATTAGTGTACTTTTTTGGAAGTTTCGAAATAAATAAATCAATTCACAAATACAATACAAGCTAACTAATTATATACTTTGATCGGTTGCTATTTCAACGGACTATGGTCACATCAAGTAAAAAATACTTAGCCCAATTTTCCGTTTTGAGTCTAGGTTGCTAAACAGCTTTTCCTCGGGTGACCTCTTTTGAACTCACTTATTGTGATTACTGGTGGATAGCTGTATCTCCGACGTATCCTAGCTGATTCTACACTTTTATGCGTTTAGACTTTGGTTGGATTCTCTCTTAACCAATTCTTGTTCTTTTCCGAGCTTGAGCTTCGAGGGTTAAACTTTATTCTTAGGGCGATGACGAACAAGATGTTTTTCGACCAAACAAAACAATATCATCGTGTGATGTTAGATCAACACATTGAATTTCGTTTACGTAATACTTGTTTCAATTTCTCCTGGATGAAATCAGTTGAATAAATTTAAGAAAAATGGACATAGCACTGGACAAGAAATGAACGATTTCAAGGTGTAAACTGTTCGCGCTTAATGGAAGACAAATATTCGAGTGCGTCGCAATGACCGGTCGTGGGCGATGTAAAGTCAAGTTTGGCAAAGCTTTCACTCGCCACAACACACCTTTACACAGTGCCTTGACACCGATAAACTTTACTTTATGAAGAAGACCTGTCTAACCATAACATAACAGCTGATTTGATCAAACCTTATATCAAGTGATAATCCTGATTTGGAGACTTTTATCGAGAGAAGTACAAGTGAACTATAAAACATTCATTGAACTTAAAATTCTTGAATTTTACATGCAAGTTTATTTATTTTAAAAAGTAAGCCTTGTGGTATATCATTATAAATATAATTTTTGTTTGAGGGAATAATTGTTGACAACTTGTAGGCAATAGTTATGGATAATTCTTTTTGTTGTGGCTAGTAGCAGATATTTTTGTCCTACCACTACCATTTGAATAAGTTTTTAACGCAAAATAATTTTACGAGTTAAAAAAATAGGTTTGAAATGAAACTTTAAGTGTGGAATGTGATAAATAGTTTTGTATAAAACTTAGTTTTAAACATATAATGAAAAGTGTGTTTTTTTAATATCGTTCACGATTCTGAACCACAGAGTAATTTTCAGTTTACAGTTGAAGACGGCAAAAAAGACTTGCGCTATTGTGTTTGGATAGAAATTCTTTTTAAAATGATTTCCCACAAGACACACTTTGAGTCTTCGACATACGTTGAAATTTATTTTTTTGGGGGTGCCTCAAAAATGTTTGAATCGATAAAATATGTTTTAAGAGCTCAAGCAATTGCGGATCTTCCAAATCCATTGTATGGTTTTAGAGATAAAGTCAGTATTTCAAACGACCTTCAGTGGGTCACTTTTGTAAGTACGGGCTTGGGAATACAGAGTGACCCTAGTTGCTGGATTTACATCTTCTCGTGTTATAGTCTTGGGTTAGTTTCCTCATTTCATTTTCCTTATAAGGTTCTCTCTTAAATTTATGTTTTTCTTCTTCGTTTTATTTATAAGGCGATGATGACCGAGAGGTTCTTGGCCTTTGAACAACAAACCCTAAGAGCTCACTTAGTGAGTGGGGCTTGGCAATTCCGAGAATACCTAGCTGGATCTACACCTTTTTTTTACATATTCTTGGGTCAGATCCCTCTCTTTCATCTTTCCTATTAAGTGTCTCCCTTGTCTAACTCTTGTTCTTTTCCGACCCTGATACTATTAGCATATTTCAGAGCTAGGGGTCTTTATTTTATATTCTTTTCTTTTTTTTAAAGATGATGATGACGGAGAGATTTTTCGTCTTTAAACAACTGGAAAAAATTAAACAAGAAAAAATATAAAACACTCCATACTTTGAACGCTTCCAAAATATTTAGTAAGGCAGTACTCCTGCCATTAAAACAAATGAAAATTTAGACTCTTGCATTAGATTTATGAACAATCAAAAATGACAAATTTGACGTTGAAATTTGATTTACTGAAAAAGGTTATGTTATAGAAAAATGAACTTTCGTTTTCCAATACCAACAATTTTGCACTATTTTTCTCAACAACGTTTTGATCCTAATTACAGGGCAAAAATATATTCAGAAACCCTTAGAAAGTTATAATCTAAACATAGTGTACAATTAAATTGTCATCGATAAATAGACACTGGAAAATAAAATCTGCAACGCCTGATTAGTTTTGTAATGGTGATATAAACTGAATACCTCCATAACACTTGATGCACTAGTTACTCTACCAATGATCCCAAAGTTTTAAGAATGACAGTCAACGCAAACATTTTATAAATCAAGACCCAACTTATGATGTCTAATTTAAAGTATCGTGAAAAGAAAGTAAATACTCTTTGACTGTCCTATCCAAAATGTCTAGAGATTAAATTTTTTAATGAGTATTTGCAATTTATAAAACTGCTTTATAACTTACGAATCATATGCAATTTAATAAGACTACATATTTTCTTGATCATATTAGTGATTTTTAGACCATGAGACCAGACTATTGGGAGATTCTGGGAATTCTCTCCTGGTTTTGCAATGTCCTTCCTCTGACTTTATTTTAACCGTTGCAAGAACATTTTAATTCTATTTCAGTATTGTACCTACTAAGATCGTCTAATTTTAAAAATAAACAAATTAATTGTAGATTATTTTATAATAATAACAATTTTAATAACAGATATGTCAAATTTTAACACGGCGCCATTTTGGATAGTGTCGTCATGGGGTCATTAGGTTTCCAACGTCTCTATCACACCTTTAAAATGAATTATAACAATGTGGGTGTTGGCATTTTAAATTGCTGAGTTTCATCACTTTTCTCTACTTCAAAATGGGGGGTGTGCTTTTTTAACTTAGAAATATATAGAGAAACTGACTAGTGAAGTAACGAATGTATCATGTCTATAAAAATTACAAAATTAGTCAGTGTTGGCGGGACTTATTTTTCATACTGTATATCTGAATTTCTCAGAATTCAAATGTTACAATCGCATATTTGTCTGTGATGGGGGGGGGGGGGTGAAGACATTTAAAGAGGGAAAGAAATTTATTAAACTTTCACATAAATTATTCTAATCAGAATCCATTACTTTAATAATCATTATTGACTATTAAAAGTACGTCACAAGGTTGATCAGAAAGTAGAGTGGGACTAATAAATACATAAAATGTTAGCTGATACATTAGAAAGTTGTGTAAACATGGCGTGGACACTAATCTCTGGCTGGTGAAGATCCATGACTGTGATAGAACCATCGTGTGGGATTTACAAGGTTTGGATACACAAACAATCTCCCATCTCTTACTATATACAGCCACACTGATACTTGTTAAATACGCAATAAAAAAAATACTGGCAATGCAGTGAAAGTACGCGAATTTCTTGTTTTGATAAACGCCCGTTTGCTGATATTTGTAAAGTTGAATTTTGTAAAGCATTTTTCTTTTGTAACACAATTTCTTTCCTACTCACATTCATGCATTATTTTATTATATGTATATATACAGGATGTCCCGGAACTCTGCAGCGGCTTTTTGTAGAATTGTTCATTACGTAAAAATAAGATAAAAGTTCCAATAAACATAGGTATGAAAACGTTTTGTTTCCCATTTATCCGCCATTTTGTTTTTTTAACATAAAATCTTTATATCTTTGGAAATAGATAATATATTGAGTTCGAATTTGCTATACAAATTTGTTATTTAGCCTTTTCTGGGTTAAACAAAATCAGAACGTACTCTTGTATATTTTCAAAATGTAGGGCGTTAAAGTTTTTAACGTATAACGCTGGGTGATATTAACTCTAGTTTACCTAAACCTCTATACCTCTCTACCTCTAATATTACCTCTAGTTTTAACTCAAAAAATGTTGTTGGATTATCTTTTACTTTAAAGTTTTTTTTTGTAACTTTTGTACTTATAGAATAAAACAGCAATCACACCTGTTTAATCCATCCTGTATAGATATAAAATTTTAAACTTTAAATATAAATAAAGGTTGTTACTAACGTATTCTCAATATTAAAGTTGTCATAAAAATCGGCTGATAGGGGGGAAAAAAACAAACAAAACTTGGATATTGAGAATTCGACGACTAAATATTTTAAAATCTACATCAAACTGAAAATTAGCGATAAAAAAAAACAAAAATATAAATTCAGTTTCATCAAAAGACATTAATTTTCGTCAAAGTTTATTAAATATGCATTTAGTCCCTTATTTACTCTCAAACATTAAAATGTTTCAAATTTAATTACTTTGTGACACTTACACCTTTCTACACTTCCAAATTTCAGTAATTTTGAAAATTCGAGATAAAAATTGCAAATAGTCATTCTGAAATAAGCCATGTACAAATCTAGAACCACCCAAAGCAAATTTCTTCAAGATGCAAAGATTTCTTTTCTGCAACCAATAATACTTTCTTGCCCACGTAAAGGCCTAACTGAAAACAAGAAATCATATTGTTTCACGCCATATGATTTCAAAGCAATAGGCTCAGTGAGGTCAACAGCCGAATACAGCGATAACTTGAAAGAAAGGAAGTGATAGACAATCGCCATGACTTTATGATAAACTCTACTTGCGTCTGTCTGTCTATCCTACCCACAAGCATAACCTGTAAGAAAGACTTCTACCTACAAATAACTAAAACCACATCCCACTTTGTTACCAAGATTACTTTGGTAATTTACTAATATAAAAATACAAAGGAGTAAAGAATAATCTGTATATAAATACTGTTTTCCTTACGTGTGTGTTTATGATTCAAATAATTCTTGCTAATTTTTGCAATAAAAATACATTTTCAACAGATTTCAGTGTTGGTAAGTTTTTACACTTGAATTACTAGTTTAAGATATTACAATTTGAAATTCTTTAGAAGTCAAATTTACCTATTTTAAAGTATTTAATAAATTTATTGTATTATAATGATTGTATAATGTGTTAGTTATTCGTGACAGGAGGACGTGATTTTGAGAATTGAAAAAAAAGGATACGAGGCGTTCAAAATCAAATATTTAATTCAAAACTGATCTAGCTGCAGTGGTATTATAAAAGCCATCTGTTTTGAGGACCCTTAAGTGTTTTTAACCATTTTTTTTACGGACTCTAAAAATAAATTGTAATCAAATTTAGCACTTCTGAACCAAAACGAAACAATTTGGCCATTAAAATTGGGCATTGTCTAAAAACAACTAAAGCAATTTCAACAAAATTTTGGTAAGTATAAATATCAACGATTTAAAATTGAAAGTTTAAAAAATATCGTTACGGAGAATTTGCTATAATTATTTACTAAAAACAGTTGAAGGCTAAATTTCCAGTTGTCAGAAAAAATATTGGAGTTTGTGCAGACTTGGCTGAAAATGTTTTCATTAATATCTTGGAAGACATTTTGTACATGATGAAGCTACATTTTAGGAATTTTGTTTTAAACTTCAAAAAAAGTGAAATTAAAACCATCAACTGGAAAATTTTAAAAACGTTTATTACTAAATTTATTTTTCTTCCAAAAAAATATTTTGGAGAAAAAATTCTGTAAAGTAGTTTTACAAAGTTGTTCTTTTTTTCGTTTCTACCAAAATATATGAAAATATAGGCATCTGTAATTTTAATTACACAATTGTCTTGTTTACATAATAATAATAATATTTAAAACAATTGGTAAATATTAATTATTAACCTTGTTTTAAATAAAACAGACCTTCCACAATAAATATCGTTGTTTTTTTTCTCTAAAACCTTTCAACATATATTAACCGAGTTACCAATGAACCTAAAATCTAACAAGTAGTCGTTTATAAGTGGAAAATTACAAAATTACATAACCTAAAAAAAGTAAACTCAATATTGGCTGAGTAAACTGTCATTTCCTCTGAATGACGTTGATAAAGTCCTTCAGTAGTTAGGCCTGACAATGGAAATGTTCAGCGTCTATTTTTACTTTAAACGAATGGTAATTGAATTTATTTAGGCATTGGGTGACCCTTCACTACGTCAACACGCCGTAAAGTTGTACAGTCATTCGGAAATGGTCAATAAACAAAATGGAAAATAACGATATTTATAGCTTACTCGAAAAAATACAAAAAATATAGTAAAATGTTTTTAGATTTATATTAGTTAGAAAGAAACGTTTCCTAAATTAAGTACCCACTCCTCATGCTCTTGTACAACTGGAGCATTCGTCCTCCTCATGCTCTTGTCAGAATTCGTCCTTCAGTTTGTTAAAGTTTGAACCGACATTTATGACCGAGCTAAGACAGGTCCTATTTGAAAAAGATCACTTCATATTTTCTTGTTGTTTAAAAGCGAAAAAGTATGTGGTCATCATCGCCTTATATAAAAAAGAAGAAGCGTCAGTTGATCAAGAGTTGATCAAGAGTTGATCAAGAGAGATCTTATAGAAAACATGAGAGAGAGAGAAAGAGAGAGAGAGAGAGAGAGAGAGAGAGAGAGAGAGAGAGAGAGAGAGAGAGAGAGAGAGAGAGAGAGAGAGAGAGAGAGAGAGAGAGAGAGAGAGAGAGAGAGAGAGAGGGAGAGAGAGGGAGAGAGAGGGAGAGAGAGGGAGAGAGAGAGAGAGAGAGAGAGAGAGAGGGAGAGAGGGGGGAGAGAGGGGGAGAGAGAGAGAGAGAGAGAGAGAGGGAGAGGGAGAGAGAGAGAGAGAGAGAGAGCGATTTAATCTAAATCGCTTCACGGGAGCTTCACGGGATTGCCAAGCTCTTGCTCACTAAAGTACCGCCAAACGCTCCTAATTTTGATATAAATTATAAAGGCCGATCGCTAAAAGAAAAAAACAACAAATATGGATGTTCTAACGTACCATCAAAGTCTCTTAAATCAAATCATTGGGCACCAATTTCAATGTCGGTTCAGGAGTTACTGCCTAAAAAAACCTTTTTGAATAAATAATTTTCAAAATTAACAAAACAAATTTTGCACTTAATATTGAGCTACGATAAGTTCAATTGTATTAACTACTCAATAGAAAATATAAGATAATTAATTTAATTAACAAAAAATATATAGACATATCATAACTTACTTAAGCAAATGAATAACAATAAATATTAAACGATTATAAGAATGTAATCTACTATAATGAATATAATTATGCATAAATACTACGTAAATAAGTTAATAAATTTAAACATCAAGACAAATAAATTGTAATTAAAATGCTTTTATATAGGTGTGATTCTGAGTTACACAATCATCTACTGAAGAATTTACCTTAAGCTTTAATAAGTAACATCACAAGACGCGAATTGTGATTCAATCTTTTTGCATTTACTCGTTTCCCGAACTAGACTGGGTATTCATAAAAGAGTTATTGCAAGCTCCTATAAAATAAGAAACTATATAAAAAAATAATACCGCCATTTTTGCGACCATTTTTATAATCATATTTAACGAATAGTAAAACATAGGCGTGCATGTTAAATAGATAATAAAATTCAACTTGGAGATAAAGGTAATTTATTAACTTGATTTATTTTAATTATGTTTTTACATTAATAACTGTCGTAATTTGTATTCTAGAAAACACGTTTGTGCAGAATTGGATGACGATTTTAAAGCTGCTCAAAATAAACACAAGCTGATAGGTCACAAGGTACTACCAAAAGAGTTTCAAAAGACCGCCATTTTGAAATTCGGTATTTTTGTTAATTTTTATTCCTCGAATTAGAATATAGCCTGTATGATAAATTTTAATAAAATTTAACTATCCCGGCTTTAGATTTAACTAGAGCCAAGATTGATAATTTATTAGGATTTGAGGTTATATTTTTAAAATTTTATTTTTTCTGTAACTATTTTAATTTTAATTTTTATGGTAGAAAATACGTTTGGGCTTCATTAGATACATGAAAAAAGTGACAAAATGAGATATTGTACAACTTTGTATGATATAAATGTAAAAGTTATCCTAGACGTTTTAAAATTAGAAAAATGTCCGCCATTTTGGAATTTTCTAACAGATTTTACTGTTTGAAAGAACGTTCCCAACAAATATCTAACTTAGTATGCATTTCGAATTACTAAAATTGAACCAAAATTGCGCCGTTTGGTGTCAACGCAAGTATGCACGTGTATGAATACAGTCAAATTACTACTATGGACAGGATTTTTGGACATTTAATGATTTCCGTTGGGACCGTTTTTACAATTTGTATATTACCAATTCCTTAATAACCTCAAACAACATCGGATCACTAAATGTGGCCCGTTACCATGGCAACTCGAAGCACGAGTTCAATAAGCCAAGAAATACCATTCAGTTTTATATATTATCAAAGATAAAACACGATCTGTCAGGCACAGTTAGTCACGTCACGGTTTTAATAAAGTTACTGACCTGCCGTGACTAATTACAGCTCTTTAATGTCGTAACAAATAACTTTATTATAGATAAACATTCAAGAAACATTGCTGGTATTTTACCTTGCCAAGTCAATATATAATAACAATTTAATCGATATTTTGCTTACCACGTGTATGTAGTATAGGGAAAGCATGATAAACGTAAATAAAATTTTTGACAGGGTAAGTAGTTTTCGTGAATTAGTGATTTTGTACATCCTCCCCACTGTTGTTATTAGCGGCCTAAATATTTAAACTTTAGTAAGCTTACGTGAGTTATATAAAAAAGCTATTGAAATTTAGGATGATCAAAAGTCAAAAGTTTTGACCCAAGTCAAAAGTTCAGATTGATCAAAAATTTTAAACTAACTAAGCCTATTGAATGTCACAAACATGTAATCAATTTCAATGTTTATTACTATTTACAAATTTATTATACTGTAGGTGATTATTTTATTAAACATACAATAAATTTTGGTTTCTAAAATTAAAAAAAAAAAAAAAAAAAAAAAATCGTCAAAACTGATTAACCAACTAGACCCGTGAAAGATTATCACCATAATATATATTGTGTTCGCTGTTTCACACATAGTTCTAAGAATATATATTGATTACTACAGCTATCTGAGAGTTATTATTTAATTCTGCAAATGTAAAATTTAGTTCTGATTTTTTATATTTTCGTGTTAATTTCTAACCAAAATGATAATTAAAAAATTTGCTCCCCTTCAGTCTATCATTTAATGATGTTATTTCTGTCATTTTCAGTTATTTCCTACACTCGGCTATCTTGATAACAATTTAAGTACATTTATAAAGACAGAATACTTAATGGTAGAGACTAAAGTAAATTTAACTACATAAATTCCTCTTCTAGTCATTGAATAAAAATTTAACGTTATTAATGACGTACATTTCTCAACCATTCTTAGTGGTAAATACAAAAACAATTTTTCTGCTCTCTGTTATCTTACAAAATGTAAAAGTGAACTGGTATAATACGCGAGAATAAGGTTATTCCAAAACTACTATTTGTAAAAAAATAAAATATTATTTAATGATATTTATTTATGAATAAAGGGAAAATAAAGATATATAGGTGTGTGATAGTGTTTACATGAAGTAGTTTAGGTTGGCCCATTGTCGTAGTAGAAATTGTATTTAAAATGTGTTGTATTTATTTGAATGTAAGCTTGCCATAAGTAATAATCTAAGTATTTGCAATCAATTGTCTATTCATTGTAACATGCAGAGGTATTTTATTATTTTTATTTTTAAATCGTTCAAGTTATAAAAAGCAATAAATTAACTCTAATGTACATTCAATTACGGTTACTGACAATGATTTATGTATTTCATAAAACAATTTAAAATGAAGTAACAATTATAATTTTCTGACAAACACTAAGGTCAAATTGAATTTTGAATAATCCAAAATGGAACTAGAATATAGCAGCTTTTAAATTAATATCCCGGGATATATAATATATTCAAATTAAATATGCAATACGTGAAAAATGAACTTCATTAAATATGGCTTCATAAAGAGTATTCATAATACTGTAGTTGCGGTGTACCTCAGGGCTTCACAATGGGACCAATACTATTTACAACAGTTATAATGACGCTAAGTTGAGTAATGTCCCTTCACTCTATAAGAGTTCCGTTCACAAGTAGTTCCTGACTTCACTATGTTAATTATTCTCTATCGTGGGACAATTAAATAAAAATGTTTATTCATTAGATGATATATGCAGCCGTATTGTCCGAAGCGTGCTTGCAATTGTAGCCTCGAAGGTGAATTTCTCAATACTATCGGCTGTTGAATCTTTAGAAACAATTTTGATTGGAAGATAAACGCTGCGTATTTTACAAGTGCCCGTGAGCTGTACACGCACTACTGTTGGTGGTAATTAATTGATATTAGAGAGAGATAACTGTAGGCGATCCGTGATATGCCAGAAAGAGAAAAAGAATTGTATAATGAATGAAATACAATTCTGGAGCGAAGATGTAAAGATTAAATGTGATGTGCTTTTCAATGTGAAAAAGATGATTTACCTTTTGATTGTCAGTATTACAGTGGTTGGATTTTAAATAGTTTGCTCGTCATTTTAGAATCTCTTGCTCGCTCTACTGGTTGTGACGTTTAGAGTTAAATTATTTTAAAATTATTATTAGCTGTGTAGTTTGTAAAAGTGACAGATCTTGTATTAGGAGCGAATGAAATAAAAATGTAACAGAGGGGGGGGAATCGTTTAAAACGCATCTAAAACAAGAAGAAAATAAAGGCACTATAATGTTTGTCATTATTATGAACAATAAAATTGTTTACTCATTGTGTCCATAACAAAAGGATGAACAAAATTACTTTAGTTTAGCAAGAAATAAGCCATTTTTATTCGTCATATCTTTGAGAACAAAAGCGTGTATGTTCCGTGATAGATTCAGAGAAGAAGAAGGGGTGGGAGAGGAGATCAAAAACTTGTAAAATTAAAACTCAAGAGTTTACTACATTTATGATTTTTGTTGAAGAAAATTTTTTTTTTTTTTTTTTTAGATTTTCCAGAAAAACTCTTAAAACTATCAAAATTTTAAAGATGATAACGAATGCTTAAAATGTTTTCTAACAGAAGTAAAGTTTGAATGGAAATAACATCATTTGTTTCTTTAAAACTTTTAAAAATGAAAAAAAAAGTCTCTTTTTTGACTTACGAAAGTCCCCCCTCGAATTAAAAATCGTGATTTCATACATGCTAAAAGTGAAAAAGCATACAATTAAACGTGAAAAGTTTTCTAAAAATATTCAATAAATTCTTAGATGTAGGTATTTTGAATCAAATTAAACAGTTCGTCTCTTGAAAATGTTTTGGAAAATGATATTTTCCGATTTACACCCCCCCCCACAACAATTAAAATCATGTTTTTATGCATGCTAAAAGTTTAAAACAAATGAATCTGAAAAAGTTGTTTAATAATTCATACATGTAGTTTGATCATTATAGACATTTTGTCTTTTGAAAATGTTCTATATAATCCTTATTTATAAGATTTAGCTGACACATTAAAATAGTGATTATATTGTTACAACCGATTTTCATCAAATACAGTAAACGCTGAACACGTGTTTATGGCACAAGTAAAGTTTATGCTCTTTTTAAATTAGTACATATTTTTACAAAGATGGCATTATTGGTACATTTTCTTAATTTTAATTGACAACTAAAATTTGAACAAAATTTTCGTAACATAAGTTATGGTTCGTTTTTATTTGGTTTGGAGATGGGTGTGTGAGAAAGTTTGTGCAATATATTTGCACAATTTATTAAAGATAAAATTTAAAACAACATTCTACGAAATATATATACATATTTCCTCATAATTAATTTCTTTTAAAAGACAAACTACATATGAAATGTATTATACAAAAAGAGGTGTAACTACCATTCCTGAAATTTAACAAAAATAGAGACGGGGGGCACTACACATAAAGATAACGTTAATAAATAAATCATAGTCAATGAGATTCACGTTTTTACCAAGAAAGTCATGAGTTCATTAAGCAAACAATATAATTTTATTCTTCCTGAAATACCACATTCTTCTTATGACTCATAGCAAATGAATAAGTTCTCAACAAACAGGGCATGTATGCAAAAAATACTATCGATTGGGCATGTCGTTATAGATTCAGCTACTAGCGGAAAGATCGATTCTAACTGATAATCGGAACACGATACTGCTCTGAATATTCAACAGAAGTAGTCATTCCTTGACACGAGATTGAAGAGGTAAATTCGTCACGGCCCGATAACGAGTTTATTACAAGCCGTGACTAACTTGGCTGACATCTCTAAAAGGCATTAAACTAACTGGTCCCATCACTGGCGGTCTTTTTAATTAGAAACCAAGGCAGTAGTTTGGAATTTGATTCCAAAAATTATTATTATCAAAGTGAAATTGTATTCAAATTTTTATGTAATTTAATAGTAAACCACACGCATGGAATAGTTTGGTTGGTTATATTAATTATTATATTATGTGAAAACATTGTTTTAATTTTCTCGTACATCAATTCAAAAAAATGTATTGTTGAAATAAAACTTTTATAATTTTAAAACTATTGCGTTTTACAATATCCAGGCTTTACAGGAGTTAAGGTAGCAACAAGTGGTTTATGGAAAAATGTTTTTTTGTTGTTTGTGCAGTGTTCAACAGACCGCCCAAACGACAAGACGATTTTGATCAAATTTGGGATTAGGATTTTTTCAAGTACATTGCTTTTTTTAAATTATGGTATTTAGGTTTTGTAAATTTTGCATTTAGATTTTTCAAAATTGGTATTTAGGTGTATCAAATTTGGTATTTGTTTTTTTTTTAATTTGGTGTTTAGGTTTTATAGAATATGGTATTTTCGTTTTTACAAATTTGGCATTTTGAATTTTCAAAATTGGTATTTATGCTTTTCAAATTTAGTATTTGATTTTTAAATTTTGTATTTAGGTTTTATCAAATTTGGTTTTTAAGTTTTTCATATTATATATTTAATTTTAAATTTCGTATTTACTTTTTTAAAAATTGGTATTTAGGTTTTCAAATTTGATATTATGTTTTTTTTTGGTATTGAGGTTTTCTAAATTGGTATTCAGGTTTTTCAAAATTAGTATTTAGGTTCTTTTCCAAATAAAAAAAAAAAAAACTTTTCTCTTGACACAAGAGAACCAAGTAAAAGATATATTAAGAAAATATATGATTTGTTCATTTTCTCTTTTTGACTGAACAAAACTGAAATCTGTATTAAAATTTCGACGAATCCTTCATCGTTAAATAGTATTTGGATATCTTAGAAAGTTAGTACAATATTTTTACCTTTTCTCAAACTAATACATCAAACATTTATAACTCAAAATATCACTCGATATAAGTGACGTGTTCTGCCAAGTAAACAAAACTTAAACACTGGAAGATTTACATAACCTGAATGTGATAACTCGAGGCCCTGTGGGACGTCATTTGCCAACATGTTTAACCAGCTGGTATTTATTATCACTAAAAAAGAGTCTTTTTATAGTCAATGACAACTAAGTGTTACTCTGCTGGAGGTGATGCAAGTGTCGTTTAAAGTCCACAATTTTGTCTTTACTAAATGTAGGTTAATGCTAATAACTCAGTCGCAAAATTATTTTTCTATACTGTTTTTGTGAAATGTAAAATATTAAGAATTATAAATCAATGAGTATTAAATTTGTCTCCTTATTTATTTTCCTTTGACTAAATTCTGACGTTTTTTTTAAATATTTGAGACACCGCCAATTTTGTATTGTAACAACATAGCGACCTATAATTTGAGGAAATATTTTTATTAAACAATATCTTAAAAATAAGTCCTTGTTCGATAAGACTTTTATATTTGAAAATTTTGAGTTGTTCCAGAATTTATTGGTGGGATTGAATTTTCCTTATAAAACCAAATCGAAAAAAAAATTCTAAAATTTATGTTTTTTATTGTTTAAAGTTTAAAAGTTACTTAACAGTACCTTGACGTATTTGATATCTGGTATATGTAAAACTGCCGCTCGTAAAATCAATTTTAAAGAATTTGAATCATGAAAGGTTAGGTTAGGTTAGGTTAGGTTAGGTTAGGTTAACCATAAAAGAATTGAAAAACTATAAAATAGAAAATTGATTTTTCTATTTAAAATGCAATTCATATAAAAGAGTTTTTTTTTTTTTAAGTCTCACCGCAATGTTTACATTTATAGGTGACCATTTTTTTAAAATTACAAAATACTTGTAAACATTCCTATCTTCTTTATAAGCAAACAATTTCAATCCAAACTAACTTTAATAGAAAGGAAAAGATTTTATCTTTAAAATGTTTGTTTGTTAATTTCTATACGAATTTTAAAGAAGTTATGACAATTATTTAGCTCAATGTCCAAGCATTTGCTGTTAGAACCGATTTCTGCAGGAAATGGTTTATTTTTACAAATGGCGGTAATAATTGTAAAACACGTCTCATATGGAGGACAACCATTACACTTCAGGACGACAGAAAATGTCAGAATACACTATTTTATTAGATTAATATTGAAAAGAGTGTGTTATAAAATATAATGATGGGTAATACAAAAATTTTTAAATTTTGTTTTTTATTACAGTGACAATTACAGATGAACAAAATTATCAAAAAGACGAAAATAACGTTTAGTTTACGATAATGTTAACCTTTTACTCGACCTAAAGTTGTATATAAACCATACTAATAATACACACTCACAAACTGTAAAGTCAAATGTAACTTCAACAATTGAAAAAATTACAATGTACAATTTTAAAGTAATTTTAACCTGAAAGTAGTTTAACAATGATACAATGTACAACACACGCGTCATTTAGACGTCAGTGCTAAGTCTATGTTTGTTTGTAAAGTAGTGTATTGTGAACCCTGGCCTAAGTCGTGTTTTATTCTAATGGACTAAACAAAATTACTCAGTTACGGTATTTTAAACAAAATTTTATTATATAACACGAACAAATTATGATAACTCTTCTCACGTAAAACAAATATTAGAGACTGTAAAATTGTATTGCAAATGTTTTTTTAACGTGCCAATAATTCCACGCTACCGAATCGAGCAGAAACGAACAATAAACTAAATGCACACGCATAGACCACCAGGTTAGAACTGCTAAAAATAATGTTTCCCAACTGCATCATATCATAATGTTTTAATTTTGGAAACACGTGTTGAGTTAAGTCACTTTATACAGTACTTTAAAAATAAATTATATTTTAATTTCTTCCGTTTAACATTACAAAATAAATTTGTCTCCAAAAAAGTTTGCTGGCTGTATTTCAATATTATAGAATAAGCGCATAAGTAGAGTGTAACAAAAGCAAGCACATAAAATAACGGAAGCGTGTAAATAGTCCTTAGAAAATGGGCGCAGTTTTGTGGAAATGTCAGTATTACCACAGTAAAAAAAAAAGTCTACTAGCCCCAGGAACTATCAAAAATGCCAGTTCGACTGTTATCTATCGAAAAGTGAAATATTCCCTTAACTTTTCTCAATAGATCGAATATCTCAAAATGTGTCCAAACTATTACGAACATTTTTGGTGGACGTAAAACAAAATAAATTCATGGATGTTTCAGTAAATACCAATAACAATCAAAAGGTATTTTTGAGAAGATGACGTTTTGCTTAGGAGATACAACTGAGCAAAATGTGATCACATATTAAAGACTATGTCTGGAATAGTGAAATATGTGTTTTGACCTTGTGGCAGGTACTTCCAAGTTATGTGCTACTGTAAATAAATATGAAAAAAATAATAATTAAAAAATACATTTATTGACAAAATAAACGCAAACGACAAATATGATTAAAAACAGCCCATTTGTTAAGGCTGATAACCTTAATATAATCTACCGTTTTAAATATAGTCTTTCATCTTCCTTATCAGGTCTCCCTTGACCAACTCTTGTTGTCTTTCGACACTCACGTTATTACAGTATTCGATGTCAAGTGGTCTATATTTTATGTTCTTTTTCATCTTTTTTTAATTATGTGATGGTAACCGAAAGGTTTTTCGCCTTTAAAAAACAACAAGAAAACCATAACAAAATAATTGTAAAAACAGTGCAAGAATAAAAATAAGAAACACATCACGCCAGAAAATGGATGTATAAAAAAGCGATGGCACTGAAATTTTTAATTTAGATGTAAAAAAGCGATAGTGCTGTATTTTTAATTTAGATGTAAAAAGCGATGGTGCTGTGTTTTGATTTAGATGTAAAAAAGCGATAGCACTGTATTATTAATTCAGATGTAATAAAGAGATAGCACTGTATTTTTAATTCAGGTGTAAAAAAGCGATAGCACTGTATTTTTAATTCAGATGTAAAAAAGCGATAGCACTGTATTTTTAATACAGATATAAAAAAGCGATAGCAGTGTATTTTTAACTCAGGTGTAAAAAAGCGATAGCACTGTATTTTTAACTCAGATTTAAAAAAGCGATAGCACTGTATTTTTAACTCAGATGTAAAAAAGCGACGGTGCTGTATTTTTAATTTAGACGTAAAAAAGCGATAGCACTGTATTTTTAATTCAGATGTAAAAAAGCGATAGCACTGTATTTTTAACTCAGATGTAAAAAAGCGACGGTGCTGTATTTTTAATTTAGACGTAAAAAAGCGATAGCACTGTATTTTTAATTGAGATTTAAAAAAGCGACAGCACTCTATTTTTAATTCAGATGTAAAAAAGAGATAGCACTGTATTTTTAATTCAGATGTGAAAAAGCGATAGCACTGTATTTTTAATTCAGATGTAAAAAAGAGACAGCACTGTATTTTTAATTTAGATGTAAAAAAGCGATAGCAGTGTATTTTTAACTCAGATGTAAAAAAGCGACGGTGCTGTATTTTTAATTTAGATGTAAACAAAGCGATGGTGCCAATTTTGAGAATGTTTTTTTGATGTTGTTTTTTAGGGATGATTCACGAACCAGTATTTTTGGAGAGGTGGCGACCAATACGTTTTTTTTTAGAGCCGACATTGAGAAAATTGTAATTTTGTGGTTTTTTTATGCCAGCAATCCTCCAATTTCATTTTAAAAAAATGTTCCGACATATGCTCACATACAAATGCTAGTAAAAACGTACCACACGTTTGGGCTGTAGAGAACAACCGACAGACAGACAATATTTAGAAACGACGATTTAGGACATAGAAAACACCTAAACTGATTGACATGTGACATATCATTCTACATACTAGGTGTAACATGACACAGTAAAAATAAAGAAAGTTATTGATACAACACGTAGATGTTTATCATATAACAGCAAAATTGTAAAAAACCAAAGTTAATAATCAATCTAGTCAGGTTGGTTTTCAGTCATATTTAATACGCTGTACAATTCGTTTGCTCACACACCTTCAGGAGGTTAATTAATTAAGTACGTGTATGACAATCCCGAGGAACATCGCTGGATCTACACATTTTCATGTAGTTTTGTGTTAGATCCCTCTCTTTCATCTTTCTTATCTGGTTTTGACATATTCTTGTTACTTTCAACCACTGACACTATTAGAGTAGTCTTTATTTTAAAATATTTACTTTCTTTTACTTCATAAAGAGATGATGACGGAAAGATTTTTCGCTTTTAAACAAGGAAAAATATAAATAAAGCGCTTTAAAAATTGCGATAAATTGGAGATGTTCAAGAATCGTCACCAAGGTCGAGCTCTCGTCAACGATCCATAATGTCAAACAAATTCGCCTTATATCACGTCAGCGTATCTGCAAGTCATCGCCCAACTATTGACGTCATTCACATATTTCTAACTTTTCCACAATGAATCATACATAATCATTTGACATGACCAAACATTGATTGTCGAACAATATCTGTTACTATTTAAAGTCTACATTTGTCATTTTATCACAATAGATAACAGAAGAGGAAATTTTCTTTCCTACTGAAATATCCTGTCATTTTTAGTTGATATGATAATTTAAATGCACATGTTTTGAGACTGAATTAGAAGAATCTATACAACTATTCTACAAGGAAATGTTTTGGAAAAACGTAGTAGAACATGGAAGAGATACTGATTCCTGAAAACATCCCCATGTTTTGAATCTTGAAGATTTTGTAGGTTAGGACATGTTGGAAGAATAGGTGATGAACTCATGTTAAAATCAGTCTTTAAGGTCAGGATGAAAGGAAGACGGAGTAAAAGATTTTCCCATCCTAAAAACCAAATAAAAACTATTCGTCTCCAAAAACGGTAGAGGCACGTCAAAAAATGAAATTAACCATAGTAGCTTTAAAAAAAAATAAAAATAAAGTAACGATATAATATAATAAGGGTTCAAGTTACATTTGCTACGTTATCCTATAAACGTGTCCTCAATGTAAATGGTATATAATTAAAATAATGCTTTTAATGACAGCACTGAAGGTTTATTTTTTCGTTAATTAATCCTGAACCGTAATATTTTTTAACTTGACGTTTTGTAGACGAATTTGAGTCATGAATCTTCACATTTCACTAAAATTTCAATGAAATCGGTACACTCGATTTTGAGAAATTACATTTTTTATAACAACCCTAGCGTTTTTACCGATAACTAAAGAATCCGTATTTTTGGAGAGATGGTGACGAATAAGTTTGGTTAGGCCCTTCGACGTTACACATGAGCAATAATTTATCAAAATCATTAAAACCGATTTTGAGAAAATCGTTTTTCAGTTTTTTACTTGTCAGCTTCTGTAATTTTAATTGTGGAATAAATTATTAAAAAATCACAAGAAATAGGAAAATATAGGAACGTACCAAATTTGATAGGTTCACGCATGGCTGTAAAACATTGTACAGTAGACAGATCATTCAAAAAATTAATATATCCCGCTGCGGCATTATTATAATTTAAATGGGTGAAATGTAAATAAGCTTAAGCCAAAGACAACCCACGCTTGAGTGCAATTACTTTCATAATTAAGTGAAGCCCTCCTGATTAGTTACGGATTTGGTTAGCTAGAGTGGTGGTTGGTTTATAAGGAATAAATAGACCTCTAGGGAATGGGCGTGAACGATTTCTTACAGGATGGCTATTATTGGTTAGCTAGAGTGGTGGTTGGTATATAAGAAATAAGTAGACCTCTAGGGAATGGGCGTGCACGATTTCTTACAGGATGGCTATTATTGGTTAGCTAGAGTGGTGGTTGGTATATAAGGAATAAATAGACCTCTAGGGAATGGGCGTGCACGATTTCCTACAGGATGGCTATTAAAAGTTAGTATAACTCTAATTCCGGTGGTAATTAGTTTTACCACAAGCCATCATAACGCGCTTACGGAGTGATGACTTGGAGACTGGACGCTGCCACATTTTTATAAATTTTAGCAAACTTTAAAACGTAGTCCGATGTAAACGGGTTTTCGAATAACTTACCATTAAATCTTGTATTAAGTTGTAATAGCTCATTTTGAACAGCGCTGCTGAAGCAAGATTGAGCTCGCCAACGATCGATATAAAAAAATTTCGCGTCTTACAACGGCAACATATCTGCTACAAGTCGAGTTTTCTTTCTCAGTGTTGCCAAACTAAAACTACTACAACCTAAATATACACAGGTTTGCTAAGAAGTGTGTTACAATATTCACAAACGATGACCACCGCCCAATGACTTGTTCATTAGGAAATCAAACGATTTCAAAGGATTAAATGTCTTGTCATTTAACGTGATAAAATGTAGTTTTGTCCTCCGCTGGATAAACTAGTTCTATACTCATAATAGCACCACATTAATGTGGCAATACATCACTAAGGAACTTGTTTTAACAATAAAATGTTAACGTGTTTTTTTATAGTCCATTGTGTTGAAATCATATTATGATATGTTATTCATACAATTTATAAATATTGATATTAGAAAGTACATATTATATAGGTGAGTCAGAGAGTCTAATAATACATGGAACTGTCATGATTGATTTAAAAGATTGGAGAATCTCAAAAGTGTAGTGTCGGTTTGTGGCACAATGATTTGAAGGGCTTATGTTCACCAAATTAATGTTCTTCCATACTGGATGTTCTTTTAAAAACTTACAAACACACACACACACACACACACACACACACACACACACACACACACAATTTAAGTAAACATATTAAGAAAATTAAATGTTTCCGAAAAAACGTATATAATTTCTTATGTTTTAATCATTTCTCACTTGTAGGCCGTTTTCAAGGTTATGTGAAGTTCAACTTTTGGTCTAATGACTAGACCTCTCGCTTTGAGTGCAAGAGGTTCAGAGTCCAATCCCCGTGGGAGCTTAAAAAATTACGGCGTTGAAAATCGTGTGATTACAGCGACGGGAATTTGATTTTTTGGCCCTATACAGATCCGGTATATGTCTAGTAATCCTAACTATAGCGTAAAGGATTTATTCTACTTTAAAATGTTTTTAATAAGCTCACTTTGATATTTAAAAATAGGTACATGTACATTTTATAACACAATTGTATTCTACGTAAAAAATAGGAACTTTTGTCAAAAAATTTTTATCCGACTTCAATTTTCAAGATATTTAACTACACATTTATTAATATACAAGGTATTTTAGTTTTAGAAACTTTTTACTGTTTTACTATAGATCTACAAGAAACGAAAGACAGTATAAGAAATGGAGGGGAATAAACCTGTCCCCCACCACACTTGATCATCAGTATGACAGGATGTCGGAGAAGTAAGGTGGATTGACTAGAATGAAATGGATGGGCGTGCTCGGGCATGCACACATGTTAGGTCTTTAGTTGGTTGTAGGTCTATAGCAATAGTCTACAATAAAAATTGTCTGTAAATAATCTGCTTAGAAGAAATGTGTGAAATTGTAAACCTTTAATGTGGTGTCGAATTATCCTTACTACTCATTATCAACGCGAAGAATCATAGTAAAGCTCGATTTTGTACCCTCAGGGGCTAACTTATAGTGAGTACGGATTTAGCAATTCCGAGGAATATTAGGTAGATCTAAACCTTTTTCATGTAGTCTTGGTTTACATCCCTCTATTTTATCATTCCTATCTACTCCTCTTGACCACGTTTTTTTCTCTTCTAACCCTGAGAGAGTATTCTACAGCTAGGACGTTTTATCTTTTATTCTGTTTTTCTTTTTTTTATAAGTCGGAGTTGTTTAAAAACAAATAAAAACCTGGTTTTGTAATTAGATTCGATCCTACTAATAAGTAAATTAAATTAACAACAAATATTGTTTTGAAATTATCAAAATGTGATTTCGTCTGTCAAAGAGTATACCATTAGTATATTTATTATTTAGATAGTTAATCAGCTGATTACACTGTCTTATCAGAACAAAAGACAGTTCTGACGCACATAAAACTCAATTTCATTAAGTGGTAATGATCATCACTTCAGTTTATTAATTCTACGAAACGTTGGGCGCGTTTAATTCTGGTTTAGTATGATCGTTAATTTTTTTGTAAATATTAATATTCAATTTAAAAAAAAACTATTTACGATACATCTAGAATGTTAACTCTCTGGATTCCCGTAGAAAAGTTGATATTTTATTAAGCATGTTTTATTTTATGAATAACATCGACGTTGACTTAATTTTTTGTTTGCTACGTTTTTAGAAGTGGCTAATAGAATATATTATAGTCTTGTACGGACAGGGGCACTTTATGTTATCGATTTTCTGGAAGTTAGTTGACAACAATTCTTGTATTTTTTTTTTTTTTTTTTTTTTTCATTTCAGACTAGTCTATCCAGATATTTCACTTCATTTTTATGGATTTTCTCATAGATAGATGTGAGACAAAAAAAAACATCTTTTTTGCTTTCTCACAAATAGTATTTAAGTCACGTTATGCGTCAAAAATTAGATATCAATTGTTTTGAGGATATCCGTTTGGATGTCTCCTGAATTCAAAAAAGTAAGTCTGTCTGCTCTTTGTTTTATGTAGACATACGACCCACACGTGAAGACCGATTTAAATGAAATATGTTGCATGGGGGTTTTTTCTCGATAACTCAAAATTTGGGGATAGCTGCCCCAAAAAAAAACACACACACAAAATAATGTTTCTCTAAGAATCTAATCAAAAAAAATGTCTAAAAGTATCTATTGTGAGTTATCAGTGAAAAACAAAACAAAATTTATAATTTGGTTTTTATAAAATACGTATATTACCAAAATCGACACTACCAATCTATTTTAATGTAACAGCAGATATTTCTTGTTGAAACTCCACATTCAAGGATTAAATAAAGCAATAAAGCTAAAGTTTCAAAATTATTTTAATGTTATAAATGAGCTACAATTGTTTCGCCTTGCGATGATGCCACAAGGCGAAACAATTGTAGCTCATTTATAACATTAAAATAATTTTGAAAGTAGCTTTATTGCTTTATTTAATCCTTGATTACCAATCTCGTTCATATATATTTTTTTGAAGTAAAAATTAACGACCTAAGCCCGACTGTATAATCGCAGGTATAACAAAACTGTTCAGAAATATTTAGCATAAAAAGAAAACGAATGTGACAATTGTTTTTAAAAGCTCGATTTGAATTGAATTAAGCTGAAAACAAGGTTATGGAACAAGGAAGCTTGTGTAGGAACTTATTATAATATGTAAACAATTTCTTCAAAAACGTTTACCATGGTTCACTTATTGATTGATAAAACAACCGCACTGACAGTTTTAGTGAAAATTATTTCAGGTTGAGTTTGTTTTGGGGGTGGATTAGTGAGAAATTGTTTGCAATGATTTTGCACAGTTTATTTTTAGACATTATAAATGTCTTTTATAAAAAAAAGCGTATCCTGAAAGATAGAGAGGAAAAAAACCATTATGACATAATATATAAACCATTATGCAGTTTATTATGACTCACCAAATAATGTACAACTACTTAACGCAGGTTTCGACCGATATAGGAAGTATTTCTCTAGAGTCTATTGTGAACCTCAAGGTATCTCCGATGTGGTCTTTGAACAAGGCATGGAGAGATTGGGAACCGGGTATGTTGACTTGACCAAAAAGAAAATGCAAGTTTCTACTTTGGTTTTACTATTAATTTTACGTTTTTAAATCGATTACCAATCTCCATGGTATGTATTGAAGTTCAGAAATTGTAGTTTACCATCTAATGACCTACTTCTGCTAACTCAAGGAGAGTCCTAAACTAGCGCATTCAGAACTTGAACTCACAAAACTACAATTATTAAACACATTATCACACTCTATGAGACTTCCTCTTAAATAGAAATTCAATGTTTCTAATTTCCTCTCCAATAAGAAGACGTTTTCTCTTCTCGCCTTCCTATTCTCTCCTGGCATCTGTCAAGGAATTTGTAGTACACAAAGTTTGTAACTGAGGTGCAACAGAAGAACCGGCCTTGTCATTCAAAAGCAAACCTAGAAGAGCTAAAGCCTTTTACTATTCAGATTCCGCTTAAAAAACACTTCCTGGGAACTACTTAAAAATAATTTTAGACTCACTTAAAAAGAAAAAAAATTAAATAGGCTAAAATATACCACCAAAATAAGATATTTAATATTAAAAATATATTTCTGTGTCTATTTTGCTATAATTCGTTCAAGGGATCTGAAGCTCACCATCTTTCTCCTCTTTCAAGGAACTCAAATACTCAAA
Source organism: Aphrophora alni (assembly GCA_963513935.1). Lineage (NCBI taxonomy): Eukaryota > Metazoa > Arthropoda > Insecta > Hemiptera > Aphrophoridae > Aphrophora > Aphrophora alni. The sequence goes on from OY740775.1 coordinate 4,058,799, forward strand.
GAACCCTAGATGTTCCCAAATATTATTTTTAAAAAAAGGTTTTGAAAAATAGATTTGGTAGACTCATTCTACGAAACTTGTTGACATAATTTGCAGAGATAATCGATAAAATAATCTTTAACTAAACTTGTTTACGAGTTTACAGAGTGGCGCCGCCTTTATGATATGTTTATGAAACAGCCGATGGTAATACTGTATACCGCTTCCGTCTATATATAATGTTCTTTATCTCTCTCTCTATCAGGATAATATGATTACACCCATTTTAACATGTTCTGACAGTAAAGTAATGTTAGGAAGGTTATACATAGTGAACTGGACATTCAAACACGTATTGATACACCATTTATTTATTGTCATTTGTGGATAAACATGTTTTACGAGTAGTACAGTAAAAATAGTTTTAAATGTCTCTAAAAAAAATTTAGAGGGAAAAAAATACTGGAAATTGCTTTAAAATTTTTTTATTAATAAATAGATTTTGAGTTCCTTAAGGGGAATTGAGTAACCACTTTTTAAGGGGAGGGGTAAAGGGCGTAAAAAATCTCTTAAAATAAAATTGTATAAGAAAGCTGAATAGAACTATTAATGATCATAACATTTCGAACAATTTGTTTCTTTCGTTTCGATGTAATTAAAATTGACAGACTTTTGATCTTTCTAAGGTGTCTTCGAAACCACCCCACGGTGTACAGAACAATTTTAGGCGTTTTAATTGTTAATACGTATTTTAGACAATTCAATTGCCTTTAGTATTGAAAAAATGAGAGGAAAAATCCCGAGAAATAGAGAAAATATAACCAAATTTGATCGGTCGACGCGTTTGCGTTGTACAGATGAGAGATGGATATAGTTCCAAATTTTATTTTTGGAATCAAGGCACCTCAAAACTAACTCTAGGCACCTCAAAACGTATATATCCGCAAAAAAGACCACAGCGATGTTTTGATGTATAAGACTGCTGTTCTATAGGTCAGTACGCACCCTACTTTGTATAAATAAGAAAGTTAAAAAAGGTAAACCGTTCAGATATGTTTGCATGCAAATAAAACGGACCATAATAGATTTTTTTTTTCATGTTTGGAAGCTAAAAACCAGGACAGTAGGCGTCCTAACAGCGGAACCCGGCATTTATTAATGTTTGAATTCCAATAATTTTCCTTTTTCCTTAATAATCAAGGAAATTATTAGCATTATCTTTGTTTTATATTTATAACATATGTAATATGTTCATTACATTTTCATTTCCTTCCGGAGGCAAGTTGATTCATCTGAAAACAGGGAGATGTTTACGAGCAAATTTATTCCATTTACGGATTTATTTTGATAAATGTAACGATGGATAAACTTCCAAGAAACGGTTTTAATTGGAAACATAAAAACAGGTGTAATGAATGTAAAATGCTCGCTCCAGAGAAGGTTTTAATGCCATTGGAAGGAAATCAAAGAAACAAATCCTCAGTAGCTCACTCTCATTCAACGTTCCTATCATAAGTACTTTTCTATCCTAACTCTATCAGAGTAATCGAGGACTAGGAGTTTTTATTTTACGTTATTTTTTCTTTTTCTTTTTTTTTTTTTTTTAAAAAGACGTCGTTGAAAGGAAAGTTTTTCGCTTCTAAACAACAATTAAAAAAAAATCAAAGAAACAAATGACACACATTTTACACTTATGACCAAACGCGCAATAGATGCCGAATTGTTCTTTATAGTTGGTGATAGCACACATTCAATGTGGTGTTCACTGCTTGCGAAGCCACCGTCGCGGTAGATGCACCTCGTTGACGCGCTTAGCTCCATTGGCTTTCTTTCGATCCCGACAGCAATCCAGTGACGTACATACAATGCGGTGTTCACTGCTTGCAAAGCCACGGTCGCTGTAGATGCACCTCGTTGACGTGCTTAGCTCCATTGTCTTTCTTTCGTTCCCGACAGCAATCCAGTGACGTACATACAATGCGGTGTTCACTGCTTGCAAAGCCACGGTCGCTGTAGATGCACCTCGTTGACACGCTTAGCTCCATTGGCTTTCTTTCGTTCCCGACAGCAATCCAGTGACGTACATACAATGCGGTGTTCACTGCTTGCAAAGCCACGGTCGCTGTAGATGCACCTCGTTGACGCGCTTAGCTCCATTGGCTTTCTTTCGTTCCCGACAGCAATCCAGTGACGTACATACAATGCGGTGTTCACTGCTTGCAAAGCCACCGTCGCTGTAGATGCACCTCGTTGACACGCTTAGCCGCATAGGCTTTCTTTCGTTACCGACAGCAATCCAGTAACGTCCCAAAAACTTGATGGATTACTGTTGAGATCCTCTTTTCAACACTATGTGATTTTTCTGGCTTTACGACCAGAACTGTCGATTGAGACCACAACGAGTGTCATAGCTTCATTGAGTCACAAGTTATACTGCTTGAAAGTTCCCAAAGACGGGAAACGATCACAAAATGGCGACGCGACCAACTCTGTCCCGCGCTTGGCGTCGCAATCTCCACTAAGTGAAATCAATTCTTTGATTCTTTAACAATCATAAAATTCACTTTTAAATATTTTCCCCCATCTTCAACGGCTTTGGTAAAATTCTACCAATCAAAATCAGCATAACTCTTTTAAAACGATTGGCATTTACTATCACCGCTGACATAATTTATTTTAAAATTTAAAGTGAAAAATAATTTATAAAATATTAACCACGCAGACAGCGGAATAAACAAATGACCATTAATCGTAATTAAGCCTTAAAGATTTCGCAATTACCAACATAACCGCTAGACACCTTATACAGAGTCAATTTACAAGATGTGCCTAATTACAGAATGTTATGTTGCCTAACCTGGACAATACACTCGTTAACGTCAGCCACCCAGACTGTTCCTTCATTTTTCATCTCACTTTAAAATTCGCTGCCAGACTGATTGCACTGTCCTTATTCAGATTATTAAAAAAACTTGTGTGAGGTGATGAAGCTCGTATTGAGGTCTACAATTAAATTTTAAATAGATAACCTTAATTATTTTCATATGTTAATGTGAGACTTAGCTCGGGTTACTATAATTGTTTCATGGAAACCATAGACAGATGATGTTACAACCAAGAACATCCGATTACGTTTGTAAATAATCTTAGCTTTCCAGTTTAGTCGATAAAAAATTCTGATGAGCGACATCCAATATTATTTTGTTTCTTGTTGGGGTGGGGGTGGGGGTTAAGACAAGTAAGTATACAGTCCAAAATAGCCAATTTTTATGTGTTTATATTTTTAGTATTTCAGAATCTAATGGGATGGTTTTAATGTTGGAATGCCAAAATGTTGGACTAGGCTACATCTGAATGATTTGCGTGTTAATCTGATTGTACTGTTAAAACAAGAATTAAAATATTCAATATTGTAAAATTCAAATTGCTTTATTTTAATAAATAATTAAAGAAAGTTATTCTTTTTCACGAATATTTTGAGTTGTATCGAGTACAAACCAGATCAAAATATTGGAGCTCTAAAAAGTCGCAATAATACCCAAATTTTGAGGTTTTAAAAAGTATGCTAATTTAATTAAAAAAATATTCTAATTGGTATCAACTCATAAATTTTTTTTTTAGTACTTTTAGATGTTAAAACTAGAAATTTTGTTTAACAATGTAATTATTAATCGTTTAAAAATATTAACGATTTTCATCGATTACGTGTAAAGCTACAAGAACTTGTTAAAATTGTCTATTTTTAAAGTTCATATTTTTTAGAAACTATAATAATAAGTTAATCGAATCGCGAATTGTTCTAGAGTGAATAAGTTGAAATATTCTAGAGTGAATAGCGAACATTTCGGCTTTGGTTTCATTAAAATCCGTCCATTAAATATATCCGGTTTAAAAGATATTTGATAATGATTATTTACTATTATTGATAAGGTTTTAAGCGGGGATTTGCCTCATATGTGTATATACAAACTAATACACAACGTTTCGTGAGTATAAATCAACTTCCCGTTATCAAGTAATAAACATTGGAAACTAAAACAAAAGCAAGTAAACTAGGAAAGGAACTCAGGTCTGAAACTAAATATATAATCTTACTATTATGACTATTCATACCTAGCTTTCGACGTGCAAGCATTTCTTAACTTACTAGATATAGTTTTACTTTTCAGCATATCCCTACGTTATGTTCACTTTTCTCATATTCTAGGTTTATCATTTGAAAACGGGAGTTGATTTATACTCTCGAAACGTCGTGTTTTATTTGTTATATACACAAATGATAGAAAATACTTATTATTACAGTCAAATAATATTCACAAACCGTGGTGAATGTACAAACGGACAATTTCTCTTTGGTTACAAGTGACAAAACAATTCTTACCACACTTACGCCTGCACCCTCTTGCTTGACAGTTGTACCTTCCCACATACTTGTCGTAATTACTTGTACACTTATCAGTGTCTCCAACTAATGCACTACTACCCGCATTTCCTTATTACGTTATAAACAACAATACAGGAAGTTCAAATTAATCCTTTGTTGTGTTTCCATCTAAGTGTGATAATGGTTATCATACTTCAACTATCTCTGATTATATATCTCTCATTCAAGATAAACGGTTAATAACTGTTATAAATCAATGTTTGTGAAACGGTTAATAACTGTTATAAATCAATGTTTGTGACTAATCATGTTACAGGTTACAAGAATGGAAGAACTATAGATTGCAGACGAAGAGAATTCTAGGCAGTTGGAGATGATAAATGATTGACATTGAGATAATTCAATGGTAAACTCTGGGCTAGTGACCCCAGCCTCAGCTAGAGTACAAGATGATTCTGTGAGGACTAAGAAAAGTTCCTAAGTTCACTTGACATCGACCTAAACTGCGAGTAATCTTTGGTATGTTCGTCCACTTAGTTTTAGTAATTTGTTGAACGAGTTTCTTGCGTTTATAAGCAAATGAGTTTATTCTTAGTCTTATCTCTTAACACAATTATTATTTGTAGCATATTTTTATTTGTTTATTAAAATTAACTAATAACTGTACAGAACTGGAAGTTAATGGAAGCAAGACGAAATACATGATAATGACAGCAAGAGAAGGGAGGGAATGCGCAGAAGATTTTGCGGTTGGCGGTGTTGGTGAAAAGCTAAAATAGCATTAGTAAGAAAATTCTAAGAAAATAATGATTGTTAACAGAGCATATTTTGCGAAAGGCTGTTAAAATCTAAGCTGATGCTATGCGCAAACAAAAAAATGTTAATTTACAAAACTCTTATAAGGCCAGAGACGTGGAACTTGCTAGAGGTGTTAAAATCTTAGCTGATACTACGCGTAACTAAAATGAAAATATACAAACCTCTCATAAGACCGGTCATTGTATAAGTCTCAGTGACTTGGAACTCGCGAGAAAACTACAATTATTGAGAGAAAATTGTCAGGAAAATCTACGGCCCTAAAAGTTTGTCGGATACGCAATAACAGCGAAATTAAAGAACTACTAAAGAAGCATTTAAAGCTTTCATTTTAGCGCAATTTTATAAAAATCGTAGGGAGGGAGTTTTGAGAAAATCGGAATTTTAGTTTTGGTTTTGTAGTAGTTTCCTTTATAAATGTTGAGCTTCAGTATTTGGTTATTTATGAGTATGAGTGTGTGAAAACGTTTGTGTAATGCAAATTTAATTTGTAATATCACGGTAATATTTAACAAGAAAAGATATAAAAAAGGCCTTCATTTTTCAAATTTAGCATTCTTAAAAACACGTTGGGAATCCCATTGTACTCCGCGGCGACTTTAACGTCATGAAAAAACACTTGCTGTAAAAATATCAATCTACAGGTGTGTTGTTACATAATTGATTATTAAAACTCTCTCTCTCTCTCTCTCTCTCTCTCTCTCTCTCTCTCTCTCTCTCTCTCTCTCTCTCTCTCTCTCTCTCTCTCTCTCTCACGCTCGCAGACGCACACTCGCGCGCGCTTTCTATATACCCAACCAACTAATACGTTAAAAATATCACCTACGTACGGTTAATTGAATGCGGGATAATTACAACGCAGGATAGTTTGAATTCCGAAAGTAATGAAAACAATTAGTTGTCTAGTCACATAATAGATCGTGTTGACTTCTGAGTGACATTGTCGTTCAATGAACTTTCTAGGTTTAGGGCTTAAAGAACTCTACCGCTGTCGTAAATCCCAAGTCACGTAAATAAACAACGTAGTCTTCACCGACGTATTTCTGACCCGTAAGGAGTGTTGGCTTTTTATATTTCTCAATTTGTATTTCTTGGCTTGTTGGTCGGACTGTACAAGGCAAGCAATGTTGTATTGATTTAAAATTTTCCTCCAATTCAAATGTCTGCAGAATTTAGCGAAAATTGTAATGAACGTTCCATTTTCACAATATACCAATTACACGTAGGCAATAGGCTACTCATATTTTTTTCGTCATACTGTTTAATATTTTTTCAACTAATTTCTTTTCATTGATAATTAGATGAAATAACTGTCATTTAAAATTTCTTTCCTTTATTCACTATTAAAAAGAAAAAGAAATAAGTTGGCGCCATCGCAGTACCGACATTACATTTTGGACAATAACTTCGTTATCGTAAAAAGGTTGTTACCTTATAAAAGGTAGATGTTGAAATGTAGTCTGTTAATTTGTATCAAATTCATAAGAGATATGAACAAAAAAAAATTTAATATGGTGAAAATTATTGTTACAGTTTGCCGAAACAATAAAATGTGAAGATTAGCTAAAAAATGGAGGTCATAATGTAGACAATTGTCAAATTTACCCTTTACTTCGTACACTGGGTAAGTAAAATTGTTAAAAAGTAAACTTTATTATGTGCTTCAAACTTGTCGTCAAAATGGAACATTTCTTTATTAAAACTAAGGTGTCTTCTACCAAGCTGTCAGTGGTCTGAATGCCGCATTGTCAGTTAACAAAGGTCAGAAGAGTTTGCTAAAAAAAATGTCTAAGATAAGTTAGGTTAGGTTCGAAATTCACATGTTTCAGTCGCTTTACTTTAGTTTCTAAAATTTACATTGAAGATTTTAAAAATAACTTCAGTTCAGAGTTTAAAACGGATATTATTTTTACACTTTTCCCGAAAAGATTCTTTGGAACATGTTTATGTTGTATTAATACTAGACCTATTATAAATCTAAGAATGTTGGCCTATGTACGAAAAACAAACGTAACGTGTCAGTTAGCAACATGTTAAGAAAAATGTACCGCTCAGCTGATAACCTTTAGAGCTGTCAAACCCTTCTGAACCTTGTCAACTGGAGATGTGTCGCTCAGACACTGGCCGCTCGGTGTAAACAACCAAAACTAAATCCATCGCTATAATGTACAACAGAATCTTTTGAAATTAAACTTTGTAACAAGAAACATTACTTTACGTAGTGGAGATGTTTCAGAAATATCATCGATTATAAACTAATTCCCTAAAACATTATCGATAAGTAAATGCCAAACACTCTAGAAGATTTTCTGTTAAAAAGACATCAAGAATGATATTTTTAAGACAATTACTAAGCGTACTTTCTTGTCTAAGAACGTTTCTCACATCGGGAAGTCTTGTCTTAACCACGAGAGCCTCTCTTGACTAATAATGATCATTAACTACAGCAGTAAATTACTAAACATCCCAACACCGTAGTCAAAGAAAACAAACAGAAATGGAGGTTTATTAAAATTAGTCTCGTGAGTATGAGATGTACGCCTACAATCCGCACCTTTATTAAATCTATAACCTATGATAAGATATGGAGCTTGGCTGACTCATCTCTGTTACATATTATTAACATTCTTACTAGATCTGGTTCTTTTCTTTAAATCTGTTATTAGTTAATCTCTGCTTGGTTTTCAAAGAAATTAAAAAGACTTTGTCTCTGTTACTTAGAAAAATGTATCTTTCATAGAGATGATATTATGTCCCCACGTGACAAATTTATTATTAAGAATCAGATTTGATCGTAGATGTGTGATAAAAAAAGACAATCTGGTTCAAATAATCAGTATCATGTGGTCAATCGTGTAAAAAGCTAAGGGGGGGGGGCAAATTCCAATACATTGTGTTTTTATATTTGTTTAAACTAGCAGTAAACTTATATAAAGGACGTTACGATATTCTATCAATTATTCAATTAACAATGATAATTGAAATTCATTTTTCAAAATCGAATAAAAATAGAGCGTTTTATTTTATTTTTCTACATATTTTAAAATAAACTTTTTAAGATTGTATCTATGAAATTTTTAAAAAAATATTTTTTGTTAATATTGTTTATTAACAATAATAATTTTTCTTTTATTAAAATATGACTGTATAGAATAACAAACTTTCAGGTAAAAAATGTAAGGTTTTAATATTACAGATCCTGAAAATCTCACTAAAAAAGTAAGATTTTGAGAAAATGTGCAAATAAATTAAAATTTAACACATACAATTAGTAGTGTCATGCAGATGTACTGTCTGCTGTTTTATAACAGATTGGCCAACTTTAAAACAAGAAATTACTGATATGAAACCTTGATATTAACTGTGGAAGTCTTGCAAAATAAATAAAATTCGATACGGTAACGTCATATTTGGAGGTTTTAGAAAATGTTGTGCCAAACTTTAAGTAGTGGTTATACTGGTAAAAAATACACCATTTTGACAATTTATAAGATAACGTTTTTTTCCTTGATACACTGGTAAAAATTTATACGAAAATGTGCCTACCAAATTTCGACTCAAAATCTTAATAATTTATAAAGCTGTAATTATTTTTCAAAAAAAAATACAAAATTGCCGATAAATAGAAAACGAAACGTTTCCAGAAATATGTTTATAGGAATTTTTTTCTTTATTTTGACCCATTTAGAAATTTACATTTTCAAAATATATGACAATATGGAGTGAACATAATTTTATGAATAAGGAGATATTATGATTTCAACCCCAAAACAAAAATTGATTTTTTTTTTCACAAACTTAGCTATACTTGTCCTCTTAAAATGAATGGCTTACAATAGGCGCATTTATTTGTAATATACTAGAAATATGCATTAAAACTGTTATATATTGAAGAGAGAGAATTCATTAAGTAGATATCCAAGGTTGTTTTATAATACGGGGCAGGTGAAGCACAACCTCAAAAAAGACAGAAGTATAACTCAATAATTAATGATGGAATTATAGTTTTCAGTTGAAATGAAATATATAGTTTATATATATATATATATATATATATATATATACATATATATATATAGTCTATATATATATCAAAATGAAAATATCGAGTGGTCTTATATATTTTAAGAAAATCAAGTATCAAATGGTCCTCCCTTCTTTATTTGTTGTAAAATTCGTTAAAGGTTTTTATAATATTTTTAAGGTTTCAAACAAACAAAATTTAAAATTGGGAATAATAGTGCTCAACTTATTACTGGTTAATCTGCATACGATTTCTAAAATGTTATACTCATAGTAATTAATTAAAAGAGAATGGAAATAATCTCTATTTTTGTTGCTTATATATATGGAAAGTTACTCCCACAAAGTTACCCTTTTTATTTGTTGTAAATTTCTTTGAAGGTTTATAAAATATTTTTAATATATTCAAAACTAAGATTTTAAAATTGGGTTTAATAGTACTCAACTTAACTACAAAAAGGATGAGATTAGTAAAAATGGAATGAAAAAAGTGTTTTTTGCTGAAGAGATATTATAAATGCCTCAACTTTAAATTTGTCGTGTGGTTTTGTTCTTAGATATGTCTAAAAGAAATTTTAGTTTTACATTTAAAAAAATTTAAATATCGTTCTCAGAACTTTAAAAAAAGGGAAGCATAAGAAGCTAAGATTTTATTAAAATGACACATCTAACAGAGAAAATCATTACTCACTGGAGATATATGAATTTAACAAACCACAAAAGTCAAATCATCAAAAATTTGTTTCAGGAATTCAGATAATTCATCATCGGATGAGTAAGATTGTAATTTCATTTCCTGTTCATTTGGCTTCTGCAAAAATAAGATTAAAACCAGCGAAATGCATGACCTTAACAAACCCACAAAGATAACTGTCAAAACTATTCAATTCAAATATTAAAAAAGAAGAAAATAATCCATTAATTTAGTAGGAAATGCGTCTTCATACTGCACGTTTGACGTTAAAAATAATTCTTACAACACATTCTATACAAGATGTTTGCTATGAAATGATTAGGTAAACTATTATTTATTTTTATGGCCGTTGACAAAAAACTATTGCATAGCCATAGTCAATTTAAAATATTACACAAACAATACAACAAATAAATCAACTGTTCAATAGCCAGTCAATACACAAAATATAAAACACAAAACATCATTTCACAAAATAATTCCAAATAATCCTTTAAATTAAAAAATAAAAAAAATAAAAATAGTAGCTTGCAAAAGTAAATTAATATAAACAGTATAATCAGTCCTATATATAAATTTAGATATAAAGGAGAGAAAGAGACCACATCCATCATGTCAAGGGCTCGGCATAGACTGCACAAACTCCTCCATAGAGTAAAAGGATCTAGGCAATAGCAATTTTTATTCGGTAAAAAATCCTGATAGTTTTTAATGCTCTGTGTGAACTTATTTATCAGTCTAGCACCAGCTTGGGAAGGAAGTTTGCTATGAATTCAATCTGTGCTGTCCAGCACGATAATTACTAGCTTGTCAGGTGCTGTGTATCTTTATTTAGGACACGCTCACATTTGAACCTGTAGTAGAGTATCACCTCAAGTATATAAATATATACTCGGGAGCGTAAGAACACCAAACTCTTTAAACACAATGAGTCCTACACAAACAAACACAAACTCTGAGTCCTACATGACTCAGTTTTTTTAAGACCTGCTAAAGCCTTATAGCTTTTTTGCAGGACAAAAAATCTGCATATTCCGAACTGAAAAATCTCCTTAAAGGGGGATTCCACTTTTCAGATGCGGGCATACAAGACCATAGTAAGTTGTTAGTAGAATCGCAATGATTTCAATACAAACTCAATATTTTCTAAGTTTGTATATTCCGATACGACACTAGCACAAATATATGTGATACATGTGATCAACCCATGGTCAACTTGTCAATACAAAACCCTAAAAACTTTACACTGTTGACCTCTTCAAGTACACTCTCATCCAGCTCCACTTGGTGTCTGGTTTGAGCTATAGTTCAAGTTCAAAAATATGTACTTTGTCTTATTTGAATTTATGGTCAAATTATATTCAGCAATGGCTTGTAGTTTTGACTTGTAGAAAAAGCCTTACGGTCTAAAAATTGAACTGAGGCTGTTTGGAAACTCAAAGTTGAGTCATCAGTAAATTGAATTATGGTGTCTGCATACACTGGGAGGTAATAGGTAACATATTAAAGTGTCAATAAACATACGCCCTAAAAAGCTTCCTTTTGCGATAAGTCACTATTTTGTGTTATTTTTTTCAATAAGAAGACATATCTCTGGAACGAAAATATACACTCAATTGTTCAGCACATTTTATAACGTTAATTTATAGTTTATTTTATTTTATAATTTTTTTCAAAACGGTTTCACAATGTTATCAAAATTTGAAATGCGGTTGTTTCTCTATAATTTAAATTTAACAATTTTAAATAGCTGATATTTTGTTACTACTAAGTGACACATTTAGAATATTTCGAAAACTAAAAATTAATGGCATACTTTTGTGCAAAATTTGCTTCTCTTATTTTTTTTTTAAAGGGATGATAAACGAGAGAGGGTTTTCCCGCCATTAATGAACAAGGAAAAACGTTCTGAACTTATATCTTGTTATTGAAAAAAAATACTGATACAGAAAACAATTTTTTTAGGACATATCTTTATATAAACATTTTGTCCCATTTAATATATCACCTCTCGAAGCTTGGCAAAACATTTAATGAACATTCTGTATAGAGCACGTTTTAAGACACATTTGATACTGTGAATTATTTAAATTTTTTCATTTAATAATTTTGACAGTTATCTTTTGTCTAAAACACTCTGTATAATTCTGTAGTAGAATAATTTTATTAACAGTTTTCCTCTTGACAGCCTACACATGAAAAGATCTTATCACATATTTTACTGGTTAATCAGTTGGACTGCTAAAACGTTTAATACTCATAATCATTGATTTAAAGAAAATCGAAATAATCCGGAACATTTTTAACACCCTGTATAAACTTTATTTTATTTAAAGTTGAATTGTAATGAAAAATATGTCTTGCTTACAATAATCAAAAATATTTTAATGACTTTGACCACACAAATTCTCGTTTTATATTTATTTGGGAATTAACAGTCAAAACATATTTTTGCTGCTTAATGTTCCCCGTCATCCCCAGCTATAAACTACAAAATGTTACTGTGAATAACCCTACCTTAGGTATTGGTGCGATAGGATCTGGGACATCAGAATCCCACTCGCTGCTCAGATCATCGCTAGAAGCTTCTCCATACTCCGCAGGTGGCCAGGGTACTTCTAACAGTGATTTCTGATATTGTTCGTATCCAGGAGCTGCTAGTCTTGTCGGAAGTGGTGACGGCGATCTGCTTTCCCCACTTCCGCCGTCGTAACAACGACTTCTCATCCTGTACTTGCCTCTGCCACCTTTATTGTCTACATATTCTTTCTTGTGATTCTTCACTCTTCCATTTTCTACATTTTTCTTCTGGCAAGATTTATTCGTATCAAAATCGGATGCATAACACCTAAAGTCCCACGAAAACTTAGGATGAGTATTTTAATAACTACTGTAAGGGATTGTGGGTAATGACTAACCTACTGAAAATGCCTACTGATGATGACTTAAAAATGTTATCTTTAAAAACTACGCCTTTGTTTTCCCAACCAATCAAGTACAATATAGGTCGGCCCTGATATAGAACGGTATAACTTTAAATAAAAGACTTTTAAATTATGTTTTCTTTTCAATATACAATAAACAAGTTAAATATTAAAACAGAATATATTGCCAATACAAGTATAATGTTGACATCTACACTTATACTATTATATTTTAATATATTTATCTAGTATATCCTTTAATTAATTATAGAAATTCATTAACTATTTGACACGAACCGACGATACCGGTGTAATCTTAAGTGTTGGAATTAATTAATGTAAACAAATATGTAGAACTCTATGAAATCATAGTTTGACTTGTTGACTAATGTATATTTTATCTTAGGTACTAGTAGAATCTCGTAATCAATTGATCCTATGAGAAATTTAAATGGGAGATCTTCGTTCCTGTTACGACTTCTTAATACTTTCATAAAAAACATCTCTACAATTTCATCCCTGTTTCAAAACCATTGGGGTCTTATTTATATTAATATTTATTTGAAACGTATAAAAATAAATAGAATTTAACTGTTAAACTTGGATTAAAATTGTTAAATAGTATGTTTCTTGCCTTGTATACATTTTAAATATCAAATTTAATAAAAGACGTACAATAAAAAAGATATTGAAAAATGAATTTCTCCATTAAATCACATTTATATCTAAAAAAAATGCAGGCAATACTTAAACCCACCAAAACTAAAAGATACACAAATATCAACTTTTATGTTTAACCATTTTCCATACATTCAATGTATTCCTCGTTTAATTGACAACTTGGAAAAACTTTTCGTGTTTTTTCAATTTTACATGTGTAGTTAATGTCTGTTTAATTTTAATGTAATACGACCTCCAAGGAGCTATTGTCTGAAGATGGAATAAATTCCGAAATGAGTCAAATATACGTGATAGACTGTAAGAACAAAATATATTTGTATAACTTGTTTTAATTTCATAAAATCAAATACTGAACACGCCATTGAACACAAACTTAACTACGTATAACGGAAGAAGGTTTTTTTAAATGAGACATGTAATGAATGACGTGTTTGGAATCAGACGTCTTCTACTATCAAGCATAGCGTAATCGACGTTATGTTGCGTCAACAATACTGCTTTATCATTCAGAAAATCTGACTGAAATTGTTATTTTTGTAAAATTGATAATTAAGTGCTCTATTAGAAATTGATAACAACACTTTAAACGCATTCTAGTGTTTAACTGTCTACATTATCCCTTGAAATATGTTTCATTTGCTTTTCTTATTCAAGTCTTTTAATGGTTATTATTTATTTCAGTATATTATGTTACCAGTTATTTCTTTTGCGCCAAACAATTCAAATAGATATGTAGTAATATAAAAGGGTAGTTAAGGGGCAAAAACAAGCAGTTAAACTTTTTGCGGGAAATATTAACCCTGTGGTGTCTAATAATACTAGGGAGTTATGGGAGTTATACTGATTTCGAATATGTATGTTCATTTGGCGAAAAATTAATATGTTGGCGCTATTCCGATTAAAATACTTCGACTTTATAAAAATAACTGTCCCAATATGCCTACAGTCATGTGTTTTAGTTAGTACATGTTTGACCCTTTTATTACAAACTGAAATATGAAGACACTGATATTGTTTATTTCACTAACTACAAACACAGTCTTACACAACAGGTTTCTAAATTGTTTAATTGATTTTTGAACTGGATTAAAAAACACTTAGTGCTCGTGTACAGAGTGTTCAATTTTGTATGAAACAATGTCGTGGTATTTACTTTTAATTTTAAAAAAGTAAATTTAGTGATAATTATCATGAATTATTATCATAAAACCTGGAAAGATAAAAATATAAAATAACTATTTATATTTGTTTCTGACAAAAAAAAATTACTTAATTAAAATGATAAGATGAGAAATTCTCTTGTCTTGTGAATTTTGTGAACATTCTGTACATAAGGACTAATTTTTAAGTAATCCAGACTATAATTAAATAAACAGTTCAAATTTTGGTTGTTACGTTTTACGTAAAAATAAGAACGAGGTAATACATCGTTAGAACAAAAATTCTCTCTCTCTCTCTCTCTCTCTCTCTCTCTCTCTCTCTCTCTCTCTCTCTCTCTCTCTCTCTCTCTCCCTCTCTCTCTCTCTAATGACATTAAAAAAATAATATATCTAAAGAAACAACGTAATGAAAATTATATGTACATTTTTTAAACAATGCATCAATTGTTAATTTTATAAAATCCTCCTTTTTAACTCACTTTTTTCAGACCCCGTACATAACTCATGTACGCCATTTCACTTGATAAAGGGTGTTAATTTATGCCATGGAAACGTAGTGTATTAATTTATATTTAGGCGGTACAAATAATAGCAAATGTCGACTAAACCATATTTTTTCCCCTCGTCGCTTAAAGATGAAAAAAAGTGCTTTAAAAAGAGGAATTTATCAAATTAACAATTAATACATTGTTTAAAAAAATGTACATATAATTTTCATTACGTTGTTTCTCTAGATAAAAAAAATGTTTTAAAATGTCATTATATATATTGTCGACTAAACCATATTTTCCCCCTTGTCGCTTAAAGATGAAAAAACACTCGCTTATAATCGCCATTAATAAAAAAAGAAAGAAAAACAGAACATAAAAATAAAGACACAAAGCTCCGGAACACTCCAAAAACGCCAGGGTGAAAAGAACAAGAGTTGGTAAAGAGAGATCTGTTAGTAAAGATAAAAAAGAAGGATCTAACACAGGTTTACATGAAAAATTGTGTAGATCCAGCTGGAACCCTCCGGATAGTAAAGCCCACGAGGCCCTGAGGGTGATCAAACCATATAATCACCATATTAATAATATGAACAATCCATAATAACCAAATAACTTTAAAACAATAAAAAGTGATTTCATGATGAAAGTTCTGTACGTTTGTATCCGAATCCAACTATTGTATTCACGTTTGAACGTGTTTAGTGTCTAACAGAAGGAATTAAAAAAAAAAATGTGCTCTTTTTAATATTTGGATAAGACTTATGTAATAAAACTGGTAACTTTTTGGACAATTTACAAGAGGCATTGGTTACTCTCTTAACAATTAACATGATGTTTTTATTGCAGGTAAAGAACAACCACGTTATCGAAAACAAAATTCTGAAGTAGTCTTGGATAGAGCAATAACACACGTTATATAATTCTAATGTGACCTAATTTCTGAAGGGCCAAAGCAGGTCACTTCCAGAGCGTAAGTAGGTTTACTATCGTAAAATAACATCAGCTTTCCCAGTGGATGTGAGTATGTGCGTGAGTGTTTATTAAACGTAAACATTTATATAACTGCAATAAATGATCAACAAATAATAAGATCAGAATAATAATAGAAGTTTAGAGTACAGATAACATTGTCAATTTATTTATTGGCAAAGATGATTCATTATTTTACGTCACACTAAAATAAATAAATGTTGTAGAAATATGAAATAATATATAGGGGAAGCACAAAGACTATAAGTATAAACCCACACTCGCCTTTTTATAAAACATATTTATTATTTCCATTTTCTATTGCCTAATAGTCTGCTCGTATTTAATTTTAATTTTACTTATCATTTTTATCAGTCTAACTGCTATACTGATAAAAAAGATAAGTAAAATTAAAATTTGAGCAACAAGAAACCTTTCGTTTTGAGACTGTAAAACAGGATATTTAAGTATCAAAATATAATTCTCTGGACAGCGGAACTTTATCAATTGATTGGTGATTGTTAACCTTATCAATCATTTCAAAAATATCACAAATTGGGTACGATCGTTCCCATTACCTCAGATGATCGCTGAAGGTGGCATCTCCGAGCGAATCTACTTTTTTCATGTAGTCTTTAATTAGATCCCTTTTTATTCTCTTTCTTGATAAACTCTTATACTATTCCTACCCAGATGCTAACGTGTTAGAGGGCTATGGGTCTTTTTAAATGTTCTATTCTTCATTTGTTTTATGAGGCAATGATGGCCGAGCGGTTTTTAACTCTATTGCCCTTATCAGCAATAATAGGTTATCAATGATTTAGTACAATGCACTCAAATGTTCCCATTACCCCCACCATTTGTGGACTCTTAAAAATTTGACTCAGTTTTGATGTATCTTCCAAACGTTTATACAATGTTGGATTGTGTTTGTCGTTACAAAGAATTAGTACTTTCTACCTATAGCCTATCTAGATTAACTTAGAATAAAATATAGATATTATCATAACTCTGGAAAAAGTCGAAAAATCTTTAAATATTATTGTTTAAACATATTCCAAAAATCTAAATTTTAAAATAAACGCCATTACGAAATAATTTATTGTGGAATTATAATTTTGAATATATATTAAAACATACTAAATTAATAATTAATATCTAAAATCCGCTCTTATAAATCGAATGATAAACACACTTTTCCGGACATATTATCTTTGGAACTTTTTGTTTTTGTTTGAGACTCCCTGAATCCCATAACTGCTGCTTCAAATATTGCCACATTAAATCACCCTGAACATATTTGTGATAATAGTATAACTTTCAATAACAGCTGACGTGTTAAAAGATATTGAGGTTAGGTTGCACACCATTGCTATTTTTCCTATACAATTTGCACTAGCTAATTAATCATATATATATATATATATATATATATATATATTAAATACAACTATTTGCTACAGTCTAGACGTTTGAAATGCTTGATGTCTGTTAAAAAACATGATTATCTAAGTGACAAGAGCAAACAAATAGGTTGAAAACATCGGCCTACTGTATCTCTTATCTCTGACATTATTCCGTCTTTTAATGCTATAGAAGATGGCAGTGGAGAAATAAATAAAGTACGACTACTTTCATTGTAAATATTAATTTAAGACGTCAGTTAATGAAACATTGCGTTCACAATTTTATTTTAAAATTTGTATAAATTTACGATACACTTAAGTTCTAATTAAAACGGACAATATTGGTGTTTTTGTGTTCCTTCTAGATTTGTAAGAATTCATTTTTACCTATAATAAGAACTGATTCTTATTTAATATTAATATAAATAAAGGGGTCATAGTTCAGTTAATGATAAATAAGTAAATATTCTTATATTCTTACGTAAATACATAATTATTTTCGGAGGTAATTTGGAAATATAATTATCTACAACGAAACTTTAGCCTTCGAACTACATAGAAAATTCGGGAGAGATAAACGCAGTAAAGAAGAATCTGGAGAGAACCTGAAGAAGACGATAATTCAATTAAATTTTGACTGATGATAACTCTTGTCTTTTCCCGATATTTCACAAATTAATTGTATTGTATGTATTTCACAAATACAATGTCGTATGTATTTAGTACATAGGTCATTGTATTTCCCTTTATTTTTACAAAATGTCATATTTCTGTTTTTTGCATCCGATATTTTTCCACCAAACACATTTAAAGTTATTGACCTGAATTTTGTGTAAAAGAGATTGATCAAACCAAGGGCGTACCCAGGATCAAAACTAGTGGGGGGGCAAGGGGGGCAAGCCATGGTCATTCAATATACAATTGATTATTAAAATAGTTATTTCAAGAATTGTATTAAATTCCAGCAACAAAATGTATAATAAAGATTTTTTTTTGCTTCCAGGGGAGGGGGGGCAGCTGCCCCCCTTCCCCTCGTTGGGTACGCCCATGGATCAAACATTGGCAAAACTTATGATTATATTAAATTAAATCATTATAATTTAGTAATTGTTATCATTTTTTATTAGAAAATTTCGATTTACCTTGTTTATTTCATATTTACTAATGGAAATTTCAGTTGGCAGATGTTTTGTTTAATGAGGTTTTAAAATAATAAACTTCCATAACCGTTCAGGTTTTTTTTTCTCATCTTTTCTAGTCTTTTACTTTGGATAGTTTCACTCTATGTTCTCCAACAATCTCCTATTTTTCCGTCGTATTTTCAAACTAAATTAGAGTGATATTCTTGAATGAATATGTTTCACCTTGTTTTATCTGTGATTAACGACATAATTAAATACTTTTCGAACAATAGAAAAGGTAGTGTCGATCTTTGTCAGTGTTTAAATGATCTTTCGGATTTTTACAGAACTTCTTTATAGTTGGAGAATTCCAATGCGGATTTGTGATAACCGTAATGAAAATATCATAAACTCGGGGGACATCTGGTAAAATTGAAGGTCATGCATAACGTATTGGACCTTATTAGAAAAAGTTAATCCATATGAAAAAAAAATCTATAATGTGACGTAATACAGAGGTAAGTATTTTCTGCTGCATTCAAATTAAATTTTTTAAGTGGGTTAGAAACAATTGTGAGTCATTATTGGTTATAAGTTTAAAAAAATTGTTGAGACAAAATTGTATTTAAACCATTTTGCATAGAATAAATCTCTAGAAAGCCTGTAAGCGATACAAATCTGACTTGGTAAAAACATGACAATTCAAAACATGTCTGGAAGATGATTTAATTAATACAAGAATATAAAAATGCGTTCTAAATATAAATTCCTACAATACTCGGTACATTTCTAATAAATTAGTTAAATTGTATATAGTTGATGTAGAAAAAAAAACAATATTGTAATTAAAAAATCATCGTGGAGCGTTTGTGGATCGAAGATAATTGAAATGTAAAACTGGATATTGTGGAGTAGGACTATAATTAGTAAAAACAAAACTGTGATATGTAGAAACATTGTTGATAGCTTACGGAATAGAAACACTCACAATGAAAATGGAGCACACATAAAAATTGTTATCAGTAGAAATGGACAATGGAGAAGAGCCCTCAATAGAAAGAAAATGAAATAATACAATAAGTATTATAATAGTAGTAGAATGCACAGTTATGGAAAAACAGAAGAAGTTTGATGAGAATCGGTGAACTAAGGGAGAATGGAAAGAAGGAAAAAATAAATTGATTGCATATGAATTACTATGGATAAATATCGAACTCCAATTAGAAGATAATTGAGACGTAAGTGGCGAGAGAAATGAATGAAAAACAAGTTGATGGTCAAAGAAAATTCTCTAAATATAATGCCCAAAAGATAATTTCGTGGACATTTACACAAAAATGAACAAACCAACTTTACTCTCTTTGTTATCAAATGCATATGCTTAGAGATGTTGTCAGTCTTGAAATAAGGAAACTTGTGTATTATACTTGGTTTTTCTCTAAAATTCACTACGTCATAGAGGTTTGTGGTATGGCATCAGACATTGCTGATATTTTTAAGGTACGAAAAAGATATATTCGGTTTATGATCTTTAGTAAGTTCAAAAGTTCTTGTAAGAATTATTTAAAATTGATGACTGCTCCAACCCTTTTCATATAGAAGTTTCTGTTGCTAGTAAAAACCAAATCACACGTTTACTTGAAAAGCAGAGCTTCCATCCATATTCAACCCGAAATGAGAAAACCTTAGTTATTTAAACTAGCACTAGTGAGATTTATTTATCTTTGAAAAACATTGGTATTCAATTGTTTAGTAAACTGCCTATAGATGTAAAAAAAAAGAAAGGATTTAAAACCCGCATTAAAATGAAACAAAGAGCGTTTTAACAGGTTCAAGAATATTTGGATTACAATTTCTTCCTAAGAGCTTTTTCTTTGATAATTGGGATCCTGGAGAAAATAAATTTGGAATTATTTTTTCACAGTTTACATAATGACATGTCTGTTCTAGATCAGAATAGATATTGAAATATTGCATTTTCTTTCGCTTGTAAGTTTGTGATTATTGTAATAAGTAATGAAAATTATTTGTAATTGTTATAATAATGTAATTCGGTTTGATAACATGACTCTTCACTTGTTTATCACCAGTACAAAATGTTATGGGAAATAAATTATTTATATTTATATTTGTGACCGTTAATGTACTTACCTACAGAAGACAACATAACGACGTTGGGTGGACGGACGGACGGCATGTCCAAATATGTTTTTGATTTTCTGGAGTTATGAAACGTGAAGATTAGTAAAAAAAAACGGAGGTTGAATTTTTTGTGATTACCCAATGTACTTCGTAATTACAATCACACTTTTAGAAGAAAAAAATTCTCCTATTTTGTGTTACGGCGATAGAAAACCCTACGTTTTCAGAAACATGCACAGTAAAGTAGGAGGTTTGACGATGGAATCATGTAAAAGAAAGGTTTATAAGAGTGCTGAAAAAAAAAATCAAAATTTTCTTTATAAAAAGTAAACTACTTTTAATTAATTTTCTATTTAGGAATTAAAAATAACAACGAAAAGAGTTTCTCTTTGTGAAACTTTCATAATGAGAACAAACTAGTTCTATAGCTTTTTTTCTATAATTATACTACAAACTTACTTTCCCATTTCTCAGTAGTGTTAGAAAATATTAAAATGACTGTTCAAATAAATTTAATAATTAACACTTTGTTGCCAACAACTTCTTTATAAGTTCTCTGAAATTAGGTCGTATCTGTCAGATAAAAGTTAAACTTATCTTTAATGAGGTGTTATTTTCTAATTTAAGTGATGGCTTAACTTCTCAATATTTACAACAGGATAATTTATATTTAAATGGTGGAAAAAAACTGTATTAAATGAACTGTAGCACGTAGGCATTGATATATTCAGAACTGTAGTATTTTCCAACTTTTGTTCTCTTCCTATCCTGACTCCGTTAAAGTCTTTATTTTACGTTTCCTTTTTTAAAGGCGATATTTACCGAGAAGTTTTTGCCTTTAAACAAACCGACAAAAATACTCTATTTTCAAGACATTGGAAAGTATTAACATACTTTAAAATACCATTATTCTATTAAAGAAAAAAAGATGTAGACCTACGTACCTCCGCTCGTTCATATAAAAAACCAAAGTCGAAGTAAATAAAAATGAAACATCTTTATCTCAACGGAAATTCCCAATCAGAATTTATCGGTAAACGAGTAATAACAACTACACAATCACCGAAGCAAGAAATATGTAATGTGCCTCTGATACGAGGCCACTATTGTTAATTTTTTATATACTACAAGTTGGGCCATTAAAAGCTCACCTCTTATCGCAATAAATGGATTTAAAATTCGCCTATCCTGTCATTAAGTGACATCAGCGATTGTTAAGAGCTTACATAACGCAAAACGACATAAAACACTTGTCGACAACAGTCTGTTAATTATCGATTTTGTCATAATATCAACGAATGTATCGAACTCTGCTGTACCGTATGCAATCGCAAAATAGTATTTGTCATTTAATTTACATAGGAAATAGATAATTCGTTTTTACATGACCTAGCGTGTTCCTACTGTGTGTTTATCGTGCTGTGAGGGGAACTATACGTGACAGACGACCAGCGCACAGCAGGAAGACCATAGGTCGTTTGAAAACAACATCTTGGCTATCCAATACGTAGTATGCCTAGAAGATAACTCATTTACCCCTCAATTTGTCAAAAACATGACAATTTGTTCATATCTAATCTTGACTTTTTAACTCGTTCTTCTAACAGGGTAAGTCTGATTAGTTAAATTGATACAATTCATATATATGCCCGGCAATGTAAATCCTATTAGTTTCAAAAGGGCAACACAATTTATAGCCTAATTACCGGTAGTCATAAATTAAGAGTTCAATGTTTCCTTATTTCTGGAGATCACCTGACCGAATTTTAGAGGGAATTCTTATTAAATGACAAACGTAAAATACTGATATGGCGGGAAATAAGAAATACAATGATTGTAGGCTTCATTCAATATATACAGAAATGGATAATAATCGACAAAATATTATATATTATCTAGATGTTTTTTATTTTTTATTTTAGAGAAACAATGATCCAAATTTTATGAAACTTTTAATAACCGACAGTGCAAATGGTACACATTTCTAAATTTAGGAAAACCTACAAAATATATTATCCTCAAAACAGGATGTTCATTTAAAACGGAAGTTCCACTTCAACCAATTTTAATGAAATGAGAGTTTTAAAGACAGGCCAAAAAGAACACTGAAAAACAGAAAGAACACAGTTTCCAACAGAAAGAAAAGACATGGAAACAGTACTGTATATGAAATGGCCTCAATTTTACAATTATTAATACTACTATATTTTCAGTAAACAAATAACAATATTAGCTCCGCCAATAGCTCTGGGATTGAGAAAGTTTGATCTATATAAACAACAACAAAATAATATTACCATTCTCTTTGGTCCCTTATCAATTTGTTTTTAGCTTTGTATAAAAATAAACATTAAAAAATGGGCTTCGTGGTGAATAATTAGATAGTTCAAGAAGGAGTTTGAAAATGTTTTGATTTCTTTAAATTCTTTGTGTGAATTTTTTTTGGTTGGATTCTTCAAGTAAAATGATTTTTTTAAATGTGTGTAGGAAGCCAAAACAAATTATAATCTCTGAGAATAATTATATAAAATAAGTTATTATTGTTTTTATTTTATATTATTATTATTGTTTATTATTATATTTTTAAAATACGATCGTAAAAAGTGGAGAAAAGTCTACCACAGGAAGGTACACATATCATTTCTAGAGTTTTAATCTTTTATATACCTGATATTTTTATTTAAACAATGTTTTTAGACGAGTAGTAGCACAGCTTCACTACATGTAATACACACTGGCAACTATACCTGAAACCGAGTATAGTATTATGACAAAACCACTTATTTTTTCAATAGAAATTTTCTTAATATGCAATAAGAACATTTGTTGTTTTTTCAAGCTTAACAACTCAGCTGTAATTATTTGACAGTTACTCTGAAAACATATCCGTTTTAACACATGACTACACAATACGATCACAAGGATGTTAAAACCCAGATGTTATTTTAAGTTCCGACATGTGTTTCTAGTCCTAAAAGCACAAATTGTCATTACTAACCGACCCAGAACTAGGAGATGAGTTGGAAGGTCGTCGACGTCAGTGCTAATGATGTCACGTCGCCCTTTTAAACGTAATATTGCATATCCGTCTAATCTGAATTCATAGACACGTGCAAGTAAATGAATTGATAGTTATTCATTACTGCGGAAGATTAAGAAATGAATATACAATTCATTTTGGGAATGTTATCGACGCAAATGCGAGTGATATCACGTATCCCTTCTATAGATTGAATATTACGCCCGTCAATGGTAGATTCATGAACACGAGCATGCAAATAAGATCATAATTTCGCTCCAATTAAATTTAAAAAATATATAATAGTGACCTTGGAACTAGGATATACAGACTGTAATTTTACAAAATTATTATCAAGTTTTTTTGATTAAGTTCATAGTACAAATTAAATGAATGTTTAATAGCAATAAAACTTAACTAAACTAAAAACTACAATCTAATGACTATAATAACACAAATGTATTAAAGTAAAGTATTATGATATTTGGAAGCGATTCGCACAACTTTTCTTACTATTTGTTTCTCTTTCTCTGTTCTGCGTATGGACTACACCGACACCAAAGTACAGAAAGCCATTGAAGAAATTTGTTAATTTGTTTTTAAATCAAGGAAAGTCTAATTGTCGTTAATTAAAAACAGTATTTCCCTAAACTTTTGAATAATTCAACGTGTGAATATCACTTTATTGCTCTGTTTATTGAAGGGAAAACTATTAATGGGATCTAGTATAGTGACAATAAAAATAATAAAATTTTTAAAAAAGTGTAAAAGAAAAAAAAACTATGAGTCACATAGAAAAATCGCTTAGAAAGGGGGGTATGGTTAAAAATGAGTAAAGGTGAATGTTTACGGGAAAAAGACAATTCATTTATAAATTAAACGTATTTTTTAGTTGTTTATACGACGTATGGTTCGTGAGTTATTAACAATTAAAAGCTATAAAATCGTGCGTGATATGAACGTAATTACAGGGCTATTTTTAAAACGAAATAGATTGATAATTTTTTTATTTGAAACGAGTAAAATTCAAAACGTAGTACACTTTATACTCTTTGAAAGGGGCTTACATTTTATTTAATTTATACTTTAAGAATATTGAGCAAAACCAATTTTAACACTTTTACCCCTCCTTTTAAAAAGGAACTCTTTGAAAAACTCAGATGTCATTGAGTTATTAAAAAGAAAAATATCTAAACCAACTACTAAGAAGTTTTTTTTGATACTCTAGTTTTTCTTTTTCAAGAAAAAATATTGAGCACTTTTCCTGTATCCAACAAAATTTTAAAGTGACGTACGTTTAAACGCAGAAAGTTTATCGTTTATAAATTAACATTGGTCAAGTCGTAATCAGCCTCATGAAAGAAACTTGGTCAAACAGATTTATCTTGATCCTTATTAGATCCTCCACTCTTGCTCCACTTTACCGTGAATTATTAATGTGCTCCAATTAAGGTCTCATAAATATCATCTTCTTATAAACAAATATAAAGCGACGCACGGCGGTAAGATCAAGGTAGTCTCGGCTCATTCATATAGATTTACAACTGGGCGTAAGTCTTGTATTACAGTCACTAATAAACTAAACGAATGTGACGCGAGTTTAGGCTGTTCCGCCACTTGTTGATCTAGTTTTTTAACTTTGCGAGATTTAAATATTGGGAGTTTTTCTTTTAAAAAATATTAATGCTGTTTCTTCCATTGAAAAGGCGGTATGAAGATAAAAAATAATACAGGCTAATGATACATTGTCTATAATTTGATGTTTTAAATATCAAGGTAAATAATGTGAACACCATTACTATATACAATCAGAAAAACTGGGTTTAAAATGCAAGGCAGAATTATTGCGTTTAATCTTGATGACTTTGAGTATTTAGGGTAAATTATAACTGTACTTTATGTCATTCTAGCAACTAGGATGTTTTCTGTTTTAAGGTAAAATGGTCTACGTCAAAGAAAATTTTAAAATGATGTTTTAGAAAAATAGTGGTAATTTGTTGATTTGTCTACTGGCACACTATTCACGTTTTTGGTGAATATCGTATATAACTGTGGCTTCAGGTCTTACATGTTTTTAAGTTAGTCTAAACATAAATAGATGTTTCGAAACAATAGGTTATTATGTCTACAAAAATAGTTGAACGAAACAGGAAGTTGTTTTAGATAATTACCGGTTCTTGTTAGTAATGTAATTCATATATTATTAGGGTCCGTAGGTAAAACCAAGGACCCCTTTAATTTGAGACGAGTGTCTGTTCGTTTGTCTGTATGTTAGTCGCCCGTCTATACAGACAAGACGATAAAACGTAGATCTTTAAAATTTTGCATTTAAACTTATATTCTTTGTATTATCCCACATTTAGGAAAATATAGCAGCAAAAAAATACCTTAAGAGGTAAAAACTATAGAGTTGATTTTTTTTAAATAAATATTATATGTGGAATATCAAATAAAACTGAAAGTTATTTTTATTTACATGTATGTTCATTTGACGAAAAAATAAGTATGTTGGCGCTTGGCTAAATTTAAAGCCTCAAATACGAAATCGTATATTGGTGTTCGTATGTTGAATACAACTTAATTTAACCTCACAATAAGAAATGCGTATCGTATAAGTTATAAAAACAATTTTTTGTAAGATGTGAGACAAACAATTCAATAGCCATTAAAATATGGATTGCGTTTTCATTAATTTCTCTTTATTAGGGTCCGTAAGTAAAACCAAGGACCCTTATAATTTCCTGCGCGTGTCTGTACAATTTAAACTGCCGCTTAAAATTTTCGACTTTATAAAATTAACTGTCCCTGTATGCCTAAGTCGTGGTTTTTTCCAAATAATCTAATTTTCTTTCCTGTATGAATAAATTCACCAATTCTTGTTCTCCCTTAATGGAAAGTAAATATAGCGAATTAATTAGTTTTATTATTTTAAACTAATAAGGAATTGGTTTATTATTTTCTATTATTTTCAAGTCTTAAAACTAGTCGGTCAACGTTAATCGCAATTGTTAAGCCTAGAAGTTCTAAATTTCTTACTTTTGGAATACAGTAGTAGAAAATAAATTGTAAGTTTCAGAAAAAAAGGATTCCCTAATTGAAAAAAAACAATTTTTGTTTATGGGTTGTCCATAGATTTATATTATATTCTTCTTCTAATATTTCCAAGTAGATAACTGGCAACAAATTAAATCTAAAACCAAAGTAATAATAATTATTATTATTTTAACTCGTTTCTTTATTTACATGTAATTTAATTTGTAACTCGGTTAATTTGGTTTTACTCATGTTTTCTCAAAAAAAATGATATTGCATCACATCTCTCAAAAACAATACAGGAATTCTTCTATTTGCAGAAAAAATATTCTGTAAAGTGTTTGTTCCTACTAAAATTTTCGTAACGGCACAAAATAAAATGGAGCAATTTTAAATGGAGTACTTTATTTTTCACGATTAATTGTAAATTATTGCTTTTAAATTCTTGTTCATTTGAAAAATTGGATTAATATAATTATAAATCGTGGCCATTGTCTTGTAATTCAATTCTATTAACCCAACTCAGACTTAAATGTCAAGTTTAATCTCTTATTTGAGCAATTTATAAAAATATAAAACATGGTAACAAAATTCTTGTTTACTCCTGAACTTGTTAATTCACAAATACATTTATTGTAAATTTTTACGATAGAATTTGTAGTTAAACATGTTAATCAATCTCTATAGACAGTTTTGTCATTGTTAAAAATTAGTTGTCTAAATTCGCCTTCTAAAAACGTTGAATCAAATACCACACCATGTCTGGCTTGTTAAATGTTCTAACACAGTCTCGTGTTATATCCAAATCCAATAAATAGAATGTATATTTTCTTAATTCCTTTAGAATATCTGGTAGTTCTTTTAAGAGGCTTTATCTTTATATCTGCCAATTGTACCTTGTGTGGAATAGCAATTGATCCTTGTATTTTTGGTCAATTGGTTGTTCATCTCCTATTATAATTTGTTTTAACAATCTTTACAGCTTTATGCTTTTCAAAGACTTGGGATAAGCAAAAGCTGAAAATACTTTATCTGTAATATATTATTCATATTGTTTGATTATATCAAAATTTTTCTTTGGTTTATAAATTACACATCTAATTGAATATATAAAACATTATTTATCATTATTTTATAAAGTTGATAAAGGCATTATTATATTTGAACATTTTAGGTAATTAAATAATGCACAGGCATTTAATGGATTGTGTTTGTTTAATTTTAGAGCTAATGATCACAACTTAATAAAGTCGTCGTTAAGTTGTATTATTCTTTAATAATATCATTAGTTTTTAATTTATAATGCTTGTTGTTGTTTGATATTTTCTATCTATTTAAGTTCTTTCGTGCGTAACACCCTAATGTTCTTTATGGGATTTTAAATCATTTTAAAGCTTTTGAATATCATTAATAATGATCTTTAAAACTACACCATGATTTTCTAAATATAAGTTAATTATTTAATTTCGTTTGATTCTGATAATATATGATCTTTAAATAAATCAGGTCTTTATTTGTTTATTAGTTATCTAGAATATTACCTTTTTCGATATTAGATTTATTAGTTATTTTATAAATTTCCCCGATAATAATAACTTTTTCCGATATCTATTAAATATTCATTATCAAATACATCATAATTATTTTATTTTATATCATTCAGTTGGATTCAATATAAATTACTACAATTAATTATAACTAATGTGGTATATAAACACATACTTTTAATTACTTCACATTTCAGTTTATACACTCTTTTTTTGTTCTTTTTCTTTATGTTTATATCTAATACAATAATTATTTAATATTACAATATTACAAATATTGTACCGACGTTTTTGTTTTGTTTGGAAGTCATTTAAGTTTGTTAATACAAAAACAAATTTTAAATAGAACTTTTTTTAAATATTGAATAATTACCATCTTTTGTCTTTTTATCAAAATAAGCATTATCTATTATTATCTTGAACACTTTATAATTATATATACCATTTTTAATAGTAATGTATAATAAACAGATTTTAATTCATAATCAGACAAACTTCCTATAATAATATCTTCATTGTTTAAATATTTTATTTCATATGATACTAGATTTGTATTATTTATAGATTTGACAACAAAAATCTCTCTAAAGGAATTGTTTTGTTTTTTTTAATATTTAATAGAAGTTCTAGTGGAACTGGAAACGTTAAACACTTTACAGTGATATTAAATATCTACTTCAGCTGAAATGAGAAACACTTGTAAAACTTTAAAATAATTACTGTATTTGAAGATAATCACTTGGCGACACAAACTTTTCGTCTTTCAATAAAGTATTCGTTGTAGAAAATTGTAAGTTTTCTAATTGGTAAAATCTAAATCTAATCGTATATTGAATAATTGTATATTGAATAATATCTAATCGTATAATTGATTGAATAGGAAATACTAGAATCATTTTAAGATAAGGAGTTACATTTAAAATACACCAATGAAAGTGTTTTAAATATACTATGGAATGGAGTGTGAAGGCATGAAATTTCAAAACTATGTTTAATACGATTTTCGATGTTTAGGTTAGGTTGAAAGACAACACTAAAAGTTACTTGTACATGAAAATTCAACCCAATAAATTGTGATTCTTTGTTGCAGATGTTATATTCATAACGACCAAATGAAGAGACCAAATATAAGAAACATAAAGTACACAGCAAAAGAATAAGTCTGTACTCTGGACTATCTTGGCAGTGGATGTCAATACAATCATTGTCATGGTGAATATAAATTTATAGTACTACAAGCCTTCGTCGAGTTGTTGCAGTTAACGACGAGTCTACAAATAATGCTAATTACAATTCGAAAATTAGTGAATTGAACGCCAGGGTTAACTCCGTTGTTTTCAGTCTACGAACTAGACTTTCAAAAAGCCTTCCTTAATAAATATGAAATAGTAAATGAAGTTAACAGGAAAGGGAGAGTTTCCATTGACCATAAGTTTTTGCGTAGGCCAAAATGTCAGTATGTTTGTGTGTGTGTCTGCATATTATCTGTTTATTTTGTTCTTCGTGTTTTCAACCCCTTTATGCGGCCATAATAAGCAAGAGAAAAATACCTCCTGATCTAAACATTTGTACCTACAATTTTACAATGTGTTGACTTATAATATTGTAACACAAATTATTAGACTTTGTAAATTTTAACTAATATTATTAGTAGCTCCGTGTAACAGACACCAAATAAATAAAATAATGTAAATATAAATAACGATTTTTTTTTTTAAATTGAAGAGACGAAACTATCCCAAAGGTTTGTTAATTTTTTACCAAATTGTGTAGAATATTAAAATGGATACACATAATTTATAACATTTTTTACAGAAAAATTATGTCTTCAAGGGACAGTGGAAACATTACACGGATAGAGTGTATTTAAAAAGTAATATGCTGGACCCCAAACCCCATTATTAATAATTCAAAAACTAAAATGATTAGTTAATATTAAGGAAAAAAATAAAAACTAAAAATTATGAAACTATAGATTTTAAAGCTAAATAATATTTACTTAAAACTTTAAACAATTTCAGCCCTACTATTCACTTCTTTCCTTTTGACTTGTTAAACACTGTGTCTGCAAATCCAATCAATAACCACTAGGCACTCTATTGTTAAATGACGAGGGTTGACAAAGAATTTGTTTGTTGGACCAAATGGCAATGGAATTTTTCATACAACTTGTTAAGAATTGGTTCTTCAGAGTTTTGCTTCTTCTAGAGACCCTTTATGAGCTTTTGTTAGATGATGAGGGTTGACAGGGAATTTCCCTTCAGGCTTATCTGTTTGTTCCAACATATGGTTTCGCCCAAAAGACGACAAGTTTCACATCACTGGTAGAAGTGAGGATTTTCTTCCTTCACAAAGTACATTGACATTTACAATGTCAAAATAATATTCATCAGTTGAAAGAAGACCTTGTAATATATATTACGTGATTTTAAAGTAAAAACATCTTTATACATAGACTTTGTTCATGATGAATTTTTTTTTTTTAGTTTTGTGTTGGTCTGATGAACAATTCAATAATTTAAAATACTGTATATTGATGAATATAATTATTTTAAATAGAATTTAAAAAAAGAGAGATTTTAATACATTACATGTATTTTTGAAATAGGATTCAACATTTGATTTTTTAAAAAGCCTTAACAGGAATTTATTAATTCATTGTTTTTGTAAGCACATTTAGGCATTTCTTATAGTAAAGTTTCGCTAAGAAAATGTGATTTGTGTTGACCGTATATTATTGAATAATCAATTATAAAGTTGTAAATATACAACAAGTATATTCCGAAAATATTTACAGAGTATTGGATATCTGGTGATAAATAAATTGTACTAGGATGATTAATGTTCATAACTAATGTAAGAAATTTAAAAACTAAATTAATTTTGTAGCTATAATTAATTTGTTTGTTGTTATTTGGAGAAAAATATCAAACGAATTATTTTATTGATTGCTATTTTGCACACGTAAATTCAGAAGAAAAAAATATAAACTAGTGTTGATATTTTTGCTAAAGAAACAAAAAAGGATAAACCATATTAATAATAAATTAAATTACCATTAGTGTTTGTACAACATTTTTATTTTTTCTATAAGTTTTGCTAATTTAAGTATTTTAAACAAATTTGGGAATTTAAATTTAACGAATTCTCGTGTTCCTTCATCAAACAAAAACAAGCTCTGCAGACCTGGCGCCATCTTGGATTCCACGTTCATATGAACAATGTTAAATGCATGTGATTTACTCGAATAAAAACGATCAGAATATCGTGTGTAAAGTGTTGTTTTAAAGGTTATAAGCAATACAAATGTGGACATATCAAATTACATTTTCTTGATATAGCTAATTTTTATGTATAGAGATGCAATTTAGGTAACCTTGCTATTTTTTGAACCATGAATATATTACAAATGTAAAAACCCAACAAATTCCATATTAAATTAACTATGAAATAAAATTCATTTCAATAATGTCGGATAAAAAATGATGGAAATTATTTTGGAATTGTCATGAAGCCAACCGGGGAAAATGGGGAGGAGGTATCAGTAAAATGTCTTTTCCTTGCTGTCGACCATTAAGATTTTTCAATAAAATTTGTATTTTTATAAATTGTAACAAATAATGAAAAACTATTTCAGACAAAATTTAACGGTTAATATATTCCAAGTTTTTATTATAAATAGAACGCAAAGGTAAATTTAAATACATTTAAAATAGAAAGCTTTCGTTTATATAATATGTCAAAGAAATTATGTTAAATAACTAAATAAATACTGTGAAATTAAAATTATACCGTTTAAAAAAAGAACCTATCACTATGTTTCCCTTAGTTTAGCATAATACTGTTTTCAAATTAACCTCTAATAATTCTGTATTCCATACAATGTACAAAAGCTCCTTATTTGAAAGTAGAATTGGTTAAATAACTAGTTCGTTTTCAACTCATAGGCTTGGCTAAGTCTAAAGCCATTGACCTATATTTATCTAAAATTCAAACCTAAAACTGTAAAGTTTGTAATATATTAATCCATATATAGGAAATTAATTGCAGACGACAAAACTTCACTACTAAATCAAATATTATATTTACACTTGTAAAATAAATAAGTTTTTCACTGGTTTACAAGAACCTATTTGTAAAAAAACCTACAACACTTTTTTGTCTAACGTAGTTAAGTATTAATTCAATAATAAAAAATAATTATTATCAACAAATTTGGTTTCAGTCTAACTCGATGACCTCTATTAATCTAAAATCCAACTTTAATATTGGTAAATTTAATCCAATTAACTCAACATGAAAGAGTTCACAACGTAATAAAATCACCACTTTCGTAAAATAATCTATAAGATTAGGTTTTGTTTACTTTACGATTTATTAAAAAGATTATTAATGTTGTAAACTATTAAAAAAAAGGGTACCTGGTGCACTGGATGACGCTGAACCATAACTCGGACCAATCCCCGCCCATGTCTCACAACGTACTAACTTCTATTCGCACCTGACGTTATCTCTAGACTTATCGTATGTTGCTGTGGCATCGTATTTTGTATGTTCACACACTGACAGGATTGCATAACATTCCTTATTGACAGATTTTAAAGCAAGGTAAAATACTTATAAAGCAGGTGAAATACGATTAATGATTTGGACCTTCTAAATAATCAGTCGGTAGGGTATTTACATGGGTATTTTTTACCAACGAGACTGGTAAATATCAAAAAATGAGTATTTATGAAATTATTTTTTAGGCTATCATAAGAGGTATTTACGTTTTCAGTAGGCTTATACCCAAAAATTGACGTTTTTAGGTATTTTTGGGTCTAAATAAACTTTATTTATTTAATAATATTAATCGTAAATCCTTTAACCACAATTAATAATTAAATCATTACTTATCAAATAATATTGTGAATTTCACCACAGAAGATTGTACCCCATTTACGACAACATCAAAATAATAATAATAAATTTAATCTACCCAACAAGCTATTTGTTAAAATTAAAATTGGTTTAATATAAAAAAAGCAAATGTTTATTACTCTTTTAAATTAAATAATTTCACAATTTGTAACTGAAATAATAATAAGGTATTTAAGGGAAAGAACTAAATAGAATCATTATAGTAATGATTAATTATTATTTATAATAAAATAATGAGCAATAAAATACCAATCTGTTATTCCTACATTGTTAATTTAGTAAAAACATTTTGTATATAAAAATAAAATGTTGATCAGTTTGTTATTATTGTACAAAATAGTTTTACTTAAACAAAAAAAAATAATGTTTCGTATTTTATGTTAATAATAACATCAGACTATTTATAAGTACTTGTTAATTATTTTTTGTAATATTTATAATTCATAAATACCCAGATATTTTGAAAAGTAAACACTCAAGTATTTTTAATCACTACACACCATAAATTCGAATAGTCCTATCAACTGAATATAATGTTATGTTAATGAAACGTACGTCAAATCATTTTTACTGATTTAAAAGCATAACACGATCAAATCCATCAACCAATTCGTGACGTAAAACCAAGCTAATAATAGGCATATCTTAATATCATTATTAAATACAGCTTATATTGTTTATTTATTGTAGATTAGTGAACCATCCATATAAAGTAGCTTATTGCCTTAATACCTTATTTGTGTAAATTATGTTTTATACAATGTAATAATAATATATCATTTCATAATAAAATCAATAAATTTATAATAAATCACATTAAACTTTGAAAAAAAGAAATAATACAGTAAAATTTAAAAACTAACTAAATTCTGTTATTACTAGAAAGTTAATTAAATCAAATTAAAAGTATGCATTGCCGTTGCTAACAAAATCATAAAATATATACAATTAAAATAGGATTGGCTCTATTCCATCTAAACAAATGAGACCAATGAAAAGTTTTGGATATTCCAAAGCACGATAAGCACTAACTCATAGTAAAATTTGACTGAACATGATGTAGAAAAATTGTTTTCAAACTTCAGGATGTGGTTTTCCCACATCGAAATTAAGAAAAAGTTCCAATTAACAAACGAGTATGTCGAGAATTGCCTACTTTTCCAAATGTACGACATTTTGTTATTTTAACAAAATATTTATCTCCAGAACGATTTAACGGATTAAATTTAAACTTGGCATGGTACTCAATAGAGTAAAGAACTATTTTGGAAAAAAATAACCAATTTAATCCAATAACCCGTTTCCAAATGGCGGCTGCTTTAAATTTTAAATCTAAATAACTCAAAAACGGGAACTTTTTTGTGAAATATCCTTAGACTTTGTTGTAGCTCTTATCTTATTGTTATTTCTTATCGAATATTCTAACTGTCTTAACAATCGCACGAAGGATTGCAGTAGAACTGCGCCCATTATTTTCAAGAACACTAAATGAAGAAACAAAATTATAAATGATCGACATTAAGCATAACCTCTCTTAGCTCGATCAACAAACATAAGTTTAGTTTTACTTTATCATAGCCTATAGTTCATAGTCGCTGTCTTCCGCTTACTTCAACCTCAGTCTTTCCGATTACGTGGGGTTGGCTCGACGTGGGGTTAGCTCGACACTTTGGGGAACTAGGGTCATCTGTTCAAACTCCTGCTTAATGAGCAACCCTTCTTGGAATTGGAGGTGTTTGTTTGTTCGGTCAGCCGAAGAGCAACCACTCAAGTGACGAGGTTCGTCGTCTGTCAGAATAGTATGACTTGTTATTCGCGGGTAGTATTCTCGGGTCTTAGCTAGTCCTTGGCTAACCTGGTATCCTTTAAAACTAACAGAAAGCACAATACTAATCATAACTATTCTGAAATCATAAGGCACTGTTGAAGTTTATTTAAGTATCCAATTCGATGATATGTCATATTGTCGATGAGCTTTATGATTGCGATGACCATACTTCTGTGAAGATTGACTAAGAGATACATAAACAATATCTAAAGACAATATCTTTATTCCTTTTAACAATTTAAATATGTTGAATCTAATTCCCTAGTTTGTATGAATTAATTCAAAATTGTAAATGATACTGTACCTAGAGTGTTTATACGTACATATTTATGGTTAGTATTACCAAATTAAAAGTTAGAATTTGTAGGGGAAAAATCTTAACCTAACCTAAATAGTGATATTTATTTTCTATTTGATCTTTATTGATTTTAATTATACCCGCTCGACTGGTACCTGAACCGTTCACATTTCCAGGAAGTGATTGCTATTGACTGGGGCGGCCAATATGTCGAGCCAACCCCACGACACCGTCTTTCCAGTAAGAGTATATTTAAACATTTTCTTAAACAACATATCCTCTACATACGTTATAAAATTATGATTGACAAAAATAATTTCATACTTTCGTTGGGACAATTCGGTAACATTGAGTCCCAGTGTGAATCTGAAAATCCTATTTAACACACGTAGACTTAAAATGGTCAAATTAATTAATTCGAGTTACAGTGGGTTTACACTGTACCTCGGAAATAAATCTAACCATTAATCAAGATTTTTGCGGAACGATATAACTCGAAAATATGTAAGTCTCGATGAAGACGGATTTTAAATTTCTAACGCGCGTCGAAAATTCAAATTACAATTTAAAATATACTAATCTAATTATCTTTGAAATCAGCTGTTTCTTTCTTGAAAGTATAAACTATCAACATTCGTTAACGTAACAAACCAATTTAATAAATTACTAACAACTGATTCATTAAAAAAAACGTCATTGTACATAAAGTATTATCAGAGAACATCAACGGTTAGCTCTATATTAGTCATCTGATTCCAGATATATTAAATTCAATTTGAGGTTATGTTTACAAAACGTATGTATAGTGTAACTTTGCTGTAACACTTTCACATGCTTCGTGATACTGTATCGCTGACAAGTCATTGACTGACTGACAATTGATTACTTTGTGTTACTTAATACATAGACAATAGAACTACACGTCACACGTATGTTATAAAGGCTTAAGATATTGAAAAGGCGTTAAACTTCGCTTCCATACGAGTGGATAGGCTAATACAGTATAACCTAGTGATGTGACACAAGGCAGGAGTGCAATTAAAGAATTATGTGGGACTACTTTTACTAATTCAAAGTAGAAAATTATTGGAATAATTTATTCAGGGTGCAGTGAGTTTAATCAAATCAAAATGTTGTTGGGTCTTCTTTTAATAAGCTCATCAGGAGCGAGCACAGTGATAAAACCAGTTCAGGATTGTACTACAATTTTTAAACATTGGAAAACTTCAATTATTTTAACAGACTAATATGGGCTAGTATATTTCAATCTGAACTTGGGAGAATTGTTATTCAATTGTAAGAGCGCGCTCTTATCTCGCCGGTAAGGAATCGCTAAAGATAACTCAGGTTCGAGCCCGTTTAATGTCGATGCTTTTTTTCATGGGTTATCTATTCCACCATTGACATTAGTATAACAGGTAATACAGTATAGATGTTAAACTACAATAATAATACCAAAAAACTATTTGAACTACGAAATTTTACTTTATGATAATTCATCAGTTCATGATATGCTAATAGTTTGTCCTACAAAAATAATAAAAGCTATTAAGCCGAATTAACAAAAGTTTAATCTTGTTAAAATGGTTTTAGAAAAATTATGATTTTTACACAACCAAGTATATATATATATATATATATATATATATATATATATATATATATATATATTTGAAATTATCTTTTATTTCAAATAATTACGTCCAGACCAAGAACAGAGAGTTACAGCACCAGAAATATGTATAATTATCGTCCTAAACAGCACAAGTAAGGTTTATACAGTAAACTTCCATCGCAAGGTGTAACTTATTTATTATTAATAGGTTTCCTGATTAAATAAAATAGTTGTTTTGGACAAATACTGTTGTTTGAAATTTTCGATTGAAATATAATTTATTTATTGAAAACGATAGCCTACTCCTCCTTAAAGAAATTTTAATTACAAATGAAATTTATTTTATCCTGTTATTTATTTACTTTTGTAAATGTATTTTATTTATTGTATATCTAATAATAATGTTATATATATATATATATATATATATATATATATATATATATATATATATATATATATATATATATATATGTATAAATTTAAACTTGAATTTTCCTATTTCTACCAGTATTAATAATAATGATTTATAAGTATGTTTTTATCGTAATTTTCTGTAGTATTGTTATGTTTAGTTCTATCTTTTATTTGACTTTTCATACAATTTTTTTGTCGTAATTAGTTAGATTAACTGTTTAATCTAAGCACCTATGTTGTCATTATATATTCTAAGCTATTCAATGGTCATACACAACAAAATATGAAATGAAATAGTTTTCTGCATTTGTCTTCAATGAAATTTTAGCAGAAATTCTTAAATGAAAAGTATCACTACGCTAATAATGAGACATAAAATAATATGGAGTATAGTATGATATGAAAATTATTAAATTAAAATTTATTTTCCAAATTGGTCAAACCCAATAAGTAAAACAAATTTTAAGACTTTGAAATTAAATTCAGTGATTTTAATTAAATTCTTTTGTAAAGTTCGAGCGCCTCTATTTAATAGTGGTAATAAATATTTTTTTAAATTAATCCCAAAATGTATTGCTAAAAGTCCAGTTTAATACAAAATGGTGGAAATAGGCGAACAAAATGCTTACCTTAAACGTAATATTATTTATATTTATTCTAAAATTAATCTTTTTTTTTTCCTTTAAATTAGTTTTTGACCGTTAGATTAATGAAAGCCGTGACGAAAAGCGTAGAAAACTTACGACTAGCAACTGAGCAAGTCCAATCTATGGCGAGCTAGACACATGCCTTAACCAATTAAGCTTACTCGTAATACATTTCAGATACAAATATTAACTTTTGTGTCGTACGATGTAATTGTTGTTACCCTCCAATTATCATTTTTCACTTTATTACCTACCTAAGTTATGACGACAAGTTCTTGTGTTCACTATAGGCTTACGAGTATGTTTAGAACAAACAATTTCTTACGCCTCATTACCGACGCCTTCAGTTACAATTTGCGTGCTTATATGACGAAGAGAACTGAACTATTTAATGCGTCACGAACTAATCACGTATTAAGTCATTATTGTCACAGATTATTATTTGTTTAAAAAAAACTATATTATTAGCAAGTGCTTAAAAATAACAACTAATAAATAAAATCATATAATACCACTAAATTCATATTTCACCAAAATATTGAAACGCCAAAGATAATTAATTTTACTTTAAAAAAAAAAAATTAGTAAAAATTTGTCTTATCTCCGATTTTGAGAAAATGAAGAATTCGCTAATCTCGGGCTGTAAAATCAAAAATGGTGTGTTTTGTGTTAGTTTTTATATCTATGAATTCATTTTTAGAAAACTACTAGGCCGATAGCTACAAAATTAAATACGAAAAATTTTCTAATGAATGTCTCTACGACCGCCTCAAATCTGTCGCTCTCTCTTTCTCACATTTACAGACTACTACTGTGGTATATGGAAATCTCAAGTGAGATAAAATGAGCTATCAGCAATACAATCGGTCCTTGTTGAACTACTTCACAGCTGTTTCCCATTTCCGTCAATATTATTACCCAATCATTTTCCACGATAAGATAAAACTATTTTGCAAACAAAATTTCACTAAAACTGACCGGTTGGAACAATGATTGTTTTTAAAAAAAATGATGAGAGATAAGAAATACCTTCATGCGAAAATGTTTACTTTTTAATTACATTGAGTAATTAAAATAATGCACAACTTGTTTGCTCTTTAAAAAATCTAAACAGACCCTCTCTACTCAAAAAATAATATTTTTTTATTGTACACAAATTCGAGGGTAAGGGGGAAGATTTATAAACGCTTTATAAAATGTACAGATCGAACCGTTTTTCCCACATAGTCTGATACATTCGGTAAGAAAAGTATACTAGAAATTCTTTCAAACAAAATTAAATAGTGTCACATATTTAAAAAAAAGAAAAGCGACCTAATTCGACTAAATTCGACCTTATAATTTTCAAGGGGAAAACATCCATTACGATTAGTAATGTCGTCATAAAAACCAAGTTCATTGCGTCATTAAAAGTTTTTTCAAAACGTGTTAATTGTTATTTTCGTTTTACGACTTGTTAAACAATAATTATAGAACCATTTGTTTAATCTAGATATTAT
This sequence comes from Aphrophora alni, assembly GCA_963513935.1. Classification (NCBI taxonomy): domain Eukaryota; kingdom Metazoa; phylum Arthropoda; class Insecta; order Hemiptera; family Aphrophoridae; genus Aphrophora; species Aphrophora alni. Next base: position 4,098,415 of record OY740775.1, read on the forward strand.
TGTTTACAATGTTACGTAGGTGGTGTTTTGTTTTCCAACTTGGCAATAAATATAAAATACTTTTTAAAATAGTTGATGTTTTAAAATAAAGTAGGCTTGAATTAGATCATCAGTAGAAATAATTATATGCATTTAATCTATGATTAATGATGTTGAGAATATTTGCATTATATATAGCCAATATTTTGGATTTACATTCTTATTTATAGATCTATATATAATACAAAAATAAATCTAAAATGATTGTTAATTGAAATAAAGAGTCTCCAAAACCATAGACGAATATGTCTGAAAGGTTATTACTCTGAGTGAGATCTACAAATTTTAGGTTATCTGCTATAGACAGATTATGATAATTAATTAAAATATAGATGTTTTCAAAATTGTAATTTAAAATTAGTTAATTTTTTTTAGTACACACAAGACTTATTGATTAAACAAAAACAATCAAGAATTATTGAACAAAGCGAATTCATTGTTCAAATCTATGATTAAATTTCAAAATGATAAACGATTACCAAAATTCCAAATATAGTTTTTTGAAGATAATTTTTCTTGTTCGTTTTAAAATGCAACACTGGTTTTACTTACAACTCATTTGTTCAAATTTAAACGTGCTTTCTACAATACAAAATAAGAAAGTTATTCAGAAAAGAGTTAAAAAACAGTTATAAAAAATTTATCATAAAATTTCAAAATGGAAGATCTTTAAATGATTTTTGTCGGTAGTCCAAAGTTATTTGTGGTATATGTAACATTGAAAGCTGTGTCTGTAAAGCTTATTTTGAGCAGAAAATCGACATTCAAATACAACTGCTAAACCCGAGTACACGCGCCTACATTATCACGTGCACACCAAACACCGATGCTGGCAGTAGCAAAATGAGGTAACTTGGTGAGATATGATTAGGTCTACTGATAGTGACGTCAATAACGGCCTTGTATGTTAGGCCTACACTACGCGTTGGGCGTACTATACTTAGACCAAAACATTAGTAGGTGTTTATTAGAATTAATTTTAGGCTTTCCAACGAAATGTTTCAAAACTATATTTGTCACTTTGTAAGTAGGACGTCGACTAATGGGATTTGTGAGTCGTAGAGATTCTCAGAATTTTGTTCTATCATTTATTTTATTGAATTAAGATTTGTATTGATTATAATGTTCTTTTAGAGATCTAAATTAGTTTCGTAATTCTACATATTTGAAGTAACGCAATGGAGAAAAAACTAATAGATTTTTGTGGATAAATAAATCGGTTTTTCCTAAGCAGGTCATCATTGGTGACGTTGCAAATTAGAAAATGTTTTCAACTGTAGTTTTTGTTGAAAATAAAATTAAACATTTTACATTACTATTTAATTTCTTTCTTCTAAAATCATTATCAGTGGTAATATCTAACTGGAAGGAATGAGCTCCAAATTTTCAGCTATCGTAAAAGTTAAAAGTGTGGAGATATGTAGACTGTAATGCTAAATTTTGTAAAATCTTTTCAACCATTTGGGTTTAACAGAAGTACACAGACTACAGAAAAGAAACGTCAGTTTACTGACAGACATGACTAGAACAAATACTATATAAACACACACATACACGCGCGCGCACGCACGCACGCACGCACGCACGCACAATCTTATATATATTTTACGGATTTCGAAATGAATATTTCCGTAAAAAATTCACAGTTGTATTTTTACCATTGACATAAACCTTTCTACATGTAGTCAGAAACAATAATAATGAATAATGTAACTCTAAAATTATGTCTCAAATCGCTTCGTTTTCCGTTTGTCAATCTAAAAAAAAAATAGTAAGATATTGTCTCCAGAGTATTTTTTGTGTACCTACAAAACCAACATTTTACCGTTACACAAATCCAAGATTTTATTTTATACGTTTTCAAAATGGTTGATGTTTAACATTCTTACTATCATTAACTTTGCAAACAATGTACGAGACGTATGTATAACTCGTAGCCTATTTACCACAAACACGGTGATTTCTTCACATTACTTATAGGGTAGGTTTGATGATCGTAAAACAATACGACTTCCATTATTTAACTAGTCTTGACTTTTCGAACTGATTTTCCGTCCGTCCGTTGTCTTGTTTGTTGTGCTCTGTGCAATAGGGACCACAAACAAATGAGATTGGATATAGAGGACTATATAGTGTGTTCATATAGAACTAAATTCAGAATACTCGAATAAAAAAAATGTTATAATGGCGGCCATATTTAAACAATTTTTGTTAATATTACGTATTTTCCAACACGTTAAATTAAACAGAAAACTCCGCACGTATAAATAACAATACATAATTTTATTACGAGGTTCAGAAAACACGTGTAACAACTGTTTTCCTGCTGACTCCTTGATCTACCAATACAAGGCCCAGAAGCCAACATTTTTCATTACGTTTAGAGGATATGCATTGAATGATGGGGCTGGGTAAATACTATGATTATTCATTAATTGATTTAATGTAGGTCAAGGGATAGTCCTAAAGCTATATTTTTAATAATAAATTGAAATTTTGAGAATTAAAGTCTACAAAAGAGGATCTATTCATTATTATAATAACTCATATTAGTATTTTTAAAATAGGAAAGGTGTTGATGTTATTCTCTGTAACCCCTCTCCTTCACATCCATATTTTTTTCTGATTTTTAAATAACCTTGATTCTAATAAAAGGAAAACTGTCCAAATTTTGTAAACTACAAAATTACAAATCTCAAAAACATTAGTTAGGCTATTAGGTTGCGATGTTGTAAAACTAAAATATTCGATAGTTCCGTGCTTAGAGTGACGTCATCATTTGATGAATGAATAAATATTGTTTCAACACTACTTTATAAATGACCAATTAAACTCGCATTCCGTCATCTAGACTGCCTACGTTAAATAATTAACAACTCCCGCTGTAATTTAAATAATTCTTAAATTATTACTTAAATAAATAAATTGACAAGAGGCGTTAATTTCCCACAGCCTCGTTTGTTTAGTAATTAATGTAGGAGGCTGTGGGGGAGAAGGGAGGCGGTAACTATGTAATGAGGACGATTTATTTTAGAGGATCTTACTTTAGTAGATTTTGGTATTGTACCTCACGTATATTTTTATAATACGAATTGTAGTTTTAGGTTAGGTTAGGTTAGGTTTGGTTTTGGTTAGGTTTGGTTAGGTTTGGTTAGGTTAGGTTAGGTTAGGTTAGGTTAGGTTAGGTTAGGTTAGGTTAGGTTAGGTTAGGTTTGGTTAGGTTAGGTTAGGTTAGGTTAGCTTAATATTGAAATGGTTTTGGTAAATCCAATCCAGTCTTCAACGGTGAACTATGAAAGATTTTGGTTAGGTTAGGTTAGGTTAGGTTAGGTTAGGTTAGGTTAGGTTTGGTTAGGTTAGGTTTGGTTAGGTTAGGTTAGGTTAGGTTAGCTTGATATTGAAATGGTTTTGGTAAATCCAATCCAGTCTTCAACGGTGAACTATGAAAGATTTTGGTTAGGTTAGGTTAGGTTAGGTTAGGTTAGGTTAGCTTGATATTGAAATGGTTTTGGTAAATCCAATCCAGTCTTCAACGGTGAACTATGAAAGATTTTGTCTTCGCGGACAACCTACTTCCAGTGTTTTGTTTCTCTACTATTTGTTTTCACCTTTTGATTCTCACCTTTTTGGGTCCATCCAAAAGTCATCCAACAACTTATTTTTCTGATTTTACTTCCCTCTGGATTTCCTCAGAATATATCCTTCGCTTTCCGGAAGTTATCAACACATCTTTTTCTAGATTTTTTAAGTGAAACTTCTAATTACGGATTGCAGCAACACGTTTCTAGTGCAGCGTTTAAAATATAGAGAGATTCGGCCGACATAAGAAACGACAGATTTGGTCGTTACAAGGGGTTCTTGTTTCCTCCACTCTGAAATTATCTACAACGGCCCGTGAATCATCCAAAGCAGTAATTTAGAGAGTATGTAAAGATTACCTGTCGGTGTATAACTTGTGCATGTTTGTCGCATAACAGTTATCTTTCAAAAATTGTTTATCTCCTTCAGTCTCAGATAATGTATAGTACACTTCTTGTGATTATTGGAAACGTAATCAATATATTTCATTGGTTAAGCTCTCTCAGTTTCATTTAGTAATTTATAACGAAAGATTAATTCACAGTTTGGAAAATGTAAACAGGTTAATAAAACCAGTGACTGGAATTATGTAATAAACTATATAATAAAATAACTTTAATCAGATACAATCTTGTTGATACAACTTTAATCACTTACAACAATAAATTATTTCTTTTATCATACAATATTTTAAGTGTCTATTATATACTTCAATGAATATTAATGGAACAGATATATAATATATAGGGTACTTGTTAACTATACGTCCTGACCTAACCTAACCTACCACATCCGTCTAAGAAGTTTTAAATCTAACGCGTGTTGTGGTTAGATCCGGCCGGAATTTACTTTCTCACAGTATAAAGAACGATTGTGATAGGTCAAAAACCAGATATAAATGTTTTACAGAAATATATGTTTTTGACGTCTTCGAAGTCCAAAAACGTTTTAGGAATGATTTTCCTCTATCTGCGCTTGTCATCATTTGCGTACATCTAAAACGTGTCGGCTGATTTTAATTAAATTTGCTATTTGGGCATATTTTGCCAATGACTTTAGATTTTTCTTGTTTCACGTTTTTCAATTACTCAAATATTGAAGATACCAAAATAATAAGACAACAATACAAATTTCTGATTTTCTAAAAATCGTGTCTAGTAATTTTAATCAAATTTTGATACGATGTAGTCGCAAAGTACTTTATCTCAAAAACTGATTAAAATGAAACAACAAAAGCAAAATCCAGAGCGTTTACTTAAATGCATATAAATAAAAAATGGTGTTATAAGTAGATCAATATTTGACGCGAGATCCAACAGCTAGAATTTATAAATTAGAAATTAACCATTTAAAAGTAACCCAACCTGCTACATTAGTAAGAAATCTATTTGCTGTATGATAACAAAACCTAACTGGATTTCATTTAAATGCATTTGTTATTCAATATATATTTTTACTGTAGAAATGTTAGACACACCAATTGTTTGTTATTTTTTTGTATAATTTTAGATACAAATAGAATCTGTGACACAGTTCAGAGTATAATTTTTAAATCTAGGTCACGCCGGTCATAAACTATTTGACACATGTAGTGGTCTACGTCATTAGAACAATAATCAGAAGCTAATCAAGTAGCCGTAAATGCGTAATTTATATTGTAATCTGATATTAATTTATACGTATAAAAACACTACGCGTACGTAATTTACTATGTATAAATATTTACTGAGTATAGACTAAATATGTATAGAAGATGAAGTTGTTTATTTTAAAATTGATTCTTATTCACTGTTTTCATTAATAATGATGGGAACAGTACTTTAACATCTTATTTAAGCAACTTTTACTAAGTGTAAATTTAAACTATTTTAAGTGACAATAACGTAAATGATCTTTGTTAAATGGTAGGCATCTAAATAAATTTGTACCCACCCTCTATCACACACGTTCTGGTAGAGAAAAACTCGTTAATTTCCCTAACTAAAAGAGCAGATTGTAGGTGTCAACCCCACCCCCATACTTTTCTCCACGTAGTTTATGTACACTTATTTAGCCATATATTTTTCTTTCTAATTTAACATATTTTCCTTGCTAAAGTGAAAACAAAAATTATAGTATATTAAAATTAACAAAAAATTAATCGGAGAAGTGGTAGTTCTGAACCAATTATAGTATGTAAATCTATTTTGAAAATATTATCAGTTTTGTGAACTGAAGTATATATATCTCTAGTTTAAAAGATGTACGCAAAAAAAAACAACTTAACAATAGATGATATGACACGATCTGCATCTGTCATGTTTACATTTGGTAATCATAGTACCACCAACTTCTCCAATAAACTATCTAGTTTCTTTTATTTTCTAAATATTATTAATTTGGGTTATATTATTTTTTCTTTTTACTAAACTTTTATTGTATTTTCTAATTTTAATTTTGTTATTACCAATTAGCGGTAACAGCTTCTTCGAGATTTTGTAGGAATATTATTTATTTGTTGTTCGGCTTACAAAAAGAAGAAAAAAGAACATAAAAATTCCCGACGAATACTGAGTCGGTAAAGAACACAGTTAGTTAGGAGAGATCTGATAGGAAAAGAGGCAGCCCCACAAGATTATAAGCGCTTGTGTCACTGTTTAAATAGACCGCATTTGAAGCTAAGGAGAATTTTAAAAAAAAGGAATGTCACTAGAACACATGCAAAGGGTTGGATACGTTTTACGTAAATCACTTAAACTGAACAAAATATAACTAACCTAACCATTGTGGTTGTTCTTCAATAATAAAGTTTTAAATCTATACACTATATATGAACTTAAAGTTTCAGTAATGCTTCACTGTAGCAACGTTTACTACTGCTTATTAACGAGGGTGTATCTAAACGGCAACATCGCAAACGCATTTTTATATATCATACGTCAATTGTTTTTTAAAAGAGAGCCATGGGTGTTTCACTCTATGGCAGAAAAACAGACAGTCTCCGTGTTAGTCAATAAGAAATTTTACGATCCGACGAATAATAAAAAGCTCTCAATTGCGAGGTCCAATAAAAATCTATCAATATTACAATTTAAAATTCATTGGATTACTTTAGAATTTTTGGAATCTGTTGAAATAAATTCGAAATCAACTCACAAAAGCATGAAAATTATTATTTTGTAAACGATGATCTGTTAAATTTCTCACCAAATTTATTCAAAATCTAATAATTTTCAAAGTACCCACTCTTCATCAACCAAAAAATGTTTGAATCTTTAGGACTGCAAGTTCTTTAGACAATGCAAATCCTACCCATTAATTTACTCTAAACCTTTACAATTTGTTAAAAATCAAATAATTTTGTGAGACATGAATCACGCATATTTTAAAATTTTGAAATCCTCATGTATTTATTCACCTATAGTGAATACAGACGTGGCAAACCTGAATGATCCTAACTAGTTCTTCTTATTTTTGTTGTTGTCTTGGATTGGATGCCTTTATTTAAAATTCTCCTAGCATGTCTCTCTTGACGGCTCTTGTTGTTTTCTGACCCTGTTAGACCCTATTAGACCATGAAAGGGCTAAAGGGTCTCCATTTTATTTTATTTTCTTCTTTTTTTTTACAAACCAAAGACGACCGAGAGGTTTGTCGCCTTTAAACAACAAGAAATATAATTTAATGTTACAACAGTCGGTACATGATGGAATTCCATGATAATGGAAATAATGAGACGATTATTTAATTTCACAAAACAGCTTTAATTGCGACATATGTTACGCAGTTAGGCATTCATTTATTGTAATTCAAATTTTGCAAATCATTTATTAGACACAGGACATAATTTTGATCCTAAGTTAAACGTTAAACTTCTGCATATGGATAAAAAAAGTAGGAAACTCAATAACCTGGTGGAATGTTTAGAAATCAATAGATCAATTTTAAAAAACCATACTTACAACTTAAATGAACAAATATATCTTAACTCATCACCACTATTGAGACCTATTGTGTAACCGTTGTTTTCTAAAACACCCCCACTTCTATGCCACCGGTTAGATCATTGACCTTTCTTTTGTCATTTCTCAACCCCTTTACTCTAACCTTTCCTTTTGTCTCACATTTTTAGTTTAGACTTGTTTTGTTTTCAATTTAGTTGCTTGAAAATGTCTAACGGCAAAACATATGTCGCAATTAAACCTGTTTTGTGGAATTAAATAATCGTCTCATTATTTCCATTAACAAGAAAAATATAATTTATCCAGTCAATCGGATCAATAGTGTTTAAGATAAAGCTTGACAAACTCCCCCCTATCTTTCTGAAATGATCCTGATGGCTCAAAACATCAAGAACTATTGATAAGGAAATCAATATCATAATACTTATAATAGAACGTAATTGAAAAGTAGAAACAAGTATTAAAGACACCTTTCCAATAAGCAATTTACTACCCAAACAATGACTTGGCACGCTTTACCTTCCGCAATAAGTCAATGTTTGTAAACTTAAGAACTATTGTCTTGGCGCTTTTACGATGTCTAATTTCATTTTATTTGCATTTTTACAAATAAGAAAACGGGCAATTTAAGTGGTCGTTGAAAGCTAATTGGCGATAGTTTTTATGTTAATGGGAATTCTTTTGAAATAACCACGCGCACTCTCAACATATATACGTGGTAGAGAAAAGTTGTGTGAATAGTAAAACAAAAATCTCGCGAATACTGCGTTACTAACGAATGTTAGTCTTTCAATATCAAAAATATATATTTTAGTAAAAATTGTATAAAGTGTTGATATAAACAACATGTATTATTATTTATTTAAAGATAATAATTAAACACTGCTTTAAAAAAGATTCGATATTCTCTAATACTACAACAATAAAAGATATTTGTTAAAACTTCCCCCACCCCCTCATTTACGTAGAGTAACGTCTTCTCTCCTAAGGACAAACAATTGAAATCATTCAACAATAATGTTTGTTGCTTTTCGTGTCTTATACTTTGTTCCCCTTTTAATAAGTTCTTTCTTGGTAAAGTTTCTCTCTGATTTAATTCAGTCAATACAAACATATGCATATAGTAGAAGTTTAGAATGATAGCAGAAAGAGTATACTGATGAAATCCAATTTAAGAAGTATACAAATTTCGAGGAAAGTCATATAATAAAAAATGACCATATAAAAAGTTTAAAGATGCCGATAAAGTAAATTAAAGTGGGTGAAAATGTAAAAGGCAGAAGGATAAAAACAGAACCTACTTAAACACATTTACGACTTAGTCACAAAAAAAGAATGGATGTGAAAATGTACACTATTCAAAAGCAAAAAATGGAACAACAAAAAGCGAGACAAGACAAGACAAGAGAGTATTACAATAAATTGAGTTGATGTTTTTCCTAACAGAGAGAAAATAATTGCACTATTAGTTAGTATAGTGTATTAGTATATACGAAATAGAAAAAAATACGTTTCCACATTTAAAATTTAGCCAGAAAAAAGTGGAATGGAAAAGGAAAGCAAGACAATTAGAAATGGAGATATGTGAAATAATAATGACAGATATTCAACTACAGAAAAAAAAAGAAGCAGAATGTAGATAAAATATGTGTCAATAAGAAACGTGTGAAGAAAAAAAAAGAAGAAAAATATTGAATAAATATGATTTAAGTAAATGTAAATAAAGGTACTTCTGGAAAGTAATTAAGCAGACTAAAAAACCTTAAATATCTGGAATCATAAAGAGATTATTGATATGTCAAAAGCGATTAGTGATAGGTATGTTAGAAAAAGAGAATAACAAATAGAAAAGAGTGACAGTATGCCAAGCCAGGACATAAGAAGACATTGAGGATACTGAAATAAGTGATCGAAAATTATGAAAGAAAGGAAAACAACAGGAAATTAGGAGTAGATTTGTTTAAATAGGCAGCAGAAAGCACAGAATGTGAATAAGTTTAGATAGTTCAAAGAATATGTGATATTCTGTGATACAGTTTTAGCTATAGTAGTATCACATAGATCGGATAGGGGGAGTCACGTCCTTCAAACATTGAATTGGGTGATAACGGGATCGAAGCTGACATACCTCAAAAAGTGAAGAATAAGAAGAATTGTTGTTACTAAAAGATGATAATGATATGTCCAAGCAACAGTATTGTAAAGAATTACAAGAAAACAAAACTCTTAAACTGAATTTTAATTAAAGAAAGAACACTTTTTATATAGTACACTTTCTAATTCCATATCCAACTTTTCAAATCATTGTTCTACAATTTTCAAATATCATCTGGAGAAATCACGTGACGAAATCACGTGTCAAAATCACGTGATCTGAATTTACAAGAATGAAGAGCTCGACATAAAGTAAGCCTACTTTAAATTGTTACGTCATTGAAGCAATTGTTCCAAAAGTAATTAAGTGTGAATAATGTGGACAATTAAAAAGACTTAACAAGCTTGTGCATCAATTATTCTAACCATGACCTAGCTCGTAAACCCTATATTTTAATACGCTCTTTAAAGTGAACATGAGCTCATACTACAATTAATGATATGTTTACATTAAGTAAAAACTCATACAATTAAATTCGACAGGAATATTTATTTTAGTACAAGAGTGACGGTGGGTTTAGGTATAATTAGCCAGCTGACGTCATAATATGTCCTCAAATCTAAATTAAGATATAGGGTAATTTAGTAATTTAGTAATTTGGGAAGTTAACTATCAATATTTGTTCGTGGAAGATTATAGAAGTTTGAAGTTAAGTGAGGGCAATGGTATCAATGAAGGGTAATATCGATACACGGGTACCTACAGGTTTTTCCAATTTTTGACTCTACAGGTGGATTTAACTGATTGTTTGCTCGGTTGATTTTTGTTTGTTGGTATATTTGTTTTACTTTCCAACTGTAAAGTGAAGGCAGTTGTGTGAAAGTGATAAGCTTGCTTAGTCACGTTAGGCTTTGAGCTACTCGGAATAAAATTAGGCAATTCGGAATTCGGAATTTTGTCTTTCGTTCAATATTCTTTTTAAGAATAAATGTTCTGATTGATATACAAATTTAAATTACGGTTAAGAAACTTTTGTAATTTGTTTGGCGACTTCGTTTTAGGGACTACAACTGAGCAAATATTAGGTCAGAAAAAATCAATAAATCCATAAAGCAATCATTAAAGCCATAAAAAAAACCAATAATTTTGTAACAGCTAACCCCAAATTTTAAGTCATTAGAAAGATGAAGAAAAAAGACTAGATTCAAAAATATACTCAAAATCAGTTCACCTGTTTCGGCTGCAAAGAACTGTACACAATATAACCCTCAGTGCCTCACTTATAGTGAGTACAGTCTTGACAACTCTGATGGACTTAGTTCGATCTACAGCTGTTTTCGTGTAATCTTGGGTCAGGTCTCTCTTAAACAATTCTTGTTCTTTTTTGCGACCCTAACGTTATTGCAGTATTGGAGGTCTTTATTTTGTTTTTTTATATAAGACAATGAAGAACGAGGGGATTTTCGACTTTCATAACCAGGTTTCAAAAAAATTTACAATATATAACTGCAAAAATTCTGCATCAGTTTTTTACACATACCAGAACTTTCATTAAACATTAAGAAACTAAAATAATAATTCAATTATTTTCTATGAACTAGCTCTATGTTTTATATGAGTATTTCTCAGACAAACATAAACAGGCCTAACCAATATACCATACTTTTACATCGATTGAGTAAAACCAGTTGGAGTTGAATAAATTGTAACACAACTACAAGTAGATATATTTGACAAGCAATGCACTGTGCACACAGATAAGGAATGTGGTTAATCTCTGCGTTGCCAAGGATATTGTTGTCTTTGGTATGTTAATTGAGCTTATTATCACAACAACGGAACTTTCTTTGTTTACTCAGTCAATGGTGGTTATATATTTTATATATCGGTGGGTTTCTCAGATACAAGTTGTATGGAGAAAGTTTTCTATTGGTGAAAAAATCGATGTTGATTTCCCTTTACTTTACACATCAGTGTCTCACAAAGTGGATTTTTCAATAAATCTGCTACAACCGACATGTTTGATCAAATCGGTGTGGAGGCATATTTTGACAATGTATCCAGGCACTCTCTCCCAAACCCTCATTTTTATGATAACTTGAATAAAATTTAGAATTAGCTGACGTGAGATTAAACTGCTATGGGGTTATTATAAACTTTCATAAGTACAATTTTTTTTGTCATGAGTAGTTTTGGTTGTTTCTTATTTCGTTTTTGGGATGGGTAAGTGAAACAGATTGTGCAATGTTTTTGCACACTTTTTTTATAGACATATGTTAACAACAAGTGTTTAATCGAATAGTAGGTTTACACTAATTTGAAATTTATCACTAAATCCGATACTTAGAAAATAAATTTTTAAGAAACATGCAAATAAATTAGAAGCAAAAGGAAGCGTTTATTGAAACAATTTCAATTTCAGGGGATTTTTTTTCTTACGTCAACAGAATTTGCCCTTGTGTGCGGAAAAAACCACACGAATTAGGGTCTATAGGCATATATGGGCATATATTATGGGCAGTCTTATAAACGGCACAAGGCCAACATAATTAAATTTCTTCATAAATAATTATATATATTCGTAATCAGAATAACTTCTACATTTATTTGATACTCCACACAAATATGTAAAGTCTTTTTTGCTACTGCTACATTTTTCCTAAATGTGGGACAATACAAAGAATATAAATATGCAAAGTTTGAAATATATAGGATTTATCGACTGGTTGCGACTTACATGTAGAGAAGCGCGTGAAATTATAAGACAACTTGGTTTTACCAAAGGACCCTAACAAAAAAAAATGAATAAAAGTGTAAACCATCTTTTAATACCTATTGAATGGTTTGTCTCACATATCACAAAAACTATTATTTAAACTTATACACTAGGTTTATTTCTCGTTGTGTGGTTATTAAGTTGTATTCGTCATGCAAAACACTATAACACATGACTTCACATTTCAATTTAATTAAAACAATTTTTTTTTCAGATTTGTAGGTCAAGCCGTGTTCAAGTTAGGGGGGGGGGGGCGGTTCAATATCTGACATTTTAAATTTGGCTTAGTGCAGCATATTAATTTCTTCGTCAAATAAACATATACATTCATAATCAGGATAACTTCTAGTTTTATTTTATACCGCCACACATAATATATTCCAAAAAATATTTTTCAACTCGACAATTTTTGTTAATTCTATAATTCCCCTATATGTGGTACAATACAAGGAATGGAAAGTTTGAAATATATAGGATGTATCGTCTTTTGTGTGTAGACGTGTTATGACTTACAGCAATGACTACATAAATACTATAAGACACGACATGGTCATGTTAAATATTCTACGCTTATTCTTGAGTTGACCAATACCCGCCAGGGTGCGTTGATGTGACCAATCTGAAGTTGATGTGACTGGCGCTAGGTGGCTCTACGGTCAAACAATGTATCAGGCGGGTAAGAGAAAACGCACTGATGCCACATATGGGACCAGAGATGCGAGGGAAGGTCGAGAATCGCTTATCTCAGCGCACGAACTGACAACACTGACTATGCTGACGGAAGTAAGTGAGAAGGTTTGTGAGAGAGAGGTCAACAGTTGTATAGTCTCAACCAAGTGGGATGCGTACAGTCAAGCACCTGCTGCTAGCGCTTTCTCATAGCTGTGTTTCAAACTTGTGACGAACAGCACCCGTAAAGCGTAGACTATTTCCCTATCCTATGTCGTGTCTTATAGTATTTATGTAGTCATTGCTTACAGTAAGACAGACGCACAGACACACGCGTAAAATTATAAGTGCCCTTAGTTTTACCTACGGACCCTAAAAAAGTGATAAAAAAAAACTTTCTATTATTTGTATGAATAGTAAATGAAGATCTTCAATCATAGCTATACGAGGCTATCATGGTTTTGTCCTTTCTATTTACTAAAAGTTAACAACTATTTATGACATTTAAAAGTAAATAATTCCGTTTGGAACACAAAAAAATCAATCAAATCTTTAAAAGAATTTCACCAAACATAAAAAGAGAAGCAAACGAATCAATGCTCTTTAAACAAGATCTCCATACTTGATTTGAAATCTAAAAACCAACACTAAAAACGAAACAAGTAGATTTATCGATTTTGTTTTATCTGTATTTAAATAACCCGGATGCACTTTTCCCACTCGTGGATTCAGAACATGTTTTAGAGTTTTTTTTCGATTGGAATATTTGCATTTCTAGAAAACATTGCATGCATTACCATGGACAAATATCCTGGAAAGAAAACGAAAGATTTGCATACGTCAGTAACCTGTACGGGGGGATAGGACAGGAGTTCAGTATTTCTGGGCGCAATATCTTGCTCAGAGGTTTATGTTTAAAATCTTGATTTAGCGTATGTACCTCGAATACCATTGTATGGAAATTATCTCGCTTTTCAGTTTACTCGCTTACGTATGTAGTACTGGAAAGTAATGTTAATGTTACAGCATTTGTTTGTTTTTCTTTTTATCGTAAAGACAATTTTGTTTCTTCTGGAATTTAATTGTAACAGTTTATTTTTCAACACAGATGTTTTAAAACTAAGTTTATAGGTATTTGAATTAAGAGCAATTTAAACTGTAATCCATAAAGTATTTCTTTAAATTGGAATGTAAATTTCGTAAATGTCATTTATATCAAACAGGAGCATACACATAGATTCAAGATGTAGTATAGTTTGTTGTGGGATGGATGTGACACATAAGTAATTATTAGATATACAACAAATATCGAAAGGATTGAATATCAAAATGAAAAAAAAAGTGCCATTTTTAGTATTGGAATATTGGAATAGTAATAATTTAAAATAGGTTGTTAAATCATTCAAATTTTAAAAGTTCGATGCGGGGAACCTACACCTGTCTCACAGAATGATTAGATTTTGGTTAAAATTATTTACGAAATTGGTATTTAAATTAGAGATATCCATTTTGGAAGTTCAATTCGAATTTGACGTCTGTTTTTATTTCCCTATCCCAGAATCCTTCAAAAGGACAAACATAATTTAACAGTTTAAAATTTAATTTTTACATTTTATGTAGGCCTAATCTTACGACGGTTGTGAACCAACCCAATCATACGAGTCTTCATTGAAAGATAAAAATAAACGAAGTTCAATCGATTTTAAAATTACTAAAGTAAATAATGTATTCACTCTAACGTTTTATTTTATAGTATCAAGAATATTAAGTCACTTTGAAATATTAAAGACACAGTTTAAAGTAAAGTGTTTTCTAAAAACAAATAATAGAACGGTTGTTTTAAACTCTTTGAATGCATTTTCTTTTGAAATTTCAAAACTAGTGGAAAAGAACAAATAATGAAACTTAAAAACAAGTTAATCATGAACTAAAATAAACTTAAAAAAAAATTAATCATATATTCACAAATAAATAGTTAGTTTACATGCATAGTTCTTAGATTATTTTAGAGTCATAATTATTCTACAATATTTGGCTTTCTGTTTGAATATATATAACATTTTAAAGAAAATAATTATAAATCCAATTTGGGGTACTGTATTGTATTTTCAAATTTTAGCTATGAAAAAAATATTTGAAGTTAAAATTAAAGATTTAAAGTAATGCAACTTGCTAGTCAAACTTTAATAAATACCTATTGCTAACGTTTTTGTATAATAATAAATAATAATATATATTTTGCTGTATAATTATGTCTCGTTATTATTTTCCTTATATAAGATTTTTAAATATTTGATGGGCCGCCATTTTGGATTAGGGTAAGTAGCGAACGACCTCTAGTTTATGAAGTTATTTTCTATTAAAATACCTTTAAAATGAGATATTACTCAATGAGGCTTTACATTTGAAAATTTTAAGTTACTCCAAAAAAAACAACTCATTTTCAGGTTGGGGCGAATTTAGCGTTTAATGGCAAAAAAACATATTTTTTATAACAAAAAAAGATTTCTAATGTTTTATATCTTTATCTTTACCAGTTTAAAAGTTGATGAGCCATCCATGACTTTTTACATCTGGTATACATGATTATAATTTAGTTTATTTTTGTATAGCCAATTGGTCATATTTGTAGATTTGTTTAATCTCCAAATTGTAACAACAGAAAAAGAATTTAAATGTTAAGAAGATTACAGATTGTACATTTTGTTTCTATTATTTTATGAAATGTATCATCGATTATATTTATCTAGAAGAAAAGCAGAATTAAAAAGTAATAATAGCTTTACATACTGACAGAATGACACTTAGACTAAATGGGAACGGAAGCCACAATGTGGTAGATAATGTTAACAACAAACTTCCAGCTAATCTAGGAAATGGCGTCAAGGCACACGCAAGACATGCCTTATAAGGCAACATTTGCATCGAAAAAAGGCGTTCGTAAAATGTAAAAAGAGGGGAAAACATTTTCCTGTAATAAAACTATTTAAAAGAAACTTTCCTTTATTTTAGTCATCTGATGATTTGTGACGTCCCCATAAAAATATTGTGGTGTAATCATCCACGAGTTAAGACTAATAATAAATATCTGCCTTAGATTAAAAATACCATTGCCGCAAATGATACTAGGATGTGATAGACTGTTATTTAACAAATTATTTGTACGTATATTTGTTAAGTAAACCCCTTAGGGGCTCATTATAGTGAGTACCGGATTGAAAATCCCCAGGGACGAACTGGATCTACACATTTTTTTTTGTAGTCTTGGGTCGATCCCTTCATTTTCCTATCAGGTCTCTCTTGACCTATTTTTGTCCTTTTCCGACCCTGGTGTTATTAGACTATTAAAGGGGAATACATATTGGGATGGTGTCCGACACCACAGATAAGATATACTCTAATGTCTATTGCGAGAGGTTTTTCCCCCTTGAACATTAAAAACTTACTTAACCACAATTACACCAAATAATTTTTATAAAAAATAGGAATGATGTTTATCGCAACAAGAACAATCGTTTTATGTACAAATTTTTAAAATTTTATTTTACGTTTTAAAAAGGTGGCCACTGAGCACAGTTACTGGAAGGTTCGAAAACACGAACGCGGGTGATCCTACTAGAAGTACAGCTGGCGCTCCAGAGTATTAAATATAATTATGTGAACGACACATAACGAGCAGTTATAAAAAACTTTGATTTAAAATGTTTCGTAAAAACCTTCTATTTTACCCCAAAAAATAAATCTTTCAAAAACGTACATTTATGAGGTTTTCATTTGTATATTACAATGAGAGTTAGAATAACATATAAACAGTAATCTGAACCTTTACGTTTCCAACAAATTGAATCACCAACCACAGAGGCTCACCATTAGTGGAGATGAAAAAAAAATTTTTATTTACTACAGTCAACTTTCCAGTTTTTATACAGATATCTTAATTATATCCTAAAAAATTAATGGTAAATTACAATTGTAAACAGAAATCACTTGTAGGAAAAAAAAACTTGAATAAATCTTCTACGAGTGGTGTCCTTGTATTCAGTAGCCATGGTTACTTCTTGGCTTGTGCATATTTTTGTCACGTTCTTTGATTTAAATAACGATTTACATTCAAGGAGAATGATAACTAAACTATTTTATATTATAAACAATAAATTAGTTAATTTTAATACAGTGATATAGTTATTAACAGTACAACTAAGAGTATAAGAAACCGCTGCTATTACTTTAACATTATTAACAACAATCAACACGTCAAGACGTATATAAAAGCGAACCATATGCTCTATTGTATTTTATTATGCTAACAATTAAAACTACTGTATAGCCAGAGGGCATGGGTCAACGAACTGCGCCCTAAGTTCCTATCAATTAGTTTCGACTCTTAATAATTCAATTTGTTAACCGACCAGAACAAAAACCAACGAAAATGAACCGTCCAATAGGCCTTTATGTTAATTCTTTCCGAGTCTAATTATTCCATAGATTAGAATCAAATTAATTTTTAACAAGTTGGGTAGTGTGAAGATAAGTTGACGGCCGTACAGTTCTCACGCGAGAGCGTACAAACAGAAGGCCTAACAAGACTTGTTCCTTACCTTGTAGGTTTACATTAAAACATTCAATAGAATTTAATTACTGGTAGCTGTCTGGTACAAGTTGTTTTCATACGGTGCGCATGCGCACTTTACTTGTAGTAGAGACGATTAACAATTCACGAAATGTAATTTAAACATTTTTAATTTGTACGATTTCAATTGAGAGAAACGATTATCAAAATGAAAAGAAATATTGTTTGATGAAGGTTTCAAGGAGATCAAGAAAGTGTATCAAAATTTATTAGTTAAGTTTGTAAAAAAAAGATTAATTTCAGGATGAACAAATATAATTTTATTAAATCGATTAATTACAATTACACGAACGAACACTAAAACAAAAATAATTATTGTTTAGTTTGCTACCTTTAAACACTCTGATGAACGTTTCGATATCATAGTTATCATCCTCAGAGGTTTCGACCATTAAAGACTCTGATAGTTTACCAGTAGAGGATTAGAATTATTTTATAGAAACGTACATCAAGGTATTTAACGAAATAAAACTAATTAATACTTATTATGTGTTTAATTTCTTTCTGTAAGTGTGATTAGATCAATTATAAATGTGATTACTAAACTATTCGTTCAAAATTGTATCTAATTTATAGTAATGCTTACAGCTTTTTTCGATTTCGGTACAAAAACTGAACGTAATATGGGAAAAATTAAAGTAAATAATTTTGTGGAGAATAAATATGTTGGGAGAATAATATTATGACGTGCTTAATATTGGTGTATATAAATGATAGGCCCAGTTTAACCTGGGGATAGTTGATAGTTTTATAAAGAAATATACATTTTTTTTAGCACAACTTTAATGGTGATGCTATGGAAATAAATTATGCCCAAATACAGCACACACACTAATTTTGATAAAAATCGACCCATAACAAAGATATGATACGGTTTTATGAGTAAAAAACATCCTTGGAACGGAACATTTTCGAAATCCTTTCTAATTACGCATCTACAGACCTACCTCAAACCTTATTAAAAATTCATAGCTCTAGGCTTCTTGGATCAGATGATATGCTTTAGGGGTAAAAAAACGCCTTTGGAGTTGAACATTTTCAAAACCCTGTCTTAATACACGTCTACAGACCTACCCCAAACCATGTTAAAAAATTCATAGCTCTAGGTTTCTTAGATCAGAAGATATGCTTTAGGGGTAAAAAAACGCCCTTGGAGTTGAACATTTTCAAAACTCTTTCTTAGTACGCGTCTACAGACCAACCACAAACCATGTTAAAAAATTCATAGCTCTAGGCTTCTTGGATCAGAAGATATGCTTTAGGGGTAAAAAACGCCCTTGGAGTTGAACATT
The DNA here is from genome assembly GCA_963513935.1 of Aphrophora alni. NCBI lineage: Eukaryota > Metazoa > Arthropoda > Insecta > Hemiptera > Aphrophoridae > Aphrophora > Aphrophora alni. The sequence continues at coordinate 4,117,434 of OY740775.1, forward strand.
TTCAAAACTCTTTCTTATTACACATCTACAGACCTTCCACAAACCATGTTAAAAAATTCATAGCTCTAAGCTTGTTGGATCCAGAGATATGCTTTAGGGGTAAAAACACCCTTGGAGTGGAACACTTTCAAAACTCTTTCTTAGTACGCGTCTACAGACCTACCCCGAAACATGACAAATTAATTTCTCCAATTAAAATATGATTTATTTGTTAGTAACAATAAAAAAATGGAATTTAAAAGTTGTTTTAATAAGGTAGTGTAAGAAGATAAAAGTTTAACTGTGATAATTTTTGTCAATTTATATTGCTATTTAAGTATATCAAAACACTGTCTTTATTTATAAAACCCCAGAAATTTAAATGTAGTAAATTACAAATTCAATTAGTAATGAGGTTTGAGTCTGAGATTACTTATTAAATGTTGAGCTTTACTTATGAGTAAAATTATACAGTATAACAAACACACAGAACACAATTCTCATAAAAAAATACGCCGAAGTATCAGACGCGTTTCAACGACAACGCGTCTGATACTAAGGCGTATAGTTATAGTTTGATTGGTTAGCTCGTGTATCACTGAAGAGGACGATCTTGTCGTTGAAACGCGTCTGATACTAAGGAGTATTTTTTTTATGAGAATTGTGTTCTGTGTGTTTGTTATTCTGAGATTACTGGTCAACAGAGAAGGTAGTTCAAAACAGAGACAAAAATAAGTGATATTCTTTTGTCTGTGCTCAACTCCTTTTATTTTGTTGTTGGTAAGGAGAAGCAGCAGGAACCCAAAGGACTCATTATATGCGTGCTTACTTCTGCGCATGTTTGAGTGTTCAATACGTTTTAGTGGTCGTAATTTTGTGTTGCTTGTGCTCAAAATTGATAAACAGGTTTGATTTTATGACTCGGTGGTTAAAATCGATCCAACGAAAAATCCATCAGTCAACATAGCGACTGATTAAAAAAAATCGTAAGTTCCAGTGATAATGACTCTTTTTATGCAGCTTTAAAATCCGCATCCAACAATGCTTAATTACGACACAAATTAGGAGAGTTTTATGTATAAAACAATATTCTTAAAACATATACCGGTAACTCAAATTTTAAAAAATCGAAAATAGTTTTATAAACAGGATTTAGTTTATTTTTAGTAAAATATACTCTGTACTTTTTCCATCTTCATTAGTATAACGGGAACAACGAAAAGTTCTTACAAACAATTTTAATTCTGAAAAATCTTATTCCAATTACATAGTGAAAAAATACAACCATTTGTACCTAAATAATAACCATAACAATTATTTATTTGGTGTTTCTAAATGAATATCTAGTTTATTAGGCTTTATAGAAGTCTAGGTCAATATTAACTGCCATGTAATTTGTCTGATCAGTTGATTCTCTAATTCTTAAGTTAAGTTACGACAATTTTTAAAACGAAGGTGCAGATCAACAGCGCAGTGCCAACTAGAATAACTGCACCTCCTGTCATGAAATTATCACAACTTATTTCTATTTAAAATTCACCAATACATTATTTCATTACCCTGACAAAATCTACACTTCATCAAGGTAATCTAACGCTGTTCTCCTTGTGTCTAAACACTCGAAGGTATAATTCCAGTGTAACGTGATAACATGCGCCGCAGGAGAGGAGGGGGGGGGGGTCTAACCTGATAGTCGGCGATAAAGGAATGATAAATGACTTATTGTTGGGAATGTAGAGCAGCTCTATACTGATAACATTGTGTGAAACCTGTCTTTATCAGATGTGAAGAGGTTCCTGCCAAAATATGATAACTGATTTCCCATTGTATTCTGATCACTTAACTTATTTATTAGGCTACTTTTAATGTAGATAAATTATTCCAGATAAAATTTAATTGTAATTTAAGATCGGACTTAACAAGTGTTTTTTAGCCGGCGCTGTACTGTGCAAAGCCTTAATTATTGTTGTTTTAATCAATTTTGTTTCTGGTGGGACAACGTAGTCGCATCAATTTCAAAACAATATCTTCTTCAACGAATACGTAATTATTTATAAACTTTATTTGTGCTGTCTGTCACATACCTTAGATGCCACTTGGACCTTCTAGATAATATGGGTTCCTAACCATGGAGGGGTCTTTGAACTCCTGCTCTAGCAGGGTGTTTAGAGGTCTAATATTAGACTTCCTTATTAACTTCTTAACCTTAAAAAAAAATTAAACTATTGATGTCCAACCATATCTACAGTGTTTTCTTGGTAAACTTTCATTTTGAAAGTTTACAACGTAAAAAAGTTAAAAGAAAGAAACTAATTATTGTCAACAATGTTCACTCTACCGTATGAATCAAATGATTTTTGATTGTATTTGGTGTATGGAATCATATATTCCGGTGTTTATACTGAGTATAATCAGATCGCTATCTAAATTTCTAATTCAGGGGTGAACTTGATGAAATTAGACAATGCTAGAATTTAAAGATGTTTATATGTTATTGACTGCTATAACCCGTAAGGCTTTATAATCACAATACGCAACAGTAGTTCCCCAAACAATGAAAGAGATTAGTTTTTAGTTTGTTAGACAAAGACGGCTCGTTACAATTATGTACAGCTCTAGATAAACTGTAGTTTTAAAGCATGATTCCGTTGGAATCATGCTTTACAGATTTTAGGGTTTTAAACGAATGTGCATTGAAAATAAAATTCTCAGAGTTTTCGAAAGGAGAATTATCCGAAAGATTTATAAAGCGGTAAATGAAAATGAATAAAAACGTACCAAGGATCAATTACGAAACAGGAGGTGCTGATGTTGTGAGATTACATAAACCCCAGACTTTAACAGCTAGGACTAGTGTATATATGAGCAGTAAATAATGGAGGGAAAGCCGGTAGGTAGAAGAATCGGGGAAAGAACGAGGAGGAAAGGAGTACGATGAGAAGGATTTAAGAGCGACGAACGTCAGAAATTGAAAAAAAAAATATCTGGAGATTAGAGGAGTTATCGAGAAAGTTGAAACCTGCTCCGCGTTTTAAGCCCACTGAAGAAGAAAAAAAGACAATTTAAGCAAGTTAAAATAAAACCACTCAAAAGAGTGGTAGTATAAGTTCCCATCACTCACTTCAGCTACAACAGTTGAAGTAGCAATAAATTAATTCGTCGTTCAACAGCAATCAATTTGAATTTTGAACAACCCCCCCCCCCTTATTCTACTTTACCCCTCCTCATCGTCTAATCTAAAATATACAGACCAAAGTAAGTGCTTATATACCCACTTATCTATAAGTTGTTTTCACACATAGCTATCGCTGTATAAATAGAAAGTTATTGTTTAAAAAGCTAACAACAGAAACCAATTAAGGTGACTCCGCCATGGCCGTGTGATTGTGTTATCTGACAGGAAACGGAAGTCGTTTAATTTTTAAATAACAACCTGGTTTCCGTTACTGCATTGTGTTTACAATACAACACAAAACCTACTATAGTGGTGACTTAGTTGAATGTAAGGTTATAGATGTAAAGTACACACACACGTTGTTAAGTGTGTCATTATAAACCAATAACAGAAAGTCTACAACACCTATACTCCTTCCAGGGAGAATCTGCTGGAATACAGATTTTTACTTAGATGTTTATGTAGTTAAATTAAAATATTCTGGTTAAGATATCTCATCTTAAGTGGTCATATAGCAAGTATACTCATTGGTCAGACCTCAAAATGCTTTTACCAATAATTATTTCCCAGAGAAAACAAACATAGTCGGGAATGGTTTGGCGCCAGATATCGTATTTGAGAGTGGCAGTATAAAACAGGAAGGACTAATGGCGAAGTCACGGAAGACCCTGCCACTATATGGGTTGTGGTACCAAAAACCTAGCACGAGCTATGAGATGCTTAGTGGAGGACGTGTCTCGCGATAGTAAGGGTGGCTGCCCCTCTAGTGAGGAATGTACTGGATCGGATATAAATAGAATTTTCGCTTTGTTCACAGGATAATCTTATTTTGAAAGGCGTAAACATTGCATTAGGCTTGGTGCAAGAGTAGACCTACTGATGGGACCATTTGTCTGTGCGCGCGGCTCTGACGCTACTAGCTTCAATTAATTTTTCTTCCAGCGTTATATAAAAAAATTGATCTTTTTTTAAGATAACATGAAAATATTATAACAAATTTAAACAAAACTGTGTGACACGCGCGCAGTAAACTGTGTCACAAACACTGCGTGAAGCAGGCTCATGCATGCACTACACTGCTCTGCCCTGCCTTACCTTTCAACTAACGCTCGCAAGTTCAAACCTGTGAATTACAAAAACTTGTGCTGCGCTGCTCTACCTTACCTAACCTACCCTGCTCTGGACTGCGTCTCAATGTGCGCCCGGCCTTTACAATCAACTCGAAGCTACATTGAAGACAGGTGAAAATCTACGTCCGGCGCGCCGCGCGGCACCACATGTTTTTGGAAATGAGCGATAACCACTCCCCTCTTCCACGCCGCGCCATAGCAAGCATAACGCACAGACAAATGGACCCATCAGTACGTATAAAGAAAAACATTTCTCCTATAATATGGCAACCGACTCGCTGTCTATCACAGGGGTATCGCACATGCAAAATCAGCTGATATGATTTCAGTTCGCTTTCAAAACATCTGTATTTAATATATTATATTATGATCTTTAAGCTAACCTCTAAAAGGGTTCGTCTGATCGATAGTATTTCTGTTAACCTGTTACTAAACAAAGTCAAGGTCATATTGGTTCAACTATCAAAGCTTGTAAACAGAGATGTTCTGATCATATGTTTAACAATCATCTGATAGTTGATAAGCGTTATCAATACACTTTAAATACATTATATAAAGGGGAAGGCGGGGAATACATTATGATAACAGGTTGATCCTAGTATGAATTGAACAAAAATTCATCGAACAGATTTTTTTTTTTTAACGTTTGAGAAAGTGTTTGTAGCCTATATGGAAAATAAAATATTTAAAAATAGTCTTACGTGTTGCTAAATTACATACAATAATAATACCAATATTTATATTTTATGACGGTTGTTATAAAGCACCCCCAAATTAAACGGTAGACGGTTGGTAGAGTTTTGATTTGAGAAGCTATAGAGAGTTTAACCTGAAAACAACCCAAATAAAGGAAACGATGGTAAACTTAACACCGGCTGTACAATAAAGCGATACGACAGATTTTATGGTCGTAAGCGATACGCGATATTTATCTTATAAAATAGATATCGCATTCAAATGGTGTTGAAGTGGCTAAATAGGTACTCTCGTACGATAACGACATTTATCGTAAGATACATGTATTAGGCGACACGTTCGGCCTATCGTTTCGCTTATTCAAGTACTAGTAACGCTATAGATTTAAGTTACTCCTTTTCTTTTATCAATAGTGATGGAAAATACCTTTATATAACAAATTATAAACTAAAAGATTGCCAGAACAATAACGATTTGCACAAAAAAAACCATTGCAATCGAATTAAAAAACAGGTGACAAATCAAGTTTCTTCATGGGAAGATGTCTCGAAGTTGCAGTAAGAAATTCTCGCCCATTTTTCTGTTTTACAGTAAAAAACACTCAACAAGTTTTTGCAGAGAAACTCTCCTACAAATTTCTCCAAAAGTTGAGATAGTTCGCTTACAACTACTGGAGAACTGTGTGGCAATATTCGTTAAATTATACAACTGTACGTTTGTCTTTCGACGCCATTAACTTTCCCTTTTCATATTTTTCCAATTCTAATACATCCTGAAAACGACATTTTCACTGGAAAAGCTCGCAGCTGATGAACTGATTCCAAACATATATCTCTTGAGATCGGATCGTATAGCTTTGAAAATATTGGTGGAAAATAATCTTACGATAAAAGTCTCACGTCCGATAAATATTGTAGTATCGCTTTAGTGATCAATACAAATAAAGTAAATACTAACGTATTAATACTTGATACCAACTGTTGCCATGGTGACAACGATAGACATGTTCTGTAGATATTTCACTCAAGCACAGATGCAAACAATTCAATTTTCCCAAGTCACATAACCTCATTGGTCGGTTTGACCTTTTGACAACAGTTATGATCATTCGTGTTTATTTATAGATATGTTATTGCACGATAGCAACTTATCTGATTGAATGCAGACATGAAATAAGTCATAAGAACATTTCTTATATTCTGAGAAATAACAGAATTCCAATGCCCTCTAACAGTGTATATTTCCTTCGCGTCTGTTAATTACTGATGCAATCAGTTGGTATTAGATAACAGCTGATTTGAATCATAAAATTATACGATAACTGTTGGAAAGCATTTCTCTTAGTGAAAGTTGTGATAAGTAAAGGCGAGGTTAACTGAGAAGACTAGTTAGTGTATTCTAACCTCAGAAAAGAGATTTCTAAAATTTGTCGTAAAGGCACAGTCGTGACGTACAAAAATATGATAGCGGAAGACAATGATTTGAAAATATGGCATAAAATTTCTCACTCACCTATCCTTAAAACCAAATAAAAACGAAAAAAAGTTAATTAAAGAGTTAAAAAGAACAATGGACACAGTCTTTGAAAAAATATTTATACAGGTGTTCAGAAATTAGTGGACCATACTGACTGGGTAGGATAAAATATACAATAAATATAACATATAGTCCTTGCTTAGTTTTCGATTAGCAGCCATTTTGTTTTCTACAAAAAAGTTATATATTTGGGAATAGATTGGGTTCAAATTGGGTATACGAATTTTTGTATGTATCGTTTTAGACGTGTACAAATACAAAAAATGTATTTCGTGTATTTTCAAAATGTCTGCCGTTTAACATATTTAACGTTGAATATTTCAAAAATTGTTAACTTTATAAAACAATACAAAGGATAAAACAAAATGGTTTTTGTATTTTTACTGTCAGTAGCTTGAAGTATAGACTAATCTAGTTATTGACAAAAACCCGAAAACACAATTTCTTGGTAATTATCTAGAACACCAAAGATTAGGCTAAATCTAAAATATTTTTGAATTCTGACAATTTTTAATAACAATAATAAAATCCATGCTTCTAATTTCAATTACACAAACTTAATCTTTGTAAAGAATGTAATATAAATTGAATATTCTATCTATTACCAAAATTTACACCTTTTTATTTATTAAAAAAAACAAATGGTAGATAGACAGAAACTAATCAAGATATGGTATATCTTGTATATTTTGTCCTACTTAATCAGTTACTGAAGTTTGGGAGAGTAATGAATTTTTAAAAAAGGGCCTAAACTTTCTTTGTGCTATAACCATATACTCACTGTAGATTTGTATTTTATTAACATCTAGTTTTAAAACTGTCATTATTTATTTTTTACCTGCAATTTATCAGACAGGTTTGTGCGATTAATTTTAACATTTCACCAAAGTTTCAATGACGTTTTGGTCGAGTAATTAAGAGACCACACTTAAGTAATGATCACAATCAATAGAGCCAATTTTGAAAAAATCGTTCTTTTGTGTTTTATTTATGGCAGAAAATTCCCCCCCCCCCCCCCAAATGAGGCCAGATTAACATCAATCCGAAAACCCCATTTGTGGACTCCAAAAATGAATATCTGTAAAAAAATTTAACATCGATTTGTTGACTCTTCGCATAATTTTCTTTTCCTTCCATTATGCTCATTTTATCAATCTTTCTTGTCTAAGATTTCGTTGTCCATATTAGTATACAACTAACGTGTCTCCATTCAATACATAAACATTTTACATTCTTCTCCTACTTCTATCAAAGAAACAACTCGGTCTAGTACGTAAACATTAAAAATAACAATGAGCTAAGTTGTCACAACGACATTGTCTAAAATATAAAACGGGAAACACAAAAGTTCAAATCTGCTGATGTTGCAACATGAGAACTAGTCTCTGCTAGTTTTGGTCCATCAAGGACATTCTGGCAAGTACAAGAAGTGTTGAAACGACTTGTTAACATATTGGGCTTCTTGTGATAGGCCTATATGTAAAACAATACCGTCAATGGAATAATTAGTCTACCGAACTAATTAGATCATTCAGCTTGTGATCACAACACCAGTGTTACAGAATTAATTAGGCTATCTAGATTAATTAGAGGCCTTTTTTTAAATAAAAAAATTGTCATTTTACTTTTTCGTCATTTTTTCCAATAAATCAGGACCGGAACTAGACAACAACGTCACCCATTTTTGAAATTTCAACATTTACTTAAAAGTTTTATTATCAAAATTTGTTTATTTGATTGAGAATGACATTTAAATAAATATTTTAAGGAAACCTGGTTAGAAAGATGCGGTATAAACGAAAAACCTTTTTTCTTAAATTAAAAAAAGGCACTTTACTTTGATAAACAAATTCTTGTAACGTTCAATAAGAAGTAGGCTAGGTAAAAAAAACTGACAATTTAAAAAAAGTTTACTCTCCGACTACTTCTTTATAATTTTTTATGGAACTTACTATATTTAAAATAAAACAATAGGATTGTTTTAGTAATACAGTTTGACTTGTCGACTTCAAAATAATTGTTAAATTCAAATATAAATAATTATAAAATGGCGCTTTAAAAACATAAGCACAAAATTAAATTTTTTCATATTTTGAGGACTACAAATCGGGCGGTGTTTCGAAAATTGTATCAACAATAAAAACGTCTCAAAATGTTGTGTAGAATATAGCAAGTTACTTAAGAAATTATAAAGTTGCCGCCAAATTGGAAATTGGCGAAAGAAATTCTAATTTTGTTTTGTCTTAAGAAATAGAGCTTCACATAAGAAAATTTAAAGCAGACAGCTATAATGAAAAAAATGGTAGGTTATATGAAAAAATTAAATCAAACCTCTACTTTTAATCCTGCAGATTTATGTTTTAAAGTTTCATGAAAGTTTTTTACTTATCAATTGTCACACCTGTTTCATTCACACTTTTGAGGAGACAGCGATGAAAATTACTTTTTCGTCATAAAACAGCTGTTTTCAAAAAACGCAATGAGATGATAAACTTGTTCTTTTTAGTCCTAGGACCTAAAAAACATCAGCTGAGGTCGAGGTCATCAGCTGTTACTTCGTTTATACGAATTAATTAACAAAGTAAACAGGTTATAACATTTTAGTTTTTTTTTTAATTGTTCTTTTACACTGTTGCAGTATAATGAAAAATATAGTTCATCACTTGAAACAAAAGACGTTTTTCCTTCCTCGCTCATTTTCAGTTAAACTTGAGCTTGTATCGAAAAGCTTTTAGTCCTAGTGTTGAAATATACTTTTAGTTTTAGATATGGGCATGCTAGAAAGTTACGCAACATTTCCACACTGTTTGAACGCACAAAATCAAAAACAATAAAAATACAAATTTAAATACCTGTGTCAGTATTAACATCCAAATTGACAACAAATAACCCTAAATTCAAAATACAAACATGCCATAAAGCGTTACGAAAGTGTTCTATAAATTCTCACATTTTGACCTTTAAAACTTCGTGCTAAAATAAATATTTCAAATGATAAAACTACTCGTGATGAGTTTAATGACATTTACTTGACAGCAACATCAGTGTCAAAAAACATTAATTTGGTTAATTAAAATGACAGAAACAAAGACTTTGAAACCGTGCTATGTGACCTATAAACTATAAAATTCCGATAAGAATCTTCCCACGCCGGGTTAAGGCGAAGTCTTGACACTTGACATTCCGAAGTTTATCAATTGTTCTTGGTAATGTCAAAAGAGAAGTTAATAGTAAAAACACTATTTGTGTCATCACATTCCCCATTGTGAGAGTTTCTTATAAACAAGTTAGGTTTATATTTAGATGATAAACAATTTGCAGACGGTTTGTTACTTCAAACTTCTTTCTCACTCTTTCCAAGTGTTTTAGTGAAGTGATGTTGAACATAGAGCGTATACGTCATTCGAAAACGGATTTACCTAATAATATATAGTACAAAACTTTTCTACTAACTGTCTCGCACACCTATCAAAAATAAGTTGATGGGTGTAAATATTAACCTAACCTTACCAAGTGCCATCAGCAAGGTATACAAGTGGATCCTCTAAATGTATTGCTAAAATGTTAGTATCTTAGGCCTTGCACACAATATTAAATTATATTGCTAGAACAACGGGTCTTATCCAGCAAGGAAAGTTTGTTTTAAAAAAAAGTGGTTACACGGGTTTCCGAATTTTTGACGATTTTCTTTCCCTGTATTTAATATAATCTCCAAAATGTCTACATACGACTATTACTTCGTATATAAGAAGTAACAGAAAATTTTATCTATTACAGAGTTTTGTTACGATTTTCTTATGACAGATAAATTGGTTTAGAGTAAACACCCTCTCTTATCAATTTTTAATAAAATATATATTTAAAAAAAACATATTTTTAAAGCTTAAATTTTAAAGAAATCTGTAGAGTTAATGTTGAGAAATTACGTCGTTCAACTCCAAGGACGATTTTTAGGTTTTTGCACCATTAACTTAACCAGTAATTTCGGAAAAACCGCTTTAATTTGGAACACTTAAAGGTTACGTTAAGGCAAAACCGTTAGACCACATTTTGAGTTCTGATCTTATTTGTTATCACAAAGATAAGTCTCAAGATTTGACAAAATATACCCAAATTGAACCACTGATTTGAATTGCGAAACAGCATTGTACAGACGATTGACACCAGAAAAATATAATTCTAGGAAACATATTTTGTGAGCTCAGTTAAATTTTCTATACTAAGAATATGTTAGAGAATAAAAAGAGAAAGAAATACAAAGAGAACCTTTGTCTTTGTTTAATAACGTATGTGGATCAGGGATCTCTCCCGCTGTTGTTAGAGTCAACAGTTGTTATTTTTACATGAGCAATAAAATAAAATTGTAGGTTTTAAAATGGTTATACATAAAAAAAAGAATAAAGCATAAAAGCTTTAAAATTATAAGTTTAAACGTGTGAAAATAGTAGGCCCACTATGGTAGTAATCTAGTTCATGAAAATTAATTAAATTAATAACATTAAAATATGGAAACTGTGACAGTGAGAAGGTTTTTTTCCATCGTATTATTCAAACTCTTTAATTCTATATATTTGAATGCAATACTTTTTATTTGTATTTATGTTGTGTCTGAAGATGGGATAAAGGGCCGAAACGCGTCACTAATACAAAAAAGAGGTCACTTGACAGAAACAAGGTAAGAAAATTTATTTTAAAATAATAGTGACCTGAATACTGAAAAAAAAATTCATTAAAAAAAAACGACGTTTACCCCGATAACAGTTAGGACAACTTTCTCTTGGCTTCATCCCTTTATCAATTAGTTGCTTGCCGTACTTTGTGTAGTGGTGGTTTCATCTAATCAAGTTTGTACTTAGTCTTAGCTTTGACTACTCAAGTCTAATTTTAGGCTTGAGTTCTATTCTAGACTGTTTTCAACATGTCCTAAGCTACTACTAGGCTATGTTGATGTTTTTCTCTTCTATGCTCTAAATTTTACACTTGATAACGAGAGTTGATTTACGTTCTAGAAACGTCGTACATTACTTTTAAAATACACACACAAATAATGGCAAATAAACTGATTAAACGATATTAATAATAAGAAGGGTTTTGTGATATTAATTTTATATTGTATAATCGAAACCATATTCCCACCAACTGATGAGACAAAACCTTGCAACGAATGTTTTCAAAGAATAAATAAAACTAGCAGATGGTTTTCAATTTTAAAGTTATATCAGCTATTAAAAACTAATTTGCATTCTTTTTGTTTTATATATATACCATTTTCGAAAAATAAAAATTTGATATTTATTCTGTAAAAATAGGTAATTAAATTTAAAATGACGTAATATTCGCTTTAGACGTATTTTAAAATAATGAACGACTAGAAACACAAAAATTCGAAGCTACCAATACATAAGAGATGGATGAAATACGAAGAAAAGGGAGATTTTAACGGTGGTGTAGAAGGAAATTATTTTTGTTACTGTTGACTTCCTAAAATATTTCTAATTGAAATTTTTTTAAACTGAAAAATCATTACGTAAACATAATATTAATTACACGAAACTATTAGTTGTCAAATATTGTCAAATCAAAAAGTGAAAAGATAAAAAACCTGGACATAATAAAAAATTAAAAATCTACAATGAAATAAACCCTAAAATTGTTTCGTTTCTGAACAAACTTTTCCTAAGCTTATTTATTTATTTTTTTATATATATATGGAACTTTACACACCAGTAAAGTCATTAATTTAATAAATTTTATTTCCAGTTTTTTATTACCGTTAGCTCACGAACCCGCATTTTTAAATATATCCCGATCGATACGTTTATATGGCGACGATGAAGCTTCATTTTGACATGAGCTATATTAGAAAATCGAAATTTTGTTCTTTTGTAACCTCAATTTTGAATTATTTAAAAAGTTTAGATATACGTTAAAAATATGTCCATATACAAAATTTTATTAAAATCTGTCCACTCGATTAGGCTGCAGACGAAAGACACAATTCCAAAACCTACTTTTTAGGGGACAGAAAATCTCAAACGGACTCCAACATTAATAATAGATAATTTTTAGGCTAACAGTTTACCCCCAGTTTTGAAACTCTTGTTGACATTTCTTCTTTTTAATAGAAAATATTTAAAAGATGATTCATATGACGATAATATACTCTCCTAATATATAAGAGTAGATTACCGTCAGGCTACTATGTTCAATTTCTTCGCAAGTCATTATGACTTAGTTCATTTCAATTTACTAGTTGGCCTAAGTTTATATAATTAGCACTACATATCGTAAACATTTACAGAAATATTGTTAGATATCCGAGTCATGTGTTAGAAATAAACACCTGTATTGTGGAAAACTATCTTGTATTGAAAACTAGTTCTGCATGCAGAGTTAACTAAATAAAAAAATCTTAGCAATTGGCAAGAGGATGATGACTAACTAAATTATAGCTAAAAACTGTCAAAATGTACTGTTTTAACAAAATCGAAAATTTTCGCAGAATTTAATTTAGTAAAAGATTAGGCAGGGGGACTCAACTTGTTTTGAGTTATTAAAAACTACCAATTCCTGCCAAGATCCTGAATGTGTCAGATTTGTTATGTGATAAAACATGTTTTTTTTAACAATAATTTGAACAGTTCTTTAAGAATCATGAGCAGTCTAAACGTTTCAACATAACTAGAGTTCAAAGTAATTTTATTGCTACATTTTTACAATATTTCAAAAAGAATGCGCTAAATTATATCTAAATATGAATATTTTTATTTTACGTTTATGGGTATCAACTAAAACTCCCCCTTTATCGTAAATATTGTAACTACGACCATAGGCGACCAAAAATATATCTATCAAGACCTGTAATTTGAAATTCAGGTATCAACACATTCCAAATAATAAAAAAGCCGTCACTATGAAAATCTGAATATATATTGAACTTGTCTTGTTTGTCTTGTGAGATGAGATGACATACTTTATAAAATAAAACGAATAACAAATTCTCATAAATATTATGTTTAATTATTCTAACGCGTTTCAGCGAGAAGGTCGCCATTTTTAGTGATGTGTGATGCATAACCCAAAAGAACTAAACTGTATATTTTATTTTAGTTATTATAGCTTAGGGGTCACTGAAGATGGCGACTTTGTCGTTGAAACGCGTTAGAATAAATGAACGTACTATATTTGAGAATATTGTATAGACTATAAAAATGTAAAATTTAACCCACCTTATCAAGCCAAATAATCAGATAAGTTTTCTGATTGTGTTTATAATTGTTCAGAAAAGTGACGATTTCTCTTTAAATGATGTCCCCTTATAGAGAATAATTTTTGAAAATACACCCATGTACATAGTGTAATCGATTAGTTTTTTTTTACACAACGTATTTAATGAAGAATGAAAAATATGACTATAGCTTGGACTATTTTAATTTTTTTAGAAAAAATTTAATTTCTCTTTTGATTAGATTTGTACCAATCTTTATAGTAAATGAATAGTATAACTAATTATATTCAAATCAAGATAACATATCGCAGAATAAATTAGAGAATTTTCTTTTTTTTATGAAAGACGAAAGAATTTTGAAATGATACAAATCAAAAACATGAAAAATTTCTACTTAGCAAATTAAAACTGAAGAAAAATAAATAACAGATAATTGACCATTTAAAATAATAATTGATATTCATTTATTTCATAATTGATTACTTCTCCACAAATTACGCTTGGATATAACTGATAATTCTTTCCTTCAAAAGGTGTTGCCTAAAAATAAATTCCAATAAAAATTTTAACCTAGTCATAAGTGATATGTTATTTTTACAAATGAGACAATAAAAAACATTATAAAAAGAAGCTACTTTTAATTAATTATAACTTTTAAAAGTTATTTAAAAATTAAAATTTTATTTTTTTAAGAAACCATTTTTTCCGGTGAAAAATGTTTTACTATAATAAAGGCATAAGTTAAATAATACCTTAAGGTTATGAACTGCAAACTTTTTGTTCTCAGTGTAACCCTCCCCCCCCCCAATCTACGAGAAAAACAAAAAACTAATAAATGAGGGTAGAAGTCTAAAATAGAGGCTGAACTACACTAAAACTTATATTATTAGGTTTAGTTGTTATTGAACTGGATGGATGCTAAATCATACACTCAGTATGTTAGGCCAACTGTTACAAAAGTACCGTTATAATTTGAAGGTTATGTTTTGTCTTACCGATAAGACTATTGTTTTCACTTTAACCTATTTCTACAATTGTATTCAAAATAAACCAGGCATATCAAACATCTTATCTAACTGGTGCCCTACTATAATATAACGGTGATATTTTAAAACATAGACCTAAGAGATAACCTTAAATAAATTAATGCTATTTTACCTTCCAAACATTTTATCTTGTTATAGACTCTAGGTGTTATGAATGGTTAGTAGGCTACGATTGAATTGTTAAACAAGAATATTTCAAAGTTGAAATATCGACATAGTTAAAACTCGTACCGCCACAAAATATGCATCATGCCTAATCTATGTTTTGAAGGATTCACTTTGCTAGCTCTAACCTAACTTTAAACACACCTGTAGATAATTCTTTTAAAAAACCTGTCTTGAAAAGAGCAACACAAACACTAAACACTCAAAACACTTTGATATCACTTCTTATATTTTTCACGGCTCACATAAAGGACAATAAAAGAAACACTCAAGTAAACATTTTAATTTTCCCAAACACTAACAAACATTTAGTCCAACTGGACGCTCTTAGCATCCATGTGTCTGAGGGAACAGAACAGCTGAGGTGGTGGGGGGATAAATGCGTGTTACGTCATTCCAGTGCTGTCATCTGTGACGTAGATTTACAATCTAGCCGCCTCGAGGGGAAAACTCATTCATTCATTGCTGCCAACTTAATGTTTTGACAGTATTGTTTCAAACTGGATTTATTGTTTTAATTACAACAACCTAAATTGTAATTTAATCTTCAGTGATAGTGAATAATAAAAAAACGTAAATCTACAAGTATACTGTTAACCAATTATTGTTGATTTATTGGTTATAAAACGTAACCTCAAATTCCTCGTTTAAAATGCCTACCAAAACGTAGATTATGCAACTGTTTATTGTGCAAGTAGTGTGGGAAGAGGTACTATTATCATGATTTCATAATTACAATGAACTTATAGTATAAACGTGCCATCGTTACGAATTTATTACTTTAGATATAGGTTTACTATACAGACTAAGGTGTAAGTTCTTTTTTTCGAGCCTAACACCGTAGGTTAGAAAGATTAGTTTTTTATAGTGTTTATAACTAGCAAACATTTACATTTACAAGTTATTTTCTTAATGCAATTTAAACAAACACAATTATTTTTTATAAATTGTATAGTAATAATTTTAGAAATATGTATTGACAAAATATTGCCCTACAAATATTTTTATCAGCATTCTAAGACCAAGGTCGAATATAACTTTTATGGAAAGAAGATAAATTAAACATGAAAATTAGCACAAAAAGATAATTTTACGTTCTTGAGATGCAAACGAAAATTCAAGCGGAAATCTGTTCTCATTTGAAGCCCATTTTTATCGTCAATGATCTAACTTTAAATTAAAACTTGTATTCTAGTAAATGGGCAAAAAGTAATGGTATAATACAAAAAACCAACGAAATTTTGTAAGAATTTTAAATTCCATTTTAACTTTATAACTACAATTTTTGTCCATACAAAGATAGATTTTTACTCATATTTTTACCTTTAATTGGTCTATGCTTAATTATACTTAATTAAAATTTTGGTTTTAATTATATTTTTAATTAGTTTGAGTACAATCTTCTGCTAATTTTAACATTGTCTTATTGTTTATATTGCAACGGGTTTCGGAGCTCCTCCATCTTCCAGACCTACTTTATTACTTTTATAAATAATAAGGCAATGTTAAAACTGACAGAAGATGGTACTTAAATTAATTTTGTGGATCTTAGCAGATATATTATAATATTATATATTTTTAAAGGTTTTTTTTTTTTTACTACTGATAACAACCGGTTAGTTAAAAAAAGGTTTTATACTTCTACGGTGTTTGGCTCGAAAAAAAATCACTCTGGACTCAAAAGCTTGTTGTACATTTCGTAACATTTCCGGTGTAGCCTAATTATTAACGTAAAATTCACAATTCGGTTGGTCGCTATGTTGGGTAGAATAAACTTAGAGACCTCTAGTTTGCGCCATTATTCTTTTTTTTAAGGCCATTAAAATGAGGTATCACTCAATAGGGGTTGCTATTTAAAATTCTTGACTTACACCCAAACTACCCCATTTTGGTGGTAAGGGTTGAAAATGTTGATACTTCAAAAAACTCCTCCTTTGGTTATCTAAACTTTCCCCAAAACAAATCTGTCTATTTCCATTAATTAAAAAAAAATTAATAGGGGGGGGGGACTTTTAGGACACTTGGTAAATATAGATATATTTAATCAAGCTCTTTTTGTCCTTAGAATTTTTTATTCTACTTAATATTTACTTAAAAAAAAGAGAACTGATACATTCGATTTGACACTCAAGTAGTTTTGTAGATTTAAAATAGTCATGGGAGATTTTATTTAACTACAAAAAACTTGACTTACTATAGCAAGTAAGGAGTGAGGTAGTCGTGAAATATTGTACCTAGATCGGCGTCTTTTTTATGTAAATCACTCTTTTTCATTTTTCTTATAAAATCTCTGAGGACAAACTCTGGTTCTCTTCCTGCTCTAATGCCACTAGAGTATTACAAGACTATGAATATGTATTTTATGATCTTTCCTTCCTTTTTTATAAAGCTATGTTAACCGCCATTAAATACGTTTAAGAAGGTTTTCACCTTGAAACAATAAGGGGGAAAATACCTTACGATATTTAATCCACTGCTACAAACTTCTGTTCAATTCGGAAATAAATTAAAAACGTGCTAATATCCAATCCGATTACACCAAAAGGATGAGGACATTCAGTCCTCAGAATAGATCAGAATAAGACAAAAGAAGAGAACTGGGGATAAGACTGTATTATGTATTTGTACTTTTTTTAAATATAGAGCGAACAACACCTCCAGGTAAGTACAACATACTGGTTAATGAAAACAAAGATTGATAAAACGAAGACAACAGTCTAAACGTCATCCCAGTGCAAGGCCGTGAGCGGAATTCCAGAGGCCTCTATGGGTGTTAATTGTTTACACTGAGATTTTTAGATCAACTTATTCAGTTTGCTATCAAAACTGAAATTTAGGAAGTCACTTTAATTATATATTAAAATTCAGTTTCATATAGAGAGTAGGATGAAATGAAATGAAATTTCATCAATCGTTTCATTTGTGTAGGAACTAGTTCAACACTGTTGAAATACTCGGAATGAAGGTTGTATGAAAAGATGATGTGAGAATAGTTCATCTTGAAATTTATTTGTATAATTAAGTTTTGATCTCGAACTTTTATTATTATTTAGAATGTCAAGTTGCTGTAAATGAGCTATTATGTAGATTTGAATAAAATTATTGTAAACTGTTTCAAACAAAAAAATGTTATTTTTTAAAATTTTGTGACAATTTAGTCCAATAAGTCAACAAATATTAAAACAAATTTTCTATAGAAAAACTTAAGAAAAAGATAATTTAATTTTCTCTGCTAGACCAATTACTTTTGATGTTTTTTTTTTTTAATTTAGTCGTTCACTTTTAATAAATTTGTAATTTTGTAAACAGTCTTATTTAGTATCGTAAAGACATGTTTAAGGATTATTTGATTCATATTTTAAAACTGTAAAAAAATTAGATGTCAAAGCCTCATCCAGGTCAGAGAGAAAAAACCGAAACCTGTTATAAACCGCGGCCATTTTTATATATACTTTGAAACATATCCAATAATATTCATTAAACAATAGCCCTTCTTTTCCAAATTAAATTTAACAAAAAAAGAAATAAAATTTCTTGAGCATTATTACTCATTTTTGTAAACAAGTATGAGGTTATGGTTTTAGCAATTTTGTTACTCCGTAATAATGCTCTTATTTTTTTATCTTACATTTATGTTTTGAGCACAAATTTATTCAAATTTTAAAGCTGTACAAATTAAGCTTCATGCAGATCAGACAAAAAAGAAACTACCGTTTTAAATGGTCAGCGTTTTAAATTTTGTGAATATTTCTCTAATAATATACAATGAATAGTAAAATTTATTTTCCTTGTAATAATTAACTAAAACCTAAATTGATGTCCTCTGCTAAAGTAATTAATTAGGATTAAAAACAAAATACAGGTTATGTTTTCAATAACATTGTTTATAGTAGAAATTCTCTTATTTTATAACATAGAAAACAAGTTTGACCATTTCTGGATTCCGTTTTTTAAAATTGCACGAAATGAGCTTTTTAGGACGTTGTACGATTTACCTGCAGTTACTTTTTCTTTTTTCATTTTCAACATCGGCCTAAAAATTAATTCTGATTAATCAACATTCCACCGATTCCTAAAACCTAGTCTACATTTCAAATTTGAATCTAATTTAACTTAGTAAAGTTTTCTCACACAATATTCTAAAACCAAACAAAAATTCCCAAACTAACACCTAAACTAATTAAATTTAATCTAACCTAACTGTCACACCATTCAAAAAACCAAAAATAAAAATCACCTAACTTTCTCACACACCATTTAATAAAACCAACAATTATATTTCTAACCTAATCTAACCTAACTTTCTCACACACCACTCAATATAACCAAATTTAAAATTCCTAACATAATATAATCTACTTTCTCGCACACCATTCAATAAAACCAAAAATAAAATTCCTAAGGTAATTTAACCTACCCTAAACTCACTTTCTTACACACTATTTAACAAAACCATACATAAAATTCCGAACAACACTTCCAAAATAAAAAAAATGGACACTCAACGATACATTTCTTACAAGATAATTAAAAATTTAGTGATATTTATACACTAACGACACAAAGCACTGTACAAACTTGCAAGGGATAAAACTAACCTTGCCCCCCCTCATTAAAACTATATTTTAATCAAAAACGATTTACTATTAGGAAAAGTTTATGGCACAAGTGAAACCAGCTTGAGCTTAATTGAAATATAAAATATTTTGTATAAATGTAAGACGCTATTTTCAATTATGACTGACAACTATCGAACTTTGAACTAACATTAATTGTTTGAGAGGAATGGTTTTTTTATTAGATTAGGTTAGGTTAGGTCAGGTAAGGTTAGGTCAGGTTAGGTCAAGTCAGGTTAGGTTAGGTTACATGGTTTTATGAATTTGACCGTAAAATTAACAAATTTAGAGTCTGTAACAAATTTGAGTATTGTTTATTTATTATCAGATTAAAATTACGATTGTATTGTGGCGTTGGAATTCAATATAGCCTATATGTGTACAAATTGCTAATCCTTCCTGGGTAGGTCTAAAAATACTATAGACTTATTGTCCCAAATTCAAACCGCACACGTCGAAGAAAGCTGTTAAGTCTTGTCAAAGGACAGACTATAATGCCATCATCAGTCCATCGAAGTAGAAATAATATGATTAGTGTAATTACAGGAGCTGACTTTGCACTTTTCAGTTGGAAATTAATATTGTTCGATTTAAGCTTCAGCCCATGTACATTTGGAGGTTAGACCGGAATGCAGTAATAAAGGTCGCATGGAGAAATTACACAGACGAACACAGCTTGTTTGGTGGAATTTCTTCTAATATTTCCCTCAGAGACTTGCTATAATGAGTACGGGCTAGACACTCCCGAAGGACCCTAGCTGGATATACACATTTTAAAATGTAGTCTTTTGTTAGATACAATAGTCTGGATCCTCTTGACCAACTCTTGGTCTTTTCCGACCCTGACGCTATTAGAGTATTTTATTGATAGACGTCATTATTTTATGTTCTTCCCTAATTTTATAAGGCGATGATCACCGAGTTTTTCGCCTTTAAATAACGAACAAAATTCTTCTAGTACAGTCGGTAATGAGTTCTATTGTTGATTTTATCACATTTGTATCAGAACACCAGTTTCAGGCCTAACGGATATGTACACAAAATTTCTTTAAAATCGGTCAAGCCATTTCGGAGGAGTATAATGACTAACACCGTGACATGAGAATTTTATATATCGGAAAAATTAAATAAAAAAATTAGGGGTGAACCACCCTTAACATTTAGGGGGATGAAAAATAGATGTTGCCCGATTTCCAGACCTAACGGATATGTACACAAAATTTCACGAAAATCGGTGGAGCCATTTCGGTGGAGTATAATTAGGGGTGAACCACCCTTAACATTTAGGGGATGAAAAATAGATGTTGTCCGATTCTCAGGCCTAACGGATATGTACACAAAATTTCATTAAAATCGGTCGAGCCATTTCGGAGGAGTATAATGACTAACACCGTGACATGAGAATTTTATATATAAGATGAAATAAATTAACTTTAAAATTAAGAATAACTGTGTTTTATAAAATATTTGTAAAACAATAGTTTAGAAGGCTTAAGCACACAAATAGGTTTATTTAAAAAAAAAAATAATAATAATAATAAAAAAATTAAGTGTTAAATATTGTTATTTTACGTGAGTTATGTAAGTTTTACGTAATGTTAAAAAAAATCGTGTTCAATTTAGAAATAAAATTGTTTTAAGTTTTAATTAAATATACAGGTGGTCCGAAAAAGGTGAACTGGGTAATCATTTTCGGATTATAGAGATCAAAAGGAACAAAAAATATCAAATATAATATAGTCTATCCACCATTTGGTTTTTTATAAAAAATAATAATAACTACAGAAATATATGAGTTATTAAGTTCAAATTTGTTGTAAACATTTTGTATGTTACGTTTAACAGGTGTACCAAACACAAAGACTTTATTTTTATAATTTTAAAATTGGCGGCCGTTTAAATTAAAAAATATATATATTTGAAGTTGAAAGTTTTAAACTGCCGCCATTTTGAAAATAATAAAAATAAAGTCTTTGTGTTTGGTAGACTTGTAAAACGTAACATTCAAAATCTTTTGATCACATACCTGAACTCAATATTTTATCTATTTCTGCAGTTATAATGCTTTTTTCTAAAAGAACAAAATGGCGTACACACGGATAATGACGTCTATATGTTATTTGACATTTTATGTTCATTTTGATGTATATAATCCGAAAATGAATAACTTGTCCACCTTTTTCGGAACATCCTGTAACCTAACCTAAAAAATCTTTTGTGTGCAAAATATTAACTACGCTTAAAGAAACGTATGAAACACGACACCCCAATTAAAAAAAAAACATGGCGATTATTTATTAAAATCGACAATATCTACCAAAATAATACACCGATTTTGATGAAACAAAAATAAAAGTAACACGGAATTTGTTATTCTCATTTATGTGGTAAAAATACAAAACAACTCAAATTGATAATCAATTAAATGGCTATAAATCGCAATAAATATTTCAATAATACTGCTCTCCGCTAACAGCGGCGGCGTGATTTTCCATCTTCCAATGGAGCACCATCTAAGCTTGTTTTATCTCAAACAAATTTAAACCAAAAAGAATCCTAATTATAATCGTCACGCCTTAGATATGATTTTATAAATACAATTCAACGTATCATTGTCAACTCTCAAGCACAACATGTCTTCGTGACATACACGACATGGTAGAGCTTCTCCGACACAACAGACCTTCATGTAAGCACTGACCTACTCCTACAATCGTGTCTTGTATAACTTAACTCAGCAACTCAATTTCACTGCACATTTATTCATTGATAAAGTATAATGATCGTATTGCATCAATAAAAAGATTGCACAAGAAAACACAAAGACGCTTTTAGAGATTAATTTAGAATTAGGTACGTCAAATCTTCAGATAAAAACAACATTAGTTAAAGATAATAATATTAATAATCAGTGCAAAAACATTTCAAAATGTTTTTTATTCAACCATCAACAAAATTAATTAAAAACCAATCAAAACTATTTTAAAGAAAAAAAGTTAGATAAAACTATAAACGAACCGTAGTTAAATCTTGAAATAAAATATTTACATAATCTATTTAAAAAAAGCCTACACGAGCTACGCTTGTACCATAAAAGAGATTTCAATGCGTAGGTTAAATCAAATTTTATTAGTCGAGATTTTATTGACGTCGGAAAAGGTAAATTTTTCTTTTTTGTTAATTATTCTAGAATGACATTTTTTATAATAATTTTGGTACACTAGTGTGGATCGTCTTTACCTCTTACACTACAGAATTTCGGTAGAAGTCGCGTATTGACTACTTTTCCTTAATATAGAGCCAAATTTAATATTTACTAAACCTGCACGTCCGCATGTGCAATACAAATTAATGACAAAATAAAGTTATTATGACTTTAAAACATAACGTCAATTATATAATAATTTAAATTGTCTATGATCTTGGCAATTTTATTTTTACTTCATTTTAAACGTAACATTGCACAGTCTGTTTATGCACATCTACAACTGCCTTTGTAATAATTAGTTGGTTTTCAGTATCAGATAGGATACACGGTTTGCTGCCTCTAGGATTGGGCTTGATTCCTTTATAGAATCATGTAAATCATATTTTGGGCCAAAACTTTGTTTTAAATACTATCAAATTATATAATCCAGGTTTGGACTAACCTAAAATTGTCTTCAGTTATTAAAACGATGAACCTAATAAGCTGTTTAATCTGCTAAATTTTAGGCCAAAAGTTTGTTTCAAATACTAATACAAATTTATTCATATTAGTCTAGAACTAGGCCTAACTTTAAATTGTCTTGAATTATTGAATCTGATGAACCTAATATCATGTATTATGTGTTATATTTTAGGGCAAAACTGTGTTTCAAATATCGCTCCAAATTGTTTATGTTAGTTCAGGCTGAAATTATTAGAATGATTTAATTATACAAGCTGATGAACCCAATCATCTGTTTTATCTGTTATTTTATGCAAATGGTTGCTATGGTATTAAATATTAAAATGGTTACAAATCGGCGTTATGTAAATCCTAGCTCAACATTTTCGATTATATTACTTTAATTGATAGAATATCTCGACTTTGTGAGCAATTTCGTAATTGAAGATATCGAAATATTTTTTTATTGATTCTTTCTGAATTGGAGCTCACGACTTAGTAATAATAATAAAGATTAAACAATAACATTATGATGTTTAATAGTAATATAGTCATCTGTGATAAATATACGAAATTAATATTTGACAATTTAAAGCAGGGGGAAAATCGAACTCTAAGGGTCTTTTGAATATCTAGCAAAATCAGAAGAATTTTGGCAAATCTACGCCTTTAGACTTTTTTCACTTCAAACGTAAAAATCGCTTGAGTAGTTTCTAAGAACTGAGAGTTTTAAAAATCCTTCTTCTGTCTTCAATATTGAGGTGTCAAATTAAACAATGTTACCGGGATATTTTTCCGAAAATTATTATAACTTGTCTATGGAAAAATTTATGATATAAATAATATGTCTGTTATAGGTAAATAACAGTTTCAGAGCAAAAATAATGTTCAACAGCTGTTATAAATTCTCAAATAGATTTCATTTTGTTGTTTTGTTTGAAATTTTATAACAGCTGTTAAAAGTTATTTTTCTGTTAACATATATAGTGGTTACTTTAATTGTGGGGATTGAAGTTGTGCATTGATTGATTGCTTACATCTCGCAAAATTAAACGACTTAAATTATTCTCAAATACGTTTTATTTTGTTATATTTTTGGAAGTATTTATAACAGATGTTTAAAATTATTTTTAGGTTAACATATATAGTACCTTACTTTATTTGTGAGAATTCACGTTGTATTGTGAATGATTGGTTACATTTCGAAAAAAACTACATATTTGATAAAATAACAACACAAATGTAGTTTTTTTTTTTTTTTTAACTGTTCAAGTTCTTAACTGAAACGATTTGTTTCACTAAAATTTGAAAGAAATAGTTAAAACGAAATTGGTATTGGTCGTTTATTGTGTGAAGTTTTGTCCTAGTGTTTATAGCCATTTCACTTGATAACGAAAGTTGATTCACAATATCGAAAGGTTGTGTATTTTTAAATAAACAAATGATGGCAAATGTCGAAATAAACGATAAAAGATAATAAATATTTCGTAAAATTTTAAGAACCGCTCAAAAAAAGGCTCATTGAATATTCTTCCAAAATAATGAATCGTTTTCAACAAATTGTGACTTTTTGAAAAACATAATCCCGAGATCGTTCTCTTACTCTAAACTAAATGAAAGACCTTGTGAACTCCAGACAGGTCGTTGTGACGTGCGACTTTATTCATGGAGGAAGCAATAAATTCAAGTTTGCTATCATGTGCATGAATGAATGAATGAAAACACTCATGCTGTTGATGTTGTATCTACTCACACTTCACAGATATCAACATCAACTGGTGTTTTATAAATTTTTCTTTAGAAATATAGTTACAGCAAATCACAGTACATGACCACCAGAACTTGTTTTAAGCATTCTTTGTAATTCCTATATATATATATATAAATATGTCTAATAAATATATATTTATAACTGTGACTTTAGATGTTTCAATTTGTGACAAATCTTTAAGTTATACACAATTAACCTTGAACGTCCACTAGGCGGTTGTATAGTGTTGTACCTCGTCTGCACTGGATATCTCCAGTCACATTACAGATAACATTATTGTAGCACACGTTCTAATTGTAACTGAATGTGAATAATGTTAATTTGGAACGAAAATTTATATTCAGTTTCTTTCTAACCTCTTGCACCTTGAAAGATAATTTCCTTATATCAAGATCAGTATAGAGACTACCATCGTAATGTTATACAGAATGAAAAGAGGAGAGAAGTTCTCAGAGGGCGATCAGGGAGTGAGGTAGGGTTGTGTGTTGCCACCAACGTTTTTCATAGTTCTGTTCGAAGGAACAGCTAGAGTTATTAGCTTACAAAAATATTGGGGGGTGACTGAAGGAGCAGCTAGAGGTTGTAACTGGGTGCTTAGAAAAATATTAGGTAATCGTTAAAAAACCCAATAGTTTGCAGATCACATCTGTCTATTAATCTCAAAAAACAAAAGCAGAAGGAATTGAAACTCTAGAAGTTGGTGAACAGCGGGAATGCCGTTGGGTTAAAAGTTCATTTTAAGACAACCAAGTCTATCAGGATGAATTTGACAATAACTTTATAGACAATGATGAAGAAATAAATAAGGTGGGTGGATTTACCAACTTGGGAAGTAGAGTGACTAGAACTGGAGGTCTGTAGATTAAGAGGAAGATGTCTTAGATTGTAAATGGAAAAGGAATGCTGCTTTAGTGCACCTTTATATTGTATTTGGAGCTAGACAAATAATACTTAAAAATTATGATTCTTCAGTAATAACATTAAATAAATGTCACTATATGCATGTGACGCAATCCATTACAAATATATTGCAGAGGTTAATATATAGATGTCTAAGGGAGATTTTACATATCTACTAGTAAAATGTTTTGGCCAATAAAATGTTAAGACAAAGAGCATACGATGAAGTTATTGAGATTCAAATTAAAAAGAGAAGGGTGAAATGTTTGGCCATATTATAATAATGATGTCTATCACAATTAAACGAGAAACATTACGTTGGACTCCCAGGTACAAAGATGTTGTGGAAAAGGACTGTTGAGAAGGAAATGGATGTAGGAGGAAAAACGTGGAAAGCTAACGACTAGGGCAACAGAGCCAGTCCGCAGTCGAAGTCCTATAATCCGGATAGGATTTCCTTCTTTTTGTTTGAAGTCGAACAACCTTTCAGTCATCATCGCCTTATAAAAAAGAAAAAAAACGTACATAAATAAAGACCCCTAGCTGTCAAATAGCGTCATGGTGTGAAGATAATAATAGTTGTACACTAAATAAGTGATAAGATAGGGATCTAACACTACACGAAGAAAGGTGTAGATTCAGCTGGGTACGACGATCTTGCGCCACGCCCGGACTCACTGTAAGTGAACCCTTGAGGGATATCTGGACAAGGACAACAGAAATTAAGTCTGCACCCAAAAAAACACAGCAATATTTTCATTACAGTATTATTCGCATAAGATTTACATTTTATTAAGTATTCTCTTGATCATAAATATTATTTTTCCTCGTATAGTCCAATGTAGCTTTCCACTTTCTCTCTTCCCTTCCTTCATTTTTTCTATTCTTACACTCTCCTCTCTTACGCACATGCCAAGCTCTTACGCGCACACGTCCATTATCTATTAAAATAACCCATACATAATACATAAAGTATCAAGTTAGCATAACTGAAGCACCGGACGTTAATCTCCGGATATACGTCATAAAAACGGACAACTTGCATGCGTAATAAATCGTCCCTTGTCGGTCATAAATCGAAAACTAATATCCACACATTTTATAGAGGCTATAAATTGTAACGCTGTAGTGGTATACACGTTTAGTATAAGATGTAAATTATAACTGAATGCATAGGTTATTTACACAATATGTGTTGGTTTATTGCGAGTGAGAGAAATGCCACTTCCCACACGTGGGGCGTTACAACAACATTGTGAAAATATCCTGTCAAAACGCTGAAGAAGTTTCTGCATAGAGTAAATGTTTGTTCGTAAATAAATTTGGTTTAAAAGTAATAATTACAGATATGGAGGAACGTACCTTGTCCCAGTTGGCAGCGAAATATGTCGGGACCGTCTTCTCAAAGGAGCTCTGGAATTTGTTAAAATATGCACCCCTATTCCTTAGAAGGTGTACCTCCTATCCATTAGACGTTTTACTTTCAATTTAATAGAAAAAAATACCTCCTATTTCTTAGATGTTGTACTTCCTATAGCTTAGCAGATATACGTGCTATTCTCTAAAAAAAATATACTTAATGTTCCTTAGACTTTTTACCTCCTATTTCTTAGCAAATTTACCTCCTATTCCTTAGAAGTAGTACTTTCTATTTAGTAGAAAATATACCTCCTATTCCTTAGAAGTGCCATAACCTATTCCTCAGCAGATATACCTCCTATTCCTTATCAGGTATAAATCTAGAATATACCTAACTTTCTTTAGACCTTGTACCTTATATTCGTTATCATATATACCTCCTTTTCCTTAGACGTTGCACCACCTATTTCTTAGCATGTATACCTGCTATTACTTAGAAAACACACCTAATTTTCCTTAGCAATTATAAGCCTACCTCCAACTAATTGGAAAATATGCCTAGTATTCCTTAGACTTTATACTTCATATTCCTTACCTGATATACCTCCTATTCTTTAGAAGATGTGGTTTTTATTCCTTAGTAGTTGTACTTCCTATTAAAAAAAAAATATGCTTCCAACTACTTTGGAATTGTACTTCCTATAACTTAAAGTTTGTATCTCCCATTTCTTAGACGATCTACTGTATATCCTTAGAAGATATACCTCATATTCTATACAAGATAGAATTCCTATTCTTTAAAAATTTGAACTCTTATTTAATAAATCAAACTTACTATACGCCGGTTAGACTAATGAAAAAGTTTGAATAGGTAACACACGCAAAATGCAAAGCCATCAACTGGGCCCAAATGTAAGTAACTTCTGATGGTTCACAAGTCTGACTGTAGTGAGATAATCTAAAATTCCCATTTATCTTATTAAAACAGTGTTCTTTAACTAAAATTCTGGCTATTTAAATATACACCTTCTGTCTTACACCACCATTAAATTCTCTTTTAACTATAATTAAATATATATTTCTTTCATTGTTGTAAAACTAATTGAATCGAAGTAATGTTTTTACATAAAATGTGTGCGACATTGTCTCTGTATATTTTCGTATAAATCGACATTTATGCATCGATATTCGTCTTAATGGTATATTTTCTGAGCTCCAATTCGATTTCACAATACATTTGTTAATAATCTCGTAACTAAATCAATAAGTAGCGCGTAACTTTAACGGAAGCCATATTAGTCCCGCTATCTAAGAGGATATCTTTGATTATTATAGAGAGTAGCTATGGTATGACAGACACATGCTGTGAAGAATCTGTGTTTACACGCCGCTGAAGCCATAGATGGGACAAGCCACCGCGCCGACATTAAGAGTTATTAATCTATGACATGACGGTAGGCGCTGGAAGCGTCAACAGATTTGGATAAAACTACTTGCATCTTCGTAATAGAGAAAAGCTTTCCTTATCTGGATGGTTTAGTGAGCGATTATTAGATTAGTGAAGGGATTGTTTGGCTTGAAACGAGTGTCTGGAAAAAAAAGCTTGAAATACCGCGGATGCTTTTGAAATACCATAGACAACTGTCGCAAGCGGAACCGTTCGTATTTAGAACGTCGGAGAGAGAGAGAGAGAGAGAGAGAGAGAGATATGTCTTTATTTAAGGAGTAAAGTGAGGACCATCAAGACTAACCTCATACAAAAATAAATATAAGTAAAGTAAATCAAAAATAAAAATATAACCAATACTAAAAACATAATCCCTTGATGGAAATGTACAAAACAACTAATAGAATAACAAAAAATATAATAATTAGATATAAATAAAAACAAAATGTATAATGAAGTGAAAAGATTGAACAATGTTAATAATTAAACAAGTTTCCAATAATATTTAGTCAGCAACTGATACTAAATATAATATAAAATATAAATTATAAACTCACCATTATAACATGACTACATGTTTTACCAACATAATTTCACAAAAATAAAATATTCCTCAAAAATTTTTTAATACAATTCATACATACACATTCAGACACATAAAAAAAAATTCAAATATTAAATGATTTGCATCACACCTAATGTAACAAACAACCCCCACCAATATGATTCCTGGTGACCAAGCATACTGGACACGGTAATCCATAGATTTTTACTGGGACAGAGTTTTACAAACGGCACGCGGAGGCTGTAAATAACTTGTTCCATGTAACGATTTGTGGTTTGCTATGATATTTGTTTCCCTTGTTGTTTAAAGGCGGAATATCTTTCGGTTATTACCACTTTATACAAAAAGGAAGAAAAGAGTGTGAAATAAAAACCCCTAGTCCTCAAATAGTCTGATAGTATCAGAGTTGGAAAAGAACAAGTGTTGCTCATGAAAGACCTGATAGGTAAAATGAAATAGAGATATTGAACTAAAGACTATACATTAAAAGTGTATATCCAGCTAGGTTACCGCGGGATGCCACACCCGAACTCACTCTACGTGAGCCCCAGTGGGTCTTTGGTATAATCAGTAAGTTTGATTCTTTCTGGTACTAATATTAGAGGCAAAGACAACCTTTTTACCAACAGAAAGAGCTTTACAAATTGGCTTGCATACGCGTCTCAGTAATTTTATTAAATGCTTTTATATTACAGATAAAACTATAATTTGTTTTGCCTTCAGATGGCAGTAACTTTCTCCATTAATCTATAAACATTTTGCTAAACAATTGCCTAAATGACAAAGCTGATTTTGATGTCATTTTGTAGCAAAATACAACAAATATTTAACCTTATAATTAGTAAGGTTCAATGTGACAATTGGTAATTTTACAGACAGCCAATTTGAAGTCGATGTTTTAACTGCGTGGTCGACTCTTGCTTTAAGCTCAGCGAGTTAAGTTGGTAAACCTTGACAAATCCATAGAGGTGAAATGTTGTACGTAAGCATGATATAGGCCGCACAAATTACGACAGAAAAGTGAAGTTTGGTATAAGGGAAGATAGTCTGCTCATGTGTAAAGAAAAAACCGAATTGAAAACGTCAACAAAAATGTGATATTATAGTAACGAGATCCTCCAGTGCCGAGACACTGCCAAAGCGAAGCGAGTTGAGATGTTTTGTACACAACTACAAAGTACGTTAGTACTAGCAGACATAAAGAAAGTAGTGATACACGTGTAACAACTGTTTAAATAATTTACCCTCTTTAACACTGATCCAATACAATCTAACAAATCTAACAAGTCTCAAGAAACTAACTATTGGATATTACATTAGAGGATCTCCTTATATTACATTGTGTAAAGGAAAGTCCCATCAACTTGTTTTATTTCCAACGGAAAAGGTAGCCGTACTGTTCTTGAATTACACCCATATATTAATGAGACTAACTAAATTTGACTTGTGTTTCGAAGAATGTAATTTGAAAGTCATGTGTTCATTACATCAAATTACTAAACTTAGTAAATCGAAAACTAATATTGTACAAACTTCAGTTACAAACTAATACTGATTTAATAAATCAATAACTCTTGATTTTAACAAAATACACGATTCTAACTGCCAACTACTTGTTCCAGGCGGCGACAAATGTCTGCTATGTAAATCAAGAAATGTTTATTTAACAACACAACAAACCAGAACGAGACAAAATAAACTAAATTCAAAGCTAAAACATATTAAATCTTCAATTACCGACTTTATGTTAAATACATCCCATTCAATTGAATAAATAAATGACAAATGGCCTTCATGTCTTGACAGTTACATAAGATCCAATCCAATCTACACATATTAGATTTACATTAGGTCTAGTTTTCCAACGTGATCGCTTTACTAAATAAATCATATTAAAACATGTTTATTGAGTCGGTAATTGGACTGTAAATGTCGGTAATACAGATTTAATTTAACGGTGATATTTTGATGTCTTGATATTAGTGATGATGGAAGATGGGAGAAGTTGAATATTTGTGGAGGAATTTTAGATTAGCGGGAAAGGGAAAGTTTTTTTATTTGGTTTTTTATATTCATTTTTCCAGCTATATACCAAGCGTTGCTTTAAAAAAAAACAGTATTTAGTAATCTGTGTTAATGAGAATCAAATTGCTAATCAAGAAATTTTATAAATAAATGCCTTAACCAAAACAAAATACAAATCAACATTGACAAATCCTTATAGATAGCTGCAAAGCGTGCTCCAGAAACAACTTGTATACTATTTGAACTGAAAATGTTATATATGTCTTGTTTGCTATAATTTATTCCAAAATTTAATGCAAATTCTTAATAAATATTTTTTACACATTTTAATAAGAACATTCAAAAAGTTCCTACTGTATTTGAGTCACGTCAATAGGTGACACACCGTCCAAAGGTTTAGTCCTAACCCCCTTTGCTTGTGTTTGTAAAGAGGAAGTAGGTAGACCCTAGTACCAATAAGTTTTAGAGTAGGCTACAGATAAGAGGAAATTTGTTTAACGGTGAATTGTATAACAGTTTAAATACTTGTCTTAAATTTTAATGAAGTCCATTATTTTTGGAATTTATATTTGGCAATTAAAAATAATACAACAATGAAATTTCAATAATGAAATAATTTCTATAGTAACGTGTTGTACAAGAATAAGGTTTTCAGTTGTGAATAATCCTCTAAGGAGCCAACAACGTCCTAGTGTCTGTCCGTCTGTCTATGACTGTAGACCTCCATCTATAGCCTAACTGGAGGTGTCTAGGGGTGAATTAGCAACGCATTAAATACACACAAGTTTTCCTTTTACAATTTGGTTGTAAATTGATTCCTTGTCTTTTGTATTTACTGCCTTGGTTCTACACTTCTACATATCGCCCAGTTAGTCTGTAGTTGGAGGTCATAGAAGCTAAAATGAGTTAATAGTCTATTTTTGACTATGATAATTTGTTTTTTAACTTTATCATTTAAATTACACACTTTTTATATCTCCGATTTGGTTGTTTTGTTTAAGAAACAGTTCCATTGTTTGAGCTTTCGTAGAGAACATGAAATATAATTTATTGACAGAAATGAAAACTATGTTCTTTTACTTTTACCTCTTTAAGTTTTTGATTACTCTTTAGAAGTATTTTTAAAACCCTTTAGAAGTCTTTGAAACAAGAGCCATATCGTCAGCCTTTTTCCCATTCTTTAATCATTTCATAAACTGTATTTCACCTTGAGGAAGTTAGTTTTATATCAAACATACTGGTACTTACCCAGTCCTATGATACAATTAGTTATGGTAATTTCGCCATTTTGTTTTTATTGACCATAAAAATAAAACTCGAGGGTACTTTTTTTACATATCTATGTAACATAACTGTAGTGTCAAGTTTGTAGAGTGTTTCATATGTCCGACATATTAATTCTTTGTGGATCACTTCGTATATGTGGAAAAATAAAAACAACCCTTTAGAAACTAACTACAGCATGAAACTATCTATTTGGAGTATCCCCAACGATGATTCACTCCAATCATCATACAGAGTAGCGATAATCAGGTTTAGATAACTAACGATCATTTCCTTTCTTTAAGAAATCATATGCCATTTCCTAATGGCTATCTGTCATGTGGTTAAGATAGGACAAAGTTAATATCTCTCTCAGTGGGAAGGAAAGGATGCTGTTGAATTAAAGATGGACTTGTGATGGTAAACACCGAGCTGTGCTGTTTTAACGAGAGCTTACTGGAGTCTCAGCCAATTAAATTATGTAGTTGAACCTACTTCGAGTAGAATCAGCTTTTTTTTCTTTTTTTTTTTTAGTTTATCGAGAGTTTTCAATTTACAAGAAAAATATATAGAAAGGATAAATAAACATGAAAACCATTTAAACGGGGAATAGCGGAGTATATGGACACAGTTAAGGATCAGAAATAACTTCCATTAACAAATGGTTGTACATAACTGTTAAACCAGATGTTATTCTATACTTTTAAAATAAACTCATCATTTTTAATGATGAAATAGAATTATTTATACATTAAATTGAGAAGCGATGAAACTGTTCAACATATTGTACTATTATTTAGGAAAAACACTTCTTTTTCTTGTTGTTTAAATATAAAAAACCTCTAGGATATCATCCCCCTATAAAAATAGGTAGAAGTAAAAAGTATAAAATAAGTACTCGAATACTTTAATGGATTTATAATGTAAATGTTTATTGTAAATCCTGTTGCTAATTATTAATATTATATACAGGGTGTCACAAAAAACCACAGCGCGCTATAATGATGTTTAAATAAATGAAAAATGTTCAGTCATATTTTTTAATTCGCCTTAGATTAGTCGCAATCAGCCATTTTGATATTTTAGAAAAACTCGCTTAAGTCCATAAATTGATAAGACATAGCGTTCAAATTTAGCGAACGTATTTTGTATGTTACTATTTAAAAGTGAACCAAACAAATACTTTAATATAATGAGTAATAATACTTTATTTCTATAATTTTTAAAATGGCGGTCGTTTAAAATGTGTTAAATGTTAGCGGTTTTAAAGATATTCTAGGTTTAAAAGTTTGAATTTTTTTGTAGTTTTAAGAAAAAAAACCATTTCAGTCATCATCGCCTTCACGACATTGAACACAAGATGCGCCACATTAGAAAATTACAAACAACACTAAAAAACAAATACAATAACATACAATTTGAATAACATTAACAAGGCAAAAACTAGTTAACATTGGATATAAAGAACAAAATAACATGTTACAAGGCTGTAAAGAGGCATCAAAGATAAACTATTATACATACAATTGACAAAAATATTACAGGGCTTTAAAAGGACACTGTAACGAGAAGAACATTCAAACAACTATAAATAAATATTGAGCTTGACTTGTGAGATAATATTAGATAGAAAATAACTGGAACACAAGATCTCACAACAATTACGTTTATTTAAACGCGTTTCAACGACAAAGTCGCCATCCTCAGCGTCACATGAGCTACAATAACAAAAAGCAGTTGAGCAAAATCTTTCGTTAGCCGTAACTCGCTAAAGAACCGTTTTTGGACCTATGTTTATATGAACTTTTTATTTTATTTTTAGTTATAGAATCATTTCCCGAAACATTACCGTGCAGTTTCGAATCACCCTTTATACATCGATATAAACAGATAATATTCACAGATAAAGGTTTAAATTATTTATCTCTACAAATGGTGTCCCTGTTTACAGTATTTTAGTTATTTTCTGGACATTGTTTTCCGTCACTTATAGTGCTAGACATTGTGTTTACAATAGCGGTTTATTGATTGTATTACAACGCCCAACGAGAAAGATTTATTGTTCTCCGAACCAAAAGACGTAATACATTGAAAAAAACTAAATAAAATACTGAAGTAAAAATTACACACATCACCAACCACTGTATTACAAATAATAAAATATAACAATAGAAAATTGAGGTACTAAAACGTTTTAAATAATTAAAGCAGTCAGTTGAAACACATTTGTCGGTTTGTTTTTAGACGTACTGTTAGAGTTGTACTTTGTATTGTATTGTAATTTTTTTAGACCGACATTTACATTTTTTTATCATCTCCTGCAGCTGCAACTTACAAAGCTTTGCTTATTACCAGAACTAATTGGTGAAGCAGGTCGAATAGAACAGAGTAAATCTTTAATTATGTGGCGAAGTTAGTACCAAAATGTCTTCTTTTCCTTAACAACAACTACAATAATATAACAATATGAACTTTTTAAAATAATTAAACATACTTAAATAAAATAAATCATGTATTTAGAATAACAATTATAATATTCAACTAATTTATAAATGCATTATGAATAATGAGATGTGAAATTCAATCAAACATAATATAATATAAATCAATGTTACTAGTTTTGCAAACGTTCAAGCATTCAAACCTCTTCCTAGTACAAACTACTCAAGACTGTAACAAAACAAGCACTTTTTTAAAAATCGATCACAATCTTGAATGATTTTTCCAACGTATACTGTTACCTTTTAAACATAACAGTTCTGTGTTTATAGGTATAATCAATAAAAACTTTCCTCGTTCAAGATCTTCAGAATAATTACTTTTGAACTAAATAAAAACCTTTATGTTAGTTAGCTAGGTTGTATAAATGTTGATGTATAAACTAATAGATGGTTTATTATCTGCCATTATACTATTCATAAGCACTTGTTACTAAAAAGAAATGGTAGGATTATTTATGAATTCTTTATGATGTAGTAAATACATAAATACAACGGTTTAAGTATTAGGTTGACAAATAAGTGGTAGAAAAAAAATTACAATGTTTTTTTCTTAAAGAATGGTTGCAAAATAGAGACAATTAATTTTTATTCTGCATTTGAAAAAAGGAAACTCATACTGTTAACATTGGTCTATGTCATTATCGTTAAATTTAGGTACATATTCGAGTTCATAAGACTTTCAAGATAACTGTTACCGTTTAAACATAACAGTTTTGTGTTTAGGTATAATCAATAAAAACTTTCCTCGTTAAAGATCTTCAGAATTATTTTGGAATTAAATAAAAACCTTTATGTTAGTTTGCTAGGTTGTATAAATGTTGTATAAACTAATAGATGGTTTATTATCTGCCATTATACTATTCATAAACACTTGTTACTTAAAAGAAATGGTCGGATTATTTAAGAATTCTTTAAGATGTAGTAAATACATAAATACAACGGTTTAAGTATTAGGTTGACAAATAAGTGGTAGAAAAAAAATTACAATGTTTTTTTCTTAAAGAAAAAAACATGACAAATTAATTGTCTGCAAAATAGAGACAATTAATTTTTATTCTACATTTGAAAAAAGGAAACTCATACTGTTAACATTGGTCTATATCATTATCTTTAAATTTAGGTACATATTTCGAGTTCATAAGACTTTCAAGGTTTATTACCAGCTAATTTTTAAGACAAATAATATATCTTTTTAACTTATTCGAAAAAAAGCTTTTATTTCACAATAAACTAGATAACATCTGTTTTATGTATATCATTTTTTATTTAACAGATATTTCTAATTTCCTAATTACAATTCATGACCGCAGCTTTGGAAGGCATGCTATTTATTTTAATCTTAATACCGTAAGATCCTTCAAAAAGATAACCAACAAAACTAAGAGAAAGTTTAGTCTTGTCTGCGTCTGTACTCCACAAATCTATAAAATTTAATTCTTTAAACGTGTCTCTGTTAATGGAAATCGTGAGAACATTTTCTGTAATTACTGGCGCGATTTCAAAATCTCACAGTTTGTACTGTTAATATCCTCTAAGAGGTTGTCAGTGGTATCTGATGGTAGGTTGGATACCTACTTACAGTACGTTTTTTAATATTCAACGAGATTTTATTATGATTAAATTATTTAAAAGAACTTTCTCGTACGAAATTATATGTAATTATTTACAAATTATTTAACGTTAGCTATACAGTTGTCCGGTCTCTATTTTGTTTCTTGTCGTTTAAAAGTGATTGACCTTTCAGGCATCATCGCCATTTGAAGGAAGAAGACAACATAAATAAAGACTCCTAGCACTTGAAGCTCTAATAGCGTCAGGCTCGGAAAAGTACAAGAGTTGGTCAAGAGAGATGGGAAGATAGAGAGAGGGCCTGAAAACCCTTCCACTTGATAACTTTTAGGTGGGTGTAAATCTCGCGAACATAATAAACTGTATTGGATTACATAGTAATTTTTAATTAATATAATATTTTATAGGATTTTAGGGGAAAATAGCACTTAAAGAAAATAATTAAAAAAAGAAATTTTTTTGAAAAACTAACGTACGGTATGTAATATTGAGTCAAGAATCGTCAAAGAAGTGGTTTTTAAAGTACTGGGAGTGAGAAAAGTGGTGAAACTTTGAAGTCCTAATCTGGTCTATATTTATTTCAGGGCACTAAAAGATATCCGTCCCAAATTTGGATCTCATCTATCAATTTATTTTAAAACAAACTTTATGTTATATATACAGGGTGATTTTAAAGTATGGAAACGGTTATACTGCACAACTGAGAGGTACTTGGAGACAGAACCAAACGCGGATTACGTAGTTTAAAAAATATACTTTTTTGTAGGTTTGAAATTTTTATCCTCAATTGTGGATCCTACAAATTGAATCAAACTTTGTATTTTTTAATCAGAAGATGGATATTTGATACATGATTTTCATGTAAAATTTGACAAAGAAAACGATGATGAAAACCATTTTTTAATAAATACGTTTTTGAGTTATAAGCATGCAAATTTGCATTGATGGAAAAATCACGTTAACAATAAAACGTTAAACGTTAAACGTTAAAATGTGCAGTCAAAACATTTTAATTCTGTTTTTCCTGCTGAATACATAATAACGAACATTAAATAGTACTAATAATAATGAAGA
Organism: Aphrophora alni; assembly: GCA_963513935.1. Taxonomy (NCBI): domain Eukaryota; kingdom Metazoa; phylum Arthropoda; class Insecta; order Hemiptera; family Aphrophoridae; genus Aphrophora; species Aphrophora alni. The sequence continues at coordinate 4,155,128 of OY740775.1, forward strand.
TAATACTAAACAATAATTAATAATTAACAACATAACTAAAAATTAAATGTGATCAATTTATATTATTCACTTTAAATATTACAATATTTAATTTTAAACTTTAAATAAATGTTTTCAATCATAAATTAATAATACAATACAATTTTGAAAGCATGCCATTCTACAATAAATGTTCAAAATGCTTCCCCTGTAAAAGGTTGGCAGAGCGCTAACCTCAAGGAATATCAATTTATAAAAGTATGCCTAATTTAAATCAGCTGTTTGTATTACGATACAACAATGCAACTTATTGGGTCTAATCATAAGTCTTGCATAAGTCAATGCAATACAACAGCTTCATTATTGGATCTAATCTGCAGGAAACCACAATAGAGAAGTTTCAAAGACACATTTTACCCCGATTTATTATTAACGCGGTTTTTTCGTAATTCCAACTTTCAATGCACAAACTACAAAACAAAGGTAATTATTGAAAAATGGGTAAACTATCATTGTTTATAATGTTACATAAAAATCATGTATCACAAGTTCACCTTCCTACTTTAAAAAAGGTTGACTCAATATGGCGGATAAAAATTTCAAAACAATAATTATTTTTTTTAAATCTTGTATACGCATGTACCTCCAAGTACCTTTTTCATGGTTAAAAATCACCCTATACACACACACACACACACACACACACACACACATATATATATATATATATATATATATATATATATATATATATATATATATATATATATATATATATATATATATCAAAATTTCAAGATATTTTGAGGCAAATATTCCACGAGTATACCGTATAAATTTTCAAATGATAAGAATTGTTTATAGTTTTAACATAACATAAACATTGTAACTTATAACATCACATTAAATTTTTACGATTAATTAATTATCAACGGTAATTAAACTCTATTTAAATTCGAATTCCACTATATCTGAATATAAATCAAATACATTAACCTATTTAAAGATAAAAGAATTGCGTGAAATAATGAGCGTTGTGTGTTAAATGTACGTAATATAATTAATTCCTTGAAACACTGCACGTCTAAAATGTAATAACACAAGGTTGTTTCAAATAGTTAATCGTTTCAAAACTTTAGAAACTTATTTAAACATATCAAAACCAATAAAAAAATTTATTTTAAAATATTTTAAGGGGGCTTAGTTTTGTATCTATCCCCCTTTTTGTGTTTTTATCATGTAAATGATGTAGAGTTGAAACTTTACATCGTATTAGCATTACAAACAACCAATTTGAGAAAAATAATCAACCGATTCCCAAAATTCATTTTAAAATGGTGGCTTTTGAATATGTTATGTTGAATATTTGAAAAACAGTTTCTCTCACAGAATATTTTCCTTAATTTAACGGGAAATAAAATGGTTTTTTTACTCTGTATGTAGCTTAAAGATTTGGAGTTAAAAATTTGTAAAATTCATAGAGAAATATTGGTTCTAGACTAATCATGGATGTTGTAGACAATTAAGATTTAACAATTAAAGTTTATTGTTTATATATCTGTTATCGTTTGAGATGCAGAAAGAATAAAAAAAAAAGTTTGTTTGTCATTAAAAAAGAAAAATATTTTGTAACTTCAATAGCTTTTCAGATAATTGATGAAATAGCTGCCATTTTGATACCAGTAAAGGAAATTGGTTGATTATTTTTCTCAAATTGAGTATTTACAGCACTAAGTATCATAAAAAATTTCAACAAAATATCATTTACTATTAAAAAGAAATGAATTGTTTTGTTTAAAACACAAAATGTTCGCTAGGTAGAAAACTAAGCATTTTCCGAGATATTTTTATTCTAAACATTTTTTCATTGATTTTAATGTGAGGAATAGGCACCTGAATTTTTGGAAACACTCTGTATATACATTTAAATTTCTAAAGACAAACACAGTTACAACGTACTATAAAGCACAAGGTTATAGACCTGAGATAATGTAGATGTACAAGATTTATGTCTGATTAAACACAAATACAATATTTAATAAAAGAAATTTAGATAGTAATAATTTATTGAAACTAATTGGAAATGTTTACAATTTCTAAACATCCGCTTTGAGCAATGATGGAAACCTAAACTCAATTCAAATTAATGGGCTCTATAATGGTACTTACCCAGCCCATGTATACAAGCCCTCTAAATGTAATACACAACACTTGGTTAGGTTAGGTTAGATTAGGTTAGGTTAGGTTAGGTTAGGTAAGGTTAGGTTAGGTTAGGTTAGGTGAGGTTGGGTTATGTTAGGTTAGGTTAGGTTGGGTTAGGTTAGGTTAGGTTAGGTTAGGTTAGGTTAGGTTAGGTTAGGTTAGGTTAGGTTAGGTTAGGTTTGGTTAGGTTAGGTTAGGTTAGGTTAGGTTAGGTTAGGTTAGGTTAGGTTAGGTTAAGTTAGGTTAGGTTAGGTTGGGTTAGGTTAGGTTAGGTTATAAAAAGTAGTGCTAAACCAGCCCATGTATACAATCCCTCTAATTGTAATACACAACACTTGGTTTCTTTAGCTTTATAGGAAATGTTAAATTGTATTGGTTGATCAAAGGAGTTTTTGTTTAAAACAGTTGTTATACAGGTTTTTTTAACCAATTCTCGACATCGGCTAGGCCCTAACTGGTGTGGCAGATACATAAAAGGTTTCCACTAGCTTCGCTCGTGTTATTTTCTCGCTAGAAAGTCTCAGAGTTGTACATACGTAAAGGAACTTCCATTTTCTACACTTACTTTGGTGACAAGTCCTACCGAATTTTGTAACCATACATTTTCTTGGGAAGAAAAGATTCCAAATTAGATTTTTAACAATAACTTCGCTATTTGTCCTCGTGGATATGTGACGTTGGTACGAATAAATGCATAATTAAAATCTACATTTGAAAAAAAAAAAAGAAGAAAATACTGTGAATTTACTGTAAAGTCTACTGTGAATTGAATAATACGCGAGACATGAGCAAAAAATTGTTCTATCTAATTTTAAGTTGCCTATAAAGGTCATTATATTAGTACCTACCTATCTGTCACTAGAGTTCCTAAAGTTGGACTGATTTTAATAAAATAAGGCTTGTTATGAATTTATGGTCATATCTCAAGGAATTGTTTAACATTAATTTTTGGATAACATTTGGGAGTAACTTTCAAAAACACCTTAACTGAACATTTCATGTACATGCAGTTTGTTTGATAAACCTTCACAATTCACCAAAGTTTCATGAAAATCGATGGAATCAGTTTTGAAAAAAAAACGACTTTCTAAACAATTTTATTTATTTTTTTTTTTGTGTTTACAAATTTCGATTTTTGGTAAATTGAAAACGACTACTTATAGTTTGTTTAGTAAGTTTGGGAATAGGTGTAGTTTGTAGTTGTAAAACTATATTTCTATGCGCCGTAACTGAATATAATTATATAGAATAGAATATGAAGCCAGTAGCGAAACAGATTACTAGTGGCATCTATGAGCCTGTTTTACAACTATTAGCAACCATTGGTGGCTAAGCTGGGAATACAGTGAGATCTATAGATTTTAAAAGACACTACAATTAATTATATTAGAGTTAAACACAAATTGTCTTTTAATGAAAATTGTTTAACATTTTGAATCTTATAAATTTGAACATTTCATGCTTGTACTTGTAATTAATAAAAATTCCATTACTTTCCATATATTACACAGAGTCTTCCAAAAGTATGGGGACCTGTCTCGTAATTTTTAACTTTTTTATTTATGGTAATAAAAAATAGTATGTATGATTTATTAGTATTGAGTAATGTTAATTTTATTTGAATGGAGAAATATTAACGTAAGTTACAAAGAGATAAAAACCATGTAATGGAAATAAAATTACAGTATTAATAATTAAGTGGTGTAAGCCTAACTAACCGATTTTTGTTCTCATTTTGCCTGATCTTACATAAGAATGCATTGTAGGCGATAAACAAAAACAACTTAAATTTTTTTGAAAGTTTGACTTGCACGAAAGTTTATCACTGTTATATATTTTTCTAATTGATTTTTATTGACCTTTGAATTCCTTCTTCAATACCGCCTTTGAATTTTTTGAAAGCATTTAAATTTAATTTAAGGTTCGTTGAAATATTACGAAAGGGGTTCAATGCTTTTGAAATTTGCAGTAGGTCCTTTAAGGAAATATACCTTGAAAAATTAGGCCCTCTTACAGCTCTCTACATTTTTTTTTGTGTGGGTGGAGGGGGAAACGCCGTTCAATATAAGTAAAAAAAATCATTTACCATCATTTGTTAATAAATTATCAAAATTTTTGTAGCCAATTTTGAGGAAATCAAACTTATATAGTAATCACCTTAAAATCTTGTGTTGAAAAAAAATGGAAAATATTGTACGAGATAAAATGAATTTGATAAAAATCTTTTGATTGTGTTGTAGTGTAGGACTGCACGAATTACAAATTCCCAAAACTATCTTAGCACTATTTAAGGGGGCCTAGCTACGAATACTTCAGTTAAAACTGAACATTGCAACCCTCTCCACGATCACTCTAAAGCCTACAACAATGCGTATATTTAGAAAACATAATTCAAAAATTGGGTTTCCAGTCCACAAGTATAACGCCCAAGAAGAAAATTAGGAAAAACTGAATGAATACGTGTACACTGAACCAACACGGGTTGTTATCAAGTTTATTAAAATTTTAATACCGGTTAGTATTTTTGTATGCAAATGCAACATAAATATTGTCGAAATCATTTCTCACGCTTTCAAATTAACCAATAATAATCGCCAACTTCCGTTTAAAACTTGAAGTGTTTCAACGATGAACATTAACTTACCTAACCTAACCTAACCTAACCTAACGGCCGAGATAATCAACTACGAAGAACATCTTTATAATTAAGTTAAAGCTTTTAAAAAGCCTCCATATCGTGGCCACTAAAACATTACTGGACAAGTCGAAAGTTAGTTAATTGTAGTGTAAGATCGGGTAATCATCGGGTCATGATGAAGCCTTCTTAGGTACGCATTGAGTATTTAACAGCTGATTGTGTGGTCCAGACATTACTAAGGCAGTCATTAATTTAATTATAGCCCGCATTATTTCATTAAGGCATAAAGTAGTTCCATTTGCATTCGTAATGGATCGATTTCGTTAATTAATTACAAATCGCGGAATATTCAATTGTACGTTTTGCGCAAACAGAAACGTTTTTGTCGATTGTGTAGGCAGTGTAATTACAGGGAGTTCGGTTTGATTTAGATGGCTGTTGTGAAACTGGGCGGTTTTGGGCTGCAAAATATGAGTGTCTGCGAACTTTTGTTTGCATACACTGTAATAAGTGTTAATTGATCGAGCGACGTGAGGTCCTTTTTTTTACAAATTTATGGCTAAACGCATCTACCAATCATGATGAAATTTTGGAATAAGGTTCTTTGCAACTAAGCCGAAGTTATACTTTTATTTTATTTTCCGTTTTAAAATGTCCGCCAATCAAAACAATTAGTGCAAGGTTTTGAAACGAGTGCTCTGTCTAGAAATATAGGGGATGCTCCAAAGGGTTAAATATAATGCTGTGTAGAATGCATAACAAGCACTACTTGTACACAAAGTTTTCAAATGGAAAATGAAATTTGAAGTGGTTTCTAAAACTCCCCCAAGATGTTTATCCTGTCAAAAAAACTCCCTTGTTTAAATTTTTTGGATATTTTCATTCGTATGGGATAATTTATTTCTAGTTACAAAATAACGATTTTTCTTTTCAATAAGAGTTAGACCGTTTTGTTCCCTGAGATTTCCTCTGAAACTTGATAAAACTTTCATGTAAGTTATATTTAAATATTAATAAAATAAAATATTAGCAATAGTAGGATTGTGTAAGCTTCCAACTGAGATGATTTCTGCTCTTTTCTAAAGATAATCTGTTCTGTAATGATAATTTAGAACAAATAGCTAATAGCACATGATTAAATGTAAGCATATTTGTATTAAAAGCTTTCTATAGCATATGTATAAATAATTTAACCTAACCTAACCTAACCGAACCCAACCTAACCTAACTTAACTTTATCTAGCCTCTCCTAAAGTAATCCAAACCAACCAACCGAACCCAACATAACCTAACAACTTTACCCAGCCTATACTCGCCTAACCTAATAACGCTTTGTAGAATTTTCGGAAAATATTCTTATTTTAATTTTTAAATTGTTTAAAATTTGTATAATACCAATAAAAATTCAGTCTTTAACCATTGTTTAAAATACCGTGTATAAAGCTTTTACATGTTTTATTTTAAGGAAAATTTGTTTCTTTTAATTAATTAATTTAGTTTCATAACCCAAGAAATGTTTAGAGTTTTGTTCTGTACAGGTAACTTTTTTATATAATTATTATTTCTAAACTAACCTAATAACGCTTTGTACGACTATTTCTATCTTGGGAAATATCCTTATTATAATTTTGGTTCTCTTCAAAAAGAAAACCACCACTCATAAACTATTTTCTATTGATATAAACAGAACAGACAGAACCTGACCTGACAGTACAGCTGAAACGTTGTTGGCGTGTATTAAGGACAGTATTTTACCAGGAACATAAAGAATGTGGAACCAGTAGAGATTTGTTAAATTAATACTTATGTGAATTCATGTGTTGACATAGGAACAAGGATGAAGATCTGTTTAACACCATCTGGAAGGATATCAATTTTATATTTTGCTCCAGAACAATAAAGTGTGTATTCATATATTGTTTAAAGTTAGTTAGGTTAGGTTAGGAAACCTTCTGGGTGTCACTGTTTGAATGGCGGCCATCTTATCGAACAAACCTGTATTTTAAATTTAAAAAAAATGTATAGAGCCAATCAAACAGGCGATCCTTAACCGTTGTTTAAAGTGCTATGCATAAAATTTTTTAAACATTTCTAATTTAAAATAAAAATGGTTTTTTTAAATTTATTTTGTTTTAAAATCAAAGAAATGTTTTATTCTGTGTTAAGAACTTTTATTAGTATTTCATCAACCACATGACTAGTTTCCCACTATTCCTGTTCATCAAATTTCATTCGCTCCACACAATTCCATTCTAAAAAAAACCCGTATAATTGTCACATCATATAAAGCACACTTGCCTTTAGCAACCGATTATTACCAACTATAATTCACAGCTTGCTACCTTTGCGTTGAGTTAAAAACTCGATCTATACTTTTCGAATTAAAGCGCAGAATATGTATTGAGTGAATAACCGATGAAATTATCCAATATCCGGCCATTAAATCTTCAGTAGTCATAAAGTTTCAAGGTGCCCTATAATTATCACTTGTAGGTGTCTAATGCGCATGCTCATAGTTTATGTAGTGATTCAGTAGTTTGTATGCTTATTACGCTCTGGTTTACGCTTTATGATGTGAATATTTTCACACTATAAAATGCACTTCTATTAATATGTCATTCGCCTACTAGAATATAAATATCACGAGAAATTATTGATTAACTATTTTTTTGTAGCCTGTAGTTTTATTGTGTCACCTTTACATCGGTTATGTAATATTTTTATTATTCTTTGTTTTACGATCAAACTAATCCATCTACTTCATTCTACACACCAGGATTAAAAATAATTGAAAAAGTGTTATCTTTCAATAATGACTAATCTAAGCTACCTCCTATATCTATCGATTACATGTCATAAAGGACAACCAATCCTGTGATGTGAGATAACATTTTATTTCTATCAAAAGTTTAAAAAAGTATCCTGTTAAGCGTTAAATAAAACTTTCAAGAATTTTAATGATTTTTTTAAAGATTCTGAAGGAACGTAGTGAAAGATTTAAATCACCTTGAGTGTGATTTGAATCTTGAATTCTATTTACGTAGATCGGAATTTAATTTTTATTCTGGTGAGAAGAATTCAACGTTTTCTCACTGTTAAGTTTGTGTTATGAATTAGAAACTATGCCTTTTCGAGGGAACGTAGTGTCAAAAGGTATTTAGTCACGAAATGACATCTCTTTGGATTCCGATGATAAAATAAATCTACACATCGTCCTACGTGAAGAATTTAAGTCAAATAAAAATTTCAATAGAATGACATTGCTGCGTGTTAGATGTTAAAAAAGAGGCAAAAACTAAGAACAGTTTTAAAAGGTATGTCCAAAAACTAGTCTTATAGTCTGTCTGTGTTTTTGACTTAAATGTATTTTATATTTCTTGTAAGTCTAGAACGAAATAGACTACATATCAATTCGTTTCTAACTTTTGTAATTAAAAAATGGTGCACAAAATAATATTGTGTAAACTTTTCGCTCAAAATCAAAAGTAAAATGAAGGTATCGTCACTATCTTTTTTTGAATTTCAACTTTTTTGGCGAAAAGTAAAAAGCCGACAAATTTTATCCAAAGCTATTTCAACCAAATTTTTGTGTATTGTTTTAGGGCGGTCAGGGTAAATTTCACTTTACACAATTTTATAACGAACTGTTACTTTCCTTTACCTTCGATTTTGCACAATGATTTATACTGTAAACTTTTACATGTCAAAAACGTTTGGTGAAAATATCAGTTTGTTAAAAAGAAAATCGTCTCGTCTTTGTGGACTGGTTGTGACTTACAGACAGTCAGACATACTCGTGAAATTGAAAGGGTCTTTGGTTTTTTCTACGGACATTAATAGAAATCCTACTTACGACATCATGTAAATTACAGGAGTCATCATGTCCAAAACTTTGTAAGTTTGTTCTATTTACCACAACGTGTAAAATAGTTTAAAAAATAAAAGTGCAGAGCAGAGTCATTTTTTTTAATGATTTAAATGAATTACGACATCGAATATGTGCATTGCATATTATAATACTGTATGTTTGTAATTTTTTTTTCTGGTTTTTAATAACTCTTTTCATATTTTATTCTAGAGAATTTCATAGAGTGCAATTCCACAGCTTAAACACGAATTTACGGTGGCCTACTAGACTGATTTAATTGTTGAAAAATAAGCAGATTTACCAAAAACGCATGTATTCACATCAGCTGGACGGCGAGTAGAATAGTCATACGGTTAATGAACTGTTACGATTCAGTGTAGACATTTCAGAACATTGATTCAATAGGTACTAGTTCACATTTATCATTCACAGGTTAATAAATTAGATTGAAACATAAATATAGCTTCTCGTGATTTAATACCAGCAGTCATCTAATCTAGATTATGTTTAATTGATAACGTAAGAAAACCCAGAGGCGACGGTTCATTGGGTGTTGCTCACTTCTAGCAAGGTTTGCGAGTGTACTTGTTTGATTAGAACTCGATACCAGTCATGTAACAATAATATATCGAATGTGTTAAAATATAGTTATTAGTCACCTCACTTGTTCACTTGGGAGATTTATAGTTCATGCAAATAATATAAACAATTAAAATGGAAAGAAAATTCTGAACGTAGATGTTACGGTGATGGAATAGACGTGAATTACTTTGTTGGTTATTTGCGGATGATTATGATTTTGAATTTGGTATCAATACATAGAGGCAGTGATAAAGTTTTTAAAGCTCATTTTTGATAGTAAATTGATGATTATAAAAATGTGTTGTGAAAAAAATTCATCACAGTAACTAAAGATATGATAACAACAAAATGTAAAACCTTCTTGAATTATTTGTTTGTTGTCGTAATTACAAGAACAAAACAATAAATACAGTTTTGATAATTATTAGTGATTGGCGTAAAACAACTTTGTTTGTTTACGTCAATAAAACCAAATATTCCAATAAAACCAACGATACATGAATTAAACTGTAAATTAAATTTATAAATATTGAATTAGAACCGTCAGGAAAGAAAACCACAAACAATATTTAGTAAATTCTACTTTTTATTGAGTCTTGCCGACCATGGTTTCACCAGTGACGGGATTTACGAAACAGCTTAACACAGACTAAGGTCGGCAAGACTCGATAAAAAGTAGAATTTACTAAAAATTGTGTGTAGTGTTTTTCTAGAAATAAAACGACTAACTTTATAAATAGAACTAAAAACCTACCAAAATACGAGAAGCAATCCAATAGTAAATTACACTAACTTAATTTTAAAAAAATTAAAAGTTGTAAAAATTAAGAAATTTACTTATGAAACTACAAATAAAATTCTACTTTTCTATATAATCGCCAAATCAATTTAAACATATATCATTCTAGTGATAAGTTTTTCAACTCCTTCATTAAAAAAATTGCGTCCAATTTCTGACAATAGTTCTCTTACTGCATTTTTCACTTCTTCATTATTTTTGAATCGTTGTTTGGGAATAGCTTCTTTTATGGAACTGAACACGTGGAAATCACAAGGCGTAAGGTCTGTAATATATGGAGGACAATTTCAATCTTCCAATTTGAACTTTACTTTTAATGAGACATCTTGTGACACGAGCAGAATGAGGAGGTACATTGTCACGGGGAAGTACAACACCTTTTGACAGTTTCCCTGAGTGGCGAATTATAATACATTTCTTCTTCGGTTCAAGGTTTCAATGTAAGCTTGTGCATTAATTGTTGATCCCTTTGACATGAAAATCAGTATGAACTACAATTTCATTGTCGAAAAATGAGTCAACATCATTTTCACTGCTGATGGAACATATCGAAACTTTTATGTAGGGGCAGAGTGAGCATGTCTCCATCCACCTGAACTTTGTTTCAGAAGTGAAATGATGAACCAAACTTCCATCTCCAGTCACAATTCTGTCAAAAAATGAATTGTCTTCCTTGCTATAACGAAGAAGAACTGCACAGCCGATTGAAAACCATTCTCTTTGTGTTCTGCATTGAACAAGCGAGGCGCACACCGAACGTAAAATTTTCGTAACTGCAGATGCTCAGAGATGATACTGTGCAGACTTCCATGGAAAATATTCCTCAGTTACAATTACGTCCTTCGTGATTCTTCTGTTATCAAAAATAATTGGTGACACGTTTGCTATCAGGACCAAAGTCCTGAACTTTGCTATCAGAACCAAAGTCGATGTCCTTCTTTGCCTAGACTTATTGTCAATTTAACTGAGGCCATTTTTCAAACAACTTGAACTCTAAACGTAGGTAAAAAAGCTTTTTCACCGTAAACTTTACTTACTACCAATGAATTTTAGTAGGAGTACACTTTTTAGCTCATAAAGAACGAGTAACAGTAACGCGTTTTATGATGCTTTTGTCAACAATAGGGTCATAAAACTTTTATCGAAGTGTAAACAATATTACCAACCGTCGTAATCAAAATGTACCTTTAACAATACAAATATATAACGCTGATCTGTTGAAATGAATTAAAAACAAAAAGATCTGTAAAATAATGTATATTTATATAGATAGTGTTTAAACGAACCATTTGTAAATATATATATATATTTTTATTTTTGGTCCTGTCAGTTCGCAAAAGAGTTTCTTTTGAAATTATATCTGCCTGACAGAATTTTTGTTGTCTAAATTCTGTCTGAATGTCGTTCGTGCAATAAGCAAACAAAAATAATGAGGGAAGACTGATTTTAGTCAAAAAGTTATTTCTTTTTATCAGGAGGTGTTCGTTTAAAGCGTAGAATAACTCAATATATTTTATTTGGTTCTCTACATTAGTGTGTGGCAATGACTGTAGAATGTTTTTCACTTTTATTTAAATTTCGAATTTACAGATTTTATATACATAAAATATTAAATAATTCCTTTTAATTTACACCTTTCCTCATTTCTCCTTTACGCTTTCCCCGCACTTGTTTTGAACTTTTTTCTTTTTTTCACAAAGACAAACAAACAAGTTATCACAGCTGACTTAGATTCCAGTGCTATAATATACCTGTCAAGAGTTATTCGCAATAAGCAGTTTTTGCAGTTTCTATTTGCATTAGATATATTTGCATAGATATATCGACAAAAAGCTATAGATTGACATTAACAAATAGAGAGTATGCCCTACAGCATAGGATCTACTGCACATGATTAGAGTTGCAACCCAGCAATGAAGATGTTAAACCAGTACGTGTGAGTTGTAACCTATAAATGATGTGTTACTATTAGCTTAGATATTATCTGGTAATAAAACACAGGTATTTACTGCTCAAGTTAAATTACTTTGGAGTGTAAATGTCAATGTACTTAGGCTGAAGAGTAGAGGTCACGGTAGCACAGAAAATTATAAGAAGGAAAGGTATTGGATTGCATACTTGACGATTATTATTGTAATCATTTTCTTATTGAGTGAGTGTAACAAAAGTCTAAACAATTAGAGAATGTGTTTATGATAGTTTTTAAAATGGAGTTGCGAGAAAACCTTAGCAATTTTAAAGAGTAATGGAGTTATGGTTTAAACTTTGAGTATGGAGTATATTTTATTAAACTTTGAGTTGCCCTTTCAGGTACCCCCCGAGAAGTTGGAGATGAAAAGCAGGTTCCCAAAGTTGTATTTTTCTACAAATATAATACAATCATGTAATACCTACAAATAAGTAATGTATGTGTGTGTATACAGTATATTTTGGTGTTTATAGAAATATAAAAATATATTAATAAACCAAGGGCATTGTATCTTTTATCATAAAATATATTAAAAATGAAACTTACTGAGGGTTTATGTTATTGTTACACACACCCAAATCAATTAGTTTACAATTTTAATATTCAAGGTCTGACTATTCAAAATAAATTATCAAACCAATGTTGATGGTACATTAAGAATGAATCAAGTTTTATTGGTAGACTTTTTAAATGGATTACATTTTAAATTTATTTTTTTAATGGACCACTCTTTAAACGGACTTCGTTTGACATCTATCACTTTTTAAACTGACTGCTTTTTAAATGAACTAAGTTTTTAATCAACACATTTTAAATGTATTAATTTTTGAATGGACCATGTTTTTAATTGATAATTTTTTTAATGGAAATCTCTTTTAATGAATCATTTTTTAATTGGACCACATTTTTAATAGACCAGTTTTTTTTAATAGAACACATTTAAAATGGACATTTTAAATTGACCAAATTGTCATTGGACTAATTTTTAAATGGACGAGGTTTTTCATGGACTACGTTTTAAATGGAACACTTTTTAGAGGACGACTTGGAGAAAAAAGTAACAACCATCTTTTTAATCAGGTATCAAGTATTTATATTGACATTTTTTACCATTATCCACCCAAAATAATTTGGTTCTCTAACATATAAATGATAGAAACTTCGAAAACGTAGTTTGTTCATATAAAGGACGGATCTAGGAACGATTTGGAATATTTTCTTCATCTGTATCACGTACGTTATCACGAGAGTTCGTCCCCCCTCTCCTCCCATATACAGCCACACTAAGTGCAAGTCCAGATTTTGGCAATGTTGTATAGTTGTAAAACGTTTGGTCATTCTTTAAACAAAGTATTAAAAAAAATCGACCATAGAGACACTTGCAGTATAATTATATATTGCGTGATTAATTTGTATGTAATTCAACATTTACACTAATTGAATTATAGTAAAATTGACCAAATTATAAGTCAATTGAATTAATAGATTAGATCAAAGATATTCCATATTCTCTAAAGATCAATTTTATAAGTTATGTCACACTTATTAAAGTGTAGTTCCAGGCAGACTTAATGTTTTTAAAATTATTTTCCCCGCTATTGATGACTAGTTTTTCCTATTTAGGTTAGTTGATATAAGTATCTCTGGCTGTGCTAATGTCGTTATCCCATGTAAACTAAATTAAATTTCGGGGTAAACTCAAAAATTTAAAAAATGTGAATATATACTAATGTGAAATGGGTCTAAATGTATGTAGAGGCGCCCAAATGAAGGTAAACTTGCAGAAAATAAACTGTTATGTATTTTCAAAATGAAAATTTGGGAGTAAACAAAAATTTAAAATGCTTCTACATAGGAATGTAAAATATAAAAATCCTAAAACATGAAGAACTATTTAAAAATATTCAATATAGTAAAAAGGGGGCTCCGTAATCCATAAGGTTGACCACTGTTGGTCAAATTTTGGTTGAACGATTCCACGTATTTCTTCCTGGTTTGTTAGGTATGTTAGGGTAGTACCATGGGGGTGAAAAATTGGACAAAGACAGACGACGATGAAAGTAGGCTACTAGTATTGTGGAACTGAATAAATAAATAAAAACATTGCATTTTTTAAACTTCACATTATTTAAAATATTTTGTACAACTACTAACTTATGTAGTATTTATGTTATTTACAATATGATTTTCCAATTCTAATTGTGTGCATAGCCATTTTCAACTCCAATTCGTTCCTTTGTTCAAGTAGAACTGAGACAAATAATTTTTCAAAAGTAGCTTTCGTTCTGTAGCGACGGAAAGAATTGTTTCAAACACGTGGCTTGATGTTTTCATTTATATGACGAGTATATTTTGAAACATGAGTTTATAAATTGTATTGAATGAAAGTATAGATAAACATTTAAACTAAAACGTGTCTGAATTTTAGAGTAGAAATAGTTGCCTTACAGGCTATGATCCACTGTGCTAGAGAAGTCGTTGGGAATGAAGAACATAACCTAGAATATGACACAGTTTACCAATTACTAAACCATCGACATGAATTCCTCTATTAGTAAAAGATAGTTTGGTTTTTAAATACGCTCCATTATCGTAAAAGAAGAAAGGATTTTGTTTAAACAAGTTTTAAAATTATTATTTTACTCGTCCGATTTTTATAGTAGAAGAAGTTACAGTACCGTTTTGATTCACTGCGTTACATATTTGAGTAAAACAAGAGAAGCACTAACCTAAAATATAGTCACAATATCCTACCTTTTTCTTAGTAGAAGGTGTATTGATGTAGAGATCTGCGATGCCGAGAAGACAATCATCACAGCGACAGACGTCGCTTCCCATAGACGATGTTGAAGCGAAAGAACTCGCAGAATCCATAGAGTCCATCCGCAATAACGGAGACGGTAACGAACCCGATAGAGTGCCGTTCAAAACGGATGGACCACCAGATGCTCTTTCCATTTTGGCAATCAATAAAGATTCCATGAGCGATCGTGGTCGAGCTAAGGAAGTAGGCGATGTTGGATGACATGTTGGGGCAGGTGGAGGAGTCTGTGATCGTGTAGGGTTTGTCGTTCCACCGGGGGGTGGCGTTGCACTACGTACGTGCGAGGTCATTTTGAATTTTAATCACTTTTCACTAAAAAGAATCGCGTCACTTTAAGTTAAATTGTATTGTAATTATAATAAATTATAAAAGCTACATTATTACACTGTACTTAATACAAACGCTCACTTATTTCATTTGGAATTTATAAAACACCGTCCGTACATTATTCCCCACAACACTTCTAGTACGGTTTGTAACAATGAAACATCTGATGAGCAGAACAGATGCGCACAGCAAACAACTCACAATGTACAAATTACAACAGCTGTTTGCAATCAAACCATATCATTTGTCACATTGTTAAATCGTTTTATTTATTTTTTCACAATGCGATCCAAAATCGTTACTGTTGGTCCCTGAAAACAAAACACAGAATTCGATACAACTTGCTACATCTGTGGGTGTTAAAGGTCAAACGATTGCTGTGAGAAATGGATTTCGATCATTGCAACGTGAAGGCAGATCGGAGTTATGCTTATCCGGGCCAAGAATTGTATTTGGTTTAATTGATCAACGTTTTTAGAGCTGACTGCAGAACGGAAATGAAGTGAAAGTATTGACCTGGTAAATTTAAAATTTAACAACTGTTGAAGTAATAATGGTTGCGACATTAATAAATTTAAATATTTAACTTGTACCAGTAACAATAATAATAATTTATAATGTTTAAATCACTTTATAATTTCAAACACTCTTAGATATAATTATTTTAAAAACTAACTAATTTTATGCACACATCTAATGTGCTTATTTAATATAAAATATCCTATAAACTTAAAACGTATTATAAAATTGATCTATACTTTATAACTTACTGGTCACCTACACACATAAAAACACTTTTCTTAATAAAACTTAAACATTACAATAAATTAAAAAATAAATAAATAATATACTAAGTTCTAAATCAAGTTATAACCATAGATTTTTAATACATACGACTAGAGTTTTGTTGCCCCCTCTACTAATCTAAATTTTGGGAAAGAGAATTGATTAACCCTTGAAAATTAGTTGTTCATTAGTGGTCGCTCAATTGACAGTCGACTAAATTCGTATTTATAACTAATTCGTCTATCTCTTAATTCGGACAAATCCGGTCGATTCCGGTATCATTCGACAGAGAAATGTTCAAGGCATATCGTGTATATTACAGAATTAACGATATTTAGTTAGCATTGTATTTATTTGCTTAAAAATGTTAGCTGTTGTTTGTTGTAAATTTTATGTATTGTATTATGTTAAACTTTAAATGCACTCTCTATAAAATCTGCGTTGTTTCTTTATGTTTTAAAGTAACTATTTCGTTGAAATATTTGTTTTATCTTATGTGCAGATATATTGTTTTAATTAATTTATTTTCATATTAAGTGAAAATGTTAGATCGAAAAATTAATGTAAAGTCAAGTAACAAGTTACAGATAGTGCACCTTCATTTTAAAACTCATTTTTTATAACTACAACAATTATTATATTACAATTATTTTAAATAAAATTTTATGTTATTTTACAGTGTATTTTTTTTTAACTTGGCCACCATTGGGATCTTTGAAAGTATAAGACTTACAATAAACATCAAATTGGAGACCTTACCTACTTTTTTCTCTAAAAAAATGATGTATTTGAATTTTTAAAGTTTACATCATTTATATTATGGCTGGCAACTTTAAAATTTCAATAAAGATCATATGTCATTACTATTGATTTTACACGCACATTTATATATAAGCATAGTCGTATAGTTTCGCCGTTTTATTCTTGTTACAGTGGCTTTTACTTTACTTTAATAATTAGTGGAAAGCAACAATCTACAGATAACAAAATGAGGATCTAATAATATATCCTTATAAATATATAGTTTCAATAAATATGACTTTCTTAAATTACTTCATGTAAGTTAAAAGAAACATTTTATTACGTTAACTGTATCACCAGAGAAATAATAGAAAACAACTACAAACAAAGCAAATCAAAGAATGTGATTTTTAACGAAGTAAAGTTGAGAAAAAAATGTCTAGTTGTGTGCGACTATTTATTCACCTAACATTGTAGAGTTCATATTAGTCTGTATCAACGGAATAGACAATACAAATAGTAGGATACGGGACAGGTTTTTAAGTAATACAATTATAAAAAAAACAGATTTAAAAACATTATGTCTCACAGCTGGATATGATAGCCAACAGATTTATAAATGTGATCCTACTTATGTTCGAAAACGCCGCATGTCAAGGGAGTAAAAAGAACTCATACAATTACAAAAAAGAAGTCGGTAAAGGTAGAAAAAAGATTACAAAGATGTACTAGAAAGAACAAAGAGAGGTATAAAAAGAATCGGGTAGATGTACAAAGAAAGATTTAAAAGCAATAAATTTATAAGCAATAAATTTATAAAAGTACAAACATTTTCACACAGAGAAATAAAAACAACACATAGAGTAACATAAAAACATCTATGGTTGTATAAAAGGTGACCAAAGATCAACAAATAAAGAAAAGAGAACAGACCGGAACAAAAAATAACATACGAACGTAAAAACGGTGGACACTAAGGTATAAAGGGAGCCTTTAGAGAAACAAAAAGGTGAACTTTATAAGTTATAAAAATACGCAGAGATGAAAAATCATTCCGACGTAAAAACAAGTATACAAAGGAAGAGTGGTACGAAATAATCTCACAAAGATGCAAAAAATACCCCCCTCTCATATGATATATACAAACGAACGTAAAGAGGTAAAGAAAACCTACAGAGGTAAAAAAGGAGGTCTCAAAGGCATAAAAAGGAACGAAATAAAATTGCAGAATGAGATACAAAAGGAAGTGTCCACTGAAGATGGTGAAAACTGAAGACTTCTGGTGTTCTGTCTGGTCTTTAAATTTCACATTGATTGCAACTTAGAAGCTAAGACGACTTTCTTTTTTAAGAATTAAGTTCAGGTGTAAATTTACCGTTTAAATTATGATTTACTTCGTCAAAAGCTTCCGTGATCAAATATCTGAAGTTTATAAAATAATTAATCATTAAAAAAAAACTCTCATTTAAACATCGATTCATAATTCGTTTGACAGTAAATAAGTACCTCGTTGTAATAAACGACCACTCTAACCTTTTTGTTTGTAAAGAGATCATCTTACCCGACACTTAATCAAACACTGTCTTCTATTAAACTACCAGATCCTGCTCACCATCATGTACTGAAGATTGATGAGCCTCGTTGGATATTAAGACTATCTAATTTAGTTAACGTCAACTTGTCTTCGAATGGCAAACTGAAACGAAGATTAAAATTCTTCATTAAACCAAGACCATCCATATTGGGAATGGGATACACAAAGCAGTATACGTATAACAAAGAGGTTTGTGTGCTTATGTATGCTACTTGCAAAGAGGTTAACCGAATCTACGTCAGAGCTAGTGTCTACGTGACTTGAGTACAAAGAGGTTTATCTTTATGTGAACTCGTCGCGAACACAAACAAACAGATATAGGCTCAGTGCGTTCCTGGACAATAGGGTTTAAGTGGACATATGAACTACGTGTGATCAAAGGAAAGATTGAATAATAAACGCTTAATAGAAGAATGTAAGGTTAGAAGAATTTAGAACTGAGTTTGTTTTTAAATTATAAAACTACCTCAGATATACCTCAGGTAGTATTTAGAAAGTTATGTGATTGGTCGATAAGTCGATGTAGCGATTGTCTGGGATATATTTAGTATTGAGATTTGCGGAGCAAAATAGTTGTATTTGAAATGTCGTCTCGATGTCCATGTATTGTTTACAACCCAAACAACCGGAAGGGTACAAGCGTAGCACTCCCGAATATACTTAGCTAGGTCTACACTGTTTTATGTAGTCTTGGATTAGATCCCTCTCTTTCATCTGTCCTAACAAGTCTCTTGACCAACTCTTGTTCTCGTCCGACACTGACGTTATTAGAGTATTCGAGGAGTAGAGGGGTCTCTATTTTATCTTTTAAAAAATATATTTTTTATAAGGCAATAATGACAAGTATTTCGCCTTTAAAAGAGAAAAAAACGATTTTTATTAAATTTGATAAGTCTCCCCCCCCCATTTTATGAAAACAAAACTTTAGAGCTAAGAGGCATAAGATATTTTACCATTCAAAATTACATTTCAAAATCAGTTTGAAATATTTTGATCATATTTTGCTAGAATATAGTTTCTAAGGATCCTTAAAAATGTATTGGTCATCATCTATACTATTATATAAAAATCTAATGATGTCTGTCTGTATGTTTGTGTGTGTTACTCAATCACGTAAAAACTACTGGACCCACTGAAATTGTACATGGACATTCTAAGGTTCCTTGGTTAACACATAGGCCGATTTTTATTTAGAAATTTCTATCAGGGCACCGCCCCACTGGCCTTGAAAACTCCCTTAACACTCAATTATCTATACTCCATTATACAATACTCACAAATATATACACTTTATTTCAGACGCGTTTCGACGACAATGTCGTCATCAACAGTGACAGTTACAAAGCAAAATAATAACTCTTTTATAATTCTCATTATAACTCTTTTATTATAATCATTTCCTAACATTACGTTTCTCTCAAGCCAAACTCAAGTGTATATTCAATACAAATATACGTCAACCCTGTACGAAAGACGGGTACTTTCCTAGTATCTTATAAATCTAAATTCAATAGTTATCATAGAGCCGATTTTGATGAAATTTTTGTGAACTATCAACGTTAATGACACAAATAAGTTTGCAAAACTTAAGTTAAGGTAAATTAAGATCAAGAAAAAATGGTCTTGACAGAAGTTGTTAAAAACTGTATTTCAATCAAACACGATGAGCGAAACAAGCTAAGGATTTTTATTTTAAGAAATAATAAATTTAAAAATATTATTTAAGAAATCAAAAAACTTTTGATAAGTGTCTTTCTACAAATATTAGTTCAGGAATTTACAGAAGTAAACAGCCAATGGAAGTGTTATTAAAACTGTAATGTTTCAAATTAGTTTGAACCGATTACTGTAAATTGTTGATCAAATGTGAAAAAAAGTAACGAAAAAACTGTGTGTTAAATTTTAAGTGAAAGAAAATTACTGTTCAACAGAAGTTGGTTAGGACAAATTTCGTTGATTAAAACATAGAGACCCTCAGGGGCAATCCCGAAGCACCTAGCTGGATCTACACGTTTGGGTTAGATCTCTCTCTTCATTTTTCATATCCGGTCTCTCGTCCTTTTAAAGTATTCAAGTTTTTTCTGTTTTTTAAATTTTTTTATAAGGCTTACTGAGAAGTGTTCGTCTTTGAACAATAAGGAAAACCCCAAGGGTAGAGTGGAAGACGAGCGAAACTAATATAGGTCGATTTAGGAACGCGATAGCGTTCCCCCATACCAAAGCCTCAAAATATCTAAATTTCTTCGTATTGTATATGTGTGCGCATGGTCTACGATTGTGGTTCTACACATATGTACAAATAAAGGAATTTGTTCACAACTTTTTCACTTCTTTTCTTTAATCATCTAAAATGAAATAAATATTTTCTATTTTACTTACATCTATGTACTCGGATAGTAATCAATCAGGGCTCTATAATTTTGACGTGAACATTAAACCAGACAAACACATTGCAATTAGAGTACACCGCGCTCTTGGCGGATGTTCGTTTAACTATCATCAATCCTAATATGTCTATATAGGAGCGTACCCTCGACGTAACATGTCCTACAATTGAATGTAATCATACGGTATGAGGTATATCGTTTTTATATTGTCTTAAATTGTAAAGGTACAATTTATGATCAACTATAGTGGAATGTTTGAATAAATAATAGGGTTTACTCTTTATAATGTACTTAACACATTGGTGATGTGCTGTAAACATAGACGGTAATTTAAAGGAATTTGATGTAACCTGGACACCAGATTGCCCGGACAAGTTAGAGGCTAAGTAAAGTTACGGACAAATTACAGACTGGTGGATCTTTTACCTATGAAACATCTTTTGTTCTTAACAGAATTTTGTGTGTGTTATGTTGCATCCACTAGTTTGCCAACGTTTAACACTTTAGAGTCTGTAGGATAAGCCAAGGACCCTTAAAATTCGCGCGTGTCTATTTCAAAGTCACAACCAGTCTACACTGACATGACAAAAAATCCTATATATTTCGAACTTTGCATATATTCTTTGTATTGTCCAACATATTGGAAATATATAAAAATATATATATATATATATATATATATATATATATATATGTGTGTGTGTGTGTGTGTGTGTGTGTGTGTGTGTTTGGTTAGTAGATAGAGTTCCCGTCGTCGCTGTTTTAACATTTCAACCAGAGTTCTCTACCAATTGATCAATTGTAGTCTCTCAAATCCCCCACGATGCTAGGCCAACACCTTAAATTTTTGAGCACTTTAAAAAGACAGTACTGTACTAATCACTGGACCAGCGGCTCAATGAATGACGAATTACAGTACTACATTTATCTGTTGTATTTAAAAGCCAAGCTCGACTCAGACCAATAGAAGTCTATACGAAAAAGTAAACGAGATTCTCGGAGATTTAAACGCCAAACAAACAACATATTCGTAATATAAAAGGACTTTCAAGTAATTATTAAGTAAATGAAGTTTATGTTCATGAATTTCAAGCAGAACTTTTTATCTCTTTTCACTTCTCCAATAGCAATCTAGAAAATAGACTTTTATGAATAACGGAGAACAATTCAATTTGCATACAATAGGTTGATTTACATTCATCTTATTAACTACCCATAATAAGACACGAAACAAATACCAACAACAAAACTGAAAACAAAAAACGTGTTTGTTTTATTTACGATCCTTCACCTCAGCTTTATCGTGCTGCAATCTGGTGTCCGGCCAATAAAACTATCATTAAACTATAAAACACTGTGTGTAACAGAGTCCGACCGGCAATTGTAATTACAGTTGGAAAATTATGACCGCAGCGTATTGGCGGGTTCTTTGTCCGCCTTCTGGATAGACGGACGCAGGATATACACCATACAGCTGTCATGTATGCTAATATACCTGTCACCATCTTGTCTTGTGGACAGTCGTTTTCAATATTATAATTGTTAATGAACAACGTGTTTTCACGGTTTGTCTTTGTGTTGGAAAACAGTTGTGAAAACGTTACGTTTAGAAGTGTATTGGTTTGCAGAGGTGTGGACAGGGAGGATCAATCTGATTTAATGTCAAACTGGGTTTAGTTTGATCTTTTATACAATACAAGTACCGGGTGGTCCAAAAGTAAATTTAAATCATCATGAATGTGCAACTGTTAATAAAAGTTTTTTTGCTTATACGGTCTCGAGTTTTTTCGAATATATCAGTTTTCGAGTTTACTGATTTTAAAGAACTTATGATGTCCGTCTGTACAGTGCTATACTAAACGAGGGAACCGATTTTAATAAAATGTAGTATTTGGGCATATTTTGATTATAATTCGAGAAGTTATAATCATTTTATTGACAGCTCAAAATCTGCTCAACGATTTTGATTAAATTTTGTTCAAGTTTTGCTTCTAAGAATCCGAACGAATTAGTATTAGTAGCTATCCCAAATTATTAAATTTCAAACCTGCCATAGTAGGCTGTTTAACAAAGCTAAATTTGTATGGTAAAAAATATATTTCTGTACAAAACAACAATTTATTCTCCATATAGACATGAATTTAAACTGGAAAACATATTCCACAAGAAACTTAATACAGAATGTTTCCAAATGTCCATACTAAGGAGTACAGTAGATCTAAGAAATAGATTAATAATCACTGAAACATTTGTATGGTATATTACTGTACGGTTTTGCAACAGGTGTTGATTCAATTTTTAATGTACAGAAAAAACATATATCAGCTGTATGACCTTATAAAAAAATTATTTCCTGTAAACATCTGTTTATGAAGTTGGGAATATTGACACTTCATTTTCGTAATTCCAGAGTCTATTTCGAGTATTAAAAGTAATTACCCTGAGCTATACACCATAATAACGCCTAAATAGCGATAAAATTTTAAAAAAATATACAGGTAAACAATTTTGAATAATCTACCGATACATATTAAAAAGATTGATAGTTATTCAGATTTTGAGAGATCACTGAAGGTATTTCTGCTAACGAAAGCTTATTATAGTGTCAAGGATTATTTAAATGATAAATTTATGTAAATATTTCAAGTTGTATTAAGACACGAATATTGTGTTGTGAATTTGTATGTATAGTATTAGTATGTTTTGTTTTGTATTGTTTGTTAGATATATGTTGTGTTTTAGTTTTATAGGTTTTGTTATTTGTAAAATGTCGTTTGACAATAAACTAAATTAAACCATCTTTCCAATAATTTAGATTCATAAGGTGTCGGTAAAAAAAACAAATATATATATTGGCGATTAAGCTTGAGATGTAATTTCTCAAAAGCGGTTATTCCGATTTCGATAATATTTTACTGAAATATGAAAATTAACGACGTCAACTGAAATTAGAAGCACGATTTAAATCAAATACAATTTAGGCTAAGCACGTTTTTGTGGCGCAAACAGCAATTATTACACTACGTAAAAATATTTTCAAAGGCAGTGTACATTATTCATTTTTTATTAACAACTGTCTAACTGACATTTTGTAAGGAATAGTTTTATTTGTTTAGTAGTTTGATTCTGAATGAAAAAGTCTGTGCAATGTTTTTACACTGTTTCTTTCAGAAGATTAAAATAATGTATCTTAAAGATATTATATTTCCACTATCGAAGATATTTAAGTTTATACTCCATTGAAGTTGGAGGGCAAAACGTTATTATGCCATCAAGAATAGTCTATACCAACACTAATATTCTAAAAGTG
This sequence comes from Aphrophora alni, assembly GCA_963513935.1. Classification (NCBI taxonomy): domain Eukaryota; kingdom Metazoa; phylum Arthropoda; class Insecta; order Hemiptera; family Aphrophoridae; genus Aphrophora; species Aphrophora alni. The sequence goes on from OY740775.1 coordinate 4,179,134, forward strand.
ATGTTTTTATAGCAATAATTGAGATAAATTCTGGAGGGGCCTGAGGTTTTATGAGACTCTATTGCCCGTATTTATGAACATACTTTAGGTCGTCCTTAATAGACCCTTAGAAAACATTTACTTGTCCCTTTAGACTTAAGTATCTCTGAGTGGCATCAAAATTTAAAGAACCTTCATTACCGTTTTCCTACCTTTACTAAGATATCCTTCATAAAAGAGCGGTTAAAGAAACTATATCAATATGAATCAATGCAACTACTGTTATCACTACAGCTGATTGTTCGTTAATCGGTTAACAGCTGTCATCTCCTGAGTCTTAGTAAGTTTTTATTTATTTTTAGTCCTTAGGAGATGAATTCACACTCAAAAGGAGAAAGATCGGTAAAGGTGAAAAGGATGGTAGGATTTTCTAACCCAGAAAATATTTGATATTTAAAACATGAATTGAGAATAAAAGCACAAGCACAATGTTGAAGACAAAAAAAAGACCTGTAGGTTGAAATATCAATTAAGCATTTTACTGTAATTGTGTACTATACAACAAGAATGTTCTAATTTCAGTAATTTTGTTTTTCCAACGTAATATTATTTAGTATTGTCTGCAATATATTTATTTTGTGCTAAATTTATATTATGAAACTTTAAATTACCTGTTTTCTTTATTTTCAATATTTTATTAAAATTAAAGTCAGTATACAATAACGAAAAAAATTCTTCAAAAACTTTATTAACCTATAACATTTTTCAAATGTGACCTTCATCGGTAAAATCAAATGTCTTTTCGGCATCCTTGAGGTGTCTTCCCCGTTACTAGTGGTGACACCTCATTTATATACTTAAAGGGTTCTAGAACTTTGTCATGATTTTTCACCATATTCACAATATTTATTAACAAATTAGGGCTACCGTTCGACATTGAATAATATGGTTAAAGCAGGTTTAAGGTAGGTAATCAACCATAATGCTTAGGAAAGACAACAAATTAAACCGCTATTAGTAGGGGAGGCCAGCGTAAGGACACCTTAAATAAAGGAAATTTTAAGGAACGTTCATAAACACGAGGATATTACTTAATCTCTAAGGAGAGAGAGACTGCAAAAGTAGATTTTCTTGTATAAATTCGCTCTATATAGTCACTTCACAAGATTTCTGAATATCTCAAATTAAATCCGCTATAATTTAGGGGTTCATAACAAATCCAACGGAATCTGCCAGCAGCAGTTTGCAACACTGCTTCAGTTGCCTTTCTTTTCATTTTAGAACGCGGAGTTACGCCCCTTCACAGCTGACAGTTACAACGCCTTTTCTACTGTGTCCGCCAATCCAGCTGAAGTTAAAAGTGAATTGTGAATTGTTTCTTGATAACCTGAATGTTAATCTACAAATTAATCTCACTTCTTCGTCTTGTTAAAATATAATTTTTTTTTTTTACAATCTTCGTTTTTTCTCTACGCCACTCTTATAAAAAAATATTGCGTTTAAATTTCTTTGTGGAACTATTGTTAGGTCTTTCTTAATTTTCTGACGTTTGATGTATTATTTTCAGCGAAAATATGTTAATATAACTTATCTTTTAAAATAATTTCCTGAAAATTATTTAATACCTTTAAAAATTATAAAAAACACGGTGTTAGAAAATAAGTCGATATAGTGGAGCGATAATTTATATTCGTGTTTTGCTGTCTGATATATAGGCTACGAACTACAGAAATGTGATGGCATCTCAAAAAATATATGTCTAGTTTTTGCGGATATTACGTTTTGAGGTCTCCTAAGTCCCAAAAAATGGTTTCGGGAATGATGTCTGTATATCGTCTATGGAGTATTCCTTAAACGTGTGGACCGATTTCAATCAAATTTGGAATTTGGGCTTATTTTTTTTTGAAATATCCCGAAGTTATTAACAGTTTCCCGAATTAACTCAAAATTAAGAAAATAATATAAAATTGTGATTTTCTAAAAATCGGCTATAACCCAAGTGTAGCTTTTAAAATGTATTGCTTGCCATCTCTGTAAAAATTCCGGTTAGAGAGTTATTCATAAAACATCGAACCCGGGGCTGTTATAAAATAAGAGTATGATTTTCAAAATCGGATCTACCGATTTTCATTCGTATTTTAATGAAAGGAGAAGATTAATGACCTGGAGATAGTTCCGGAATAATACAGTCCACTTAGAGCAACCAATCCAGACACTATCCCACCAGAGAGTTCATAATTGATGAAATACATTTGATTCTTTTTAAAAAATCATCTCATTAACCAAAATAATCTAGCAGTCTCCCATAATTGTGAGCGGATATCCTTGTTAGGTTGGACATCTTCATCAGTCACTGCTTCAGAAGAGTAATTAAACAAGAAGTCGGATTTACTCACTGCTCTGGCGCGACAGCACGACACGACCGTACGGATTATCTGTCCGTAATTATTGACGAACGGACATAATTAATAAATTCCAAGGATTTAATGATCCGACGACCGTCGAGTGATACGGAGTCGTGAGTGTTATGTATGTGTGTAGGGTTTTATAATGATAGCTTTCGAAATTCCGCAGCAAGATTTACTTAGTTGTAGTGGAACGTTGGTGATGTGGAAAGTGATTTGGAGAATTTGAGGAGGAAATAACTTTGAAGACGGTTCCACGACATCTTCACGTTTTGTTTCATTATGTAATGATATAAGATCCACATCATTTATATTTTATATTGTATTTATATCTGTATTTCATACAGATATAAAATAAAAGGTGCAAAGATATTTCTTAAACAACCCCAATATTCATGGTACTTACCCAACCTAACAAGCAATATAATACAAGTAGAACATCTAAACGTAATTCCTAAAAGTTGCTTTCTTGGATCTTGTAAGAAATGTTAAATTGTATAAGTAGAGCAGAGTTCTCATAGAGTAGGATAAGTTTGTTTGTCTACAGTTGTTGACAAAGTGGCATTTTGTTCATTTAAATTAGTTTGCAAAACAGCTGATTTCTCAACAGCTTCACTTTGCCCACTACTTTGCTCACTCCGAATGACAACCGAACAAAACGAAATTAAGGTTAAGTTTATTTGAATTGATTTATAATATACAGGAAATGTCCCGTATGTAGGTTAGATTAATTCTTGCATGTAAAATAACATAAATAAACAACAAAACAACGTTTTAAAGTTGAAAAAGGAAGTAATTATTCATGAAGATGATTGACAGTGTATGTACACGGAGAGTATTTTTCGTTTGCCGAGTTTTGAAGTTGGCAATCCCGTTTACTCAACAATACAATTAAGTTATTTGTAATATTCATAAATAACCTCAGTTTTGACGTGAGAACGTCTACTAAGTGTTGATGTGTAGTTTAGCACTACTGCTATATTTTGTGTAGTTAGTTTTAAAATATGGACAGTTCAGAGGATGAAAACCTGTCAAATAATCCGCCATATTGTGTTACTGCTGAAGTATATTTTTTATTTGTCACAAAATAACAACTGTAGACAAAGTATAATGTGCAATTCGTGAGCAAAGTCTCTTTTTTAAACTCGATGCGTCAACATTTTTCTCTCGTTTAAAAAAGTGCCACTTTACTCACTAGTTGCACAAATAACTATTAAAACAGTTGTTACTCAAGTTTTCTGAACATCTTAATTGTGTGTATCACTACTTTCGTGACGTCAGCTTGGGCATCGTAAACGTAGAGACTTTAATTTAATAAAAGCCTTGTCTCGCTTCGCTCGTGTGTCTCGGACTTGTCGAGCTTCCAACTGTACATGCATGACGGAGCCTCCATTCAATACGTTGGTGTTGATGACGCGCCGCTGTCAGATTTTGTAACTGTACGAATATCATATTTTTGGGGTTACATTTTTGACAAATTCGCTATGTTTCACTGTATACACCATTACATATAGAATAGAAAACTGCAAATTTTCGTCTAATTTAGTGTGTTCAATAATACACGAGATTTGAACGAAAAGTTTTCAAGTGACCTCCATTTTGAATTTTGTAATTAGATTTTTCTGACTTTGAATAGGTTTCTCTATAAACAAACTATAGTCCCTTATACCATATTTAATGTTCCTATCTTCAATTTTGTAGGCATTATCTTGTTTAAATCAGGTATATTTTTTAGGATTTAATCTCCACGGTGAAAAGTTTTAAAGTTTAATATATATATATATATATATATATATATATATATATATAATGATTGTGTGGAGATAAAAAGAATAGCCATATTATAATAAATTATACACGCAGATTACAAATTAGTCCTAATTGTCAAGATTTATGAGTTCAAATTGGTTAACAATAATTTTACATCTAGGAGTAAATATTGTTTATTTTTTTGTTTGTAGTTATAATGGAAAACAAAAATGAATTTAAAATGCTAAAGGATTTTGGCCTTTGTTTAATTCTGAGATTAAATTAATTGTATATTCAACATTTAATGTAAAATAGGTCGCCTTCTAAGAGGATCACTTATAGTGAGTACGAGTTTAGCAATCCCGTGGTACATAGCTGGATCTACACTTTTTTTCTAATAGTCTTGGGTTACATAATTGTCTTTCCTATTAGGACTCTCTTGACCAACTCTTGTTCTTTTACGACCCCGACACTATTAAAGTACTCGAAAGTTATTGGTCTTTATTTTAAGTTGTTTTTTTCACTTTTTAATAAGACTAAGATGGACTGACAGATGGATTCACTATATACAACAAGAAAAGAATTAATACTTGTTTCAATGTAAATGGATCAATAATAACTGAATAATACGGGGATAAACGTAACATCATCGTCTATCGTGCAGATTTTATCAGAGTATTCTATAGTTGGAGGGGAGGGGGCGCCTTAAAGCAGACGTTTTCAGAGTATTCTATAGTTGGAGGGGAGGGGGCGCCTTAAAGCAGACGTTATCAAAGTATTCTAGAGTTGGAGGGGAGGAGGCGCCTTAAATTTATTGTTTTCTTATTTTTCCCTTTTGGTTTATAAGAAAATGATGACCGAGAGACCTTTGTCTTTAAACAACATGAAATTAAACTCTGCTCATCGTCTCGCAATGTGGCAAGCCTTGTTGCGATTCTCCCTTAACCAAAATGTCAGAAGCAAAGTTACAACTGCTCTAGTATAATAGACTCTAGATGATTCCTCACATTAATGACACGCAATTCAGTGCTGCAAATTGAGTTCTTAGATGGAATGTATTGATTAAAAAAATTCAAAAGTGTTTCACACAAATCAAGTAATTAACAACAGGCTAGATTCCTCGGCATCCATTCTGCATTCGTGATGTAATTTCTAATCTGATTCTGATATTTCTACGAGATTAATTATAAAGGGAAATACAATTTCCTTCATGGATTGATCGAATTTCTATTTACAGTATATCTGGAGACTAGTTGGAGAAAATGGCGAATGTTTTTTTTTTAAAGTTGTTTATCAACTTCTCAATTTAATTCTGCGACCATGTTGGACGTTCAACATGTAACTGAAAATTTAAAAGGGAAACTTTTATATCGACAAGAAATCTTGTTGATTTTTTGGTCGAGTAATACGAATTGTACATCTCATGGAAAAATAAAACATAAGTGTAATATCAGGAACTGGTAGTAAAAATTTTAAAACCCGAGAAAGTTATAGTTAAATATTTGTTCAGAGTGTAAATAGACATGGTAATAACTAGTTTTATAGAATAACTTTAAAAAGTTTATTTTTTTAATTTCACTAATTTTCCCTCCAAATAACTTTATCTGTAACCCATGTGACGTCAACGTTACGTTTAGGGGTTCCCTAGGTTATATATTTGGGCCATGGTAGCCTATTTTGCGGTATAAAATCGTTACCGCAGGTCTGCCCATGCACTGTAGGGTACACAGCTTTTAAGCCGTATTAAAGCTAATTACTAAATATTCACTCTCAGATCACAATTACTATTTAACCAAAGAGCTGGACTTGGGCGTCACACATTGTCAACTCTTCTCGTTAATAAATAGTATTGGGGATTGTGCCTCCGGTAAAACTCCGAACGTCACGACACCGATTAATTAATCAGCACGCTGTAATTTGGAAAATACATATAACAAGGCTGCATAACATAGCCGTCTGACTATGTATTCGGTCGGACACTTCTTACTCCATTATCCTGGTCTTCTCAATGTAGCTGCAGTAACGATCAGCTGTTCGCTGTTGTAAGGCAAAGCAGATAAATAAGTCCTGCTCAACTGTCGATCTCGACTCTAAGTGACATCGTCACATATCAAAGAAGAAAAGTGGATATAGAAGAGTCCTTTACTTAATTTTGTGAAATTTATTGGTAAAATGTTTAATTTTTCCTTAGGTTTAACAACCAATGTAGATCTGGTATGGTGTTGTAAACAATACAAGAAGAGATAAGCGAAAATGATATGAAGTTCGTTCAGACGTTTGGATTGTAGAAGCGATAAGTAACGGACGTGCAGACAATTCTATTTAGTTTTGTTTGTTTTTTGTAGATCTGAAACAAAAATGTTATCCAATTTTTCGAATTGTTAAATATTGTCTTCAAACTTTGCGCTTTAATGTATCCAATAATATCCAAAACAATAGTCGAATCATGCTTTCAACGAACTAGCTCACCTGCCACCGAAGCCCAGCAGTGGTAAGAGTTTTTCATACAAAGCCGTCATCATTGCAGAGTATATAAACAACAATGATTACAGCTATAATCTTAATGATGGTAATTCAAAATTGCAATGTCCAAGCCAACCATAAAACACTTAACATTTATAATTTCTCCCTGTACGTGGTGGTTTGTTCAAGTGAACAGTAGCTGTGATTGTATTTATGGTTCCTTCTTGGATGCAAAATGGTGTCAAGTTTAGTTTGACAGTAGTAACGTTGGAGTGTCAATAACCATTCCTTTTTAATGTATTAAAAACCCCAAGTCGTGATTTACTGTTTATAAATCACTTTTTATAACACTATTATAAGACAAAGGTGATATTTTTTACGAAGCAGAATTTTCTTTCACGTAGAGGAATTTTTTTTAAACAAACAACGATAAAACGTACTTTTTCTACTTTTTTTGGATATTTACGACAATATGTAATATATCTGAAATAAATGAAAAGTAACAGAGATTTTATAACTTAGTAAAAAAACTTAATTGAATTCTTGTATCAAATAGACGTAATTATGTAGGAATTTTACATTTCAAACATAGATAACCGTAATTGCAAATACCTGAACAATTGTAATTTTCATTGAAATGTAAAACTAGTTAAATCAACCTGCAAAGAAATGTTATAATGATGATAGTTTCCTTACCATATCCAGTTGTCAGACATCAGGAACTTTCAACTTTTAAAATCAATTTCCTTCATTGATAATATCAAATCTAACCATATACGCCGGGTTGATTATACTGCCCACATGGGCAGTCAATAAATTCAATTAGCGGGAGTCAATTGAAAAGGATATGAAGAAGAAAAAGAGGTAGCCAGTCTAATCATTGGCTATGATGTTATCGATAAGCTTTCGATAGTATCGAAAAGGAACTTTCTCGGCTTGTCACTAGATAGCATCACTTGTCCCGGTTAGGTTTCGTTTTGAAAAGTCATTGATCATTCAGACTCGAATGAATGCAATTAGATTTTGGATAAGACAGAAGTCATGGCCGACGACCTAGTCAGGAGTTGGGAGGTAAGTAGCTTTGTTAGAGTTGTAGGTTAAATGATTGCAAATAGGGCACTGACCAATTGTAAAGTAAAATGAGGAAAGTTTTCAACAACAGATCGATGCCGGTAAAGCGAGTATAGTTGAATGCAATATGATACATTCACTTTGAATACGAGGTGTAGGACGTTAGATATTCTTAATAAAATGTATAAAATAACTAAGTAAAGGGAAAAATTAATCATTTTTTCCTTAAAGAAATAATAGATTTACAGTTTTAGATTCCTTTTTCTTACCTCATAAATTGAGTCTCTAGTGAGTATTCGTTTAGGTTCAAAGACTTCGTCATATTAAAAAAAAAAAACTTAATTTTTATAACGCAACTGAAACTATCTCCAGTTGTTTTGAAACTTAACAAGTTCAGATGAACCTTAATAAACTTTGAAAGAAAAAGATTTGTAAGAATAAAATGTTTTACATTAAATTGCTTACATTCAATGCATTGTTTCATAGACTAATGCAAACGAGTAACAGCTAAATGAAAATAAATATCGTTTAACCGGAATTTCATTTTGAATATAATTCATGGTAGAAAAGTACATATATAATCTTGACTATACGATACTACAGACGAATAAAAAGAGGAGGAAGATGAAAAAGAAGAAGAAAAAACGATTTAGTGCAGTTATATATATACATATACTTAGTAGTACGAAAATCATTTGATTTATACATAAATGACTTAAAGAAATAATGATTGAAAAATATTGTCCATTGAAAGCATACGTTTGGTACAATAAGAGATAAACTTATTGGGCATTCACCAATTCACAACAGACGCAGCAGGCAGAGTACCAAAGCGCCAAGTTCATGAAGGGTAGGACACAATTTGATCATCGAAAGAAGACCGTGAAAACGTAAAGACATATTTTTCCACCCAATTGGGTTCAAACAACTACAAACGATTTGGAAAATACAAAGTTTGTCTGAAAAGTAATTAGACTAATTGTATAAAACTATTTATTGTTAACTAAACTACAAATCGATTTTAAGTCTATCGAAATATTTCCTTTGGGAAGCCATATACTTAAAATTAGAAGTCGTTACCATCGAATGAAATAGTCCTAGAAGTCAGCAATTGTCAACGCATTCGGCTGTAGATTCACACTTTATTTGTATGTTATTCACACTTCAAAATGGCGACTCCTAAACTGGTTTAGAGTTATTAGAATAGGAAATAATCACAAGAGCTAAAATTAGGGGGAAAAGAGGGCTGCCTGTTATGGTAAAATATCATTTTACAGACAGTGTATTTTGATATGTTTAACCACGATTCAACAATTCCTGGTTGGACACAAATCACCCTTTTTCTATGTCTTTTAAAACTCAAGGGAGAAATTTTAATGACTTTTTATCCTTAAACAAAATATCTGAAATATTGATAAAAGTAATGAGGATTGAAGATCTTCTTTTTCTTACTTTTTTATGATGTGGCGAGCGTTTAAAGTGCCATTTCTCACTCTGAACGTTTGTTTTTCTGTATGGATAATATTCAAAATTCCTTATTATTTATCACCTGTTATAACATTGTTTATACAATTAGGTTATTTTCACGTCTAAGGAGGTCAAAACATCTTTCCAGTTTTTCTTCTACTATTGATTGTGATTATTTGAAATCATAGGTCAAAAGGTAACGAACAGTTTGGTGATTCAAATGTAATTCACAACCAATAATTCTTAACGTCAACTTTCGTCAGTTCGTGAGGCTTTCGGTCGTCAAGAACGGAGTTCATCCTTAGGGGATTTACTGATATTAAAAAAAGAGTTGTGTTACCTAAAAACTAAATCTGGAGCATAACTTTATTTTTATATGATTGTCCTAATTTGTTAAATCTCTTTCCCCGCTATTTTTTATCATATTTTCATCGCGTATCAGTCAAATATATTAAACGAAAGTACAAATGTAAGTAAATGTATTTTCAAACTATAAGCTGATGCATTTTTGTTCTTACAATAAATATTGCCTCTTTCTGAGGACAAAATCAGTTTTAATACTTTTTAGACAAAGCTGATACACACTATTACGTCACAACATCTATGAATTTTTATTTTTGTCAGTATGTTTAACGGAAAAGTATAAATTTTTGTTTAACAATTTCGTTCACATCACTCCTCTTAACATAGTTTTTTTTCTTGCAAAATAATAAATACTAAAAGTAATGAAAATTAAAAATTTATCAACTTAGATTTTATTTAGATCCTATTACTTTATTTTAATTCAACTCCATTTCAGATTCCATGGATACGGTTAATTGACCTGTATAAATTATAGTACCGTGGTGTGAAGTGAAGAAAGCTAAATGGAAAATTGGCCACTCAAGAGCATGATCCACAAATTTTGTTCAGAGATTGTAATAAAGAATGGATACTAATAAAAAGCCTTCCACTTATGTACCCACTTTTATTTTAGTAGCTTTAAGACCAACTTCATCAACCACCAAGAAATACCGTATGTAAGCGTATGAGAAAGCGATAACATCTGCTAACACTCAGCTGTGTATTTATTTCTTCATCAACTGTTATCCTAAATGGAAGACAGTACAGCATAATTAAGTGCTCTTGAAGTTATTAGCGCTTCACAAAGCTGATGTTTGGCCCAGCGCCAGAGCCAAGACGCAGTACAGTAATATTGTCTAATTACGTCCATTGTTTTCGTTATGAAAAAGTTAAATGTTTTTTTCTTTCTCTTGTTGTTTCCATTACAGAGTTATAATATTGAATCGTGCTTAGAGTGACGCGGTCTTGACAATTGATGTTAGGAATTACTATTTTCTGGGATTTTTTTTATAATTGAACAATAATATATTTATCTTTATTATGTAGTGAAAGGAATCTTAGGAGGCAGAATAATTTAGGTAAAATGGTCGCTTACAGGATTTTAGAGAAATGTGAAGAAAGAAACGTAGGAAAGCTCTGAGTCGCCAAGTTTAACTCTTACAAACAATATCACTCAAATCATAAATACAATCAGAAATGTTGCTGTTCCATTTAAGACGATTTGGTCATCACTTACAACTAATTCAAGTATAAATACTCACTTTTTGTTTGTGACAATCTTAGCACATGTTTTTTATTTTGGAAGATAATATATGATGTACGCCTATTATTCTTTGAAAAACTCAAAAAATAAACTGCCTCTTAAATATAATCTTTGCTCTAAATAGATCGAGTTCTTTGAACAATAACTTTGCTTTGTGAATCAAGTACAGTAGGTATTCTAGTAATGATAAAGGTGTATTGTTAATTACAGCAGATATTTTTCGGCAGCTACATATCCAATGAAAATTATTAATAAAATACTATTTGTAATGTTATTCATTCTAAAATCCAGCTGATTCAACGGTCATGTGGATTCTATGGCAATATAAAAGCTAGCAGGTGTATTTCCCAATTGGATTATAATCACACAAAACAATTTGCTCGATATGTTCCCACTGAAAAATTCAGGTTTTTAATAGTCTCTTTCCGGTGTAATAATTATTATATTATTCATTATAATTGACGTTAAACATTATATTAATTAGAAGAATATTTCAAAATTATAATATCGATTGAAATAATTTCTGTAACGATTCAAAATTTCAACTTCCGGTTATATTTTTACTCGTGTCAATGATTTTTACGCAAATCATGATCTCAGTTTCGTCACTTAAAAATTTGTTCAACGAATTCCAAAACCCAAAGTGAGCCACATTACAACGTATTAAGTGTTTAACGATCAGACATGGCATGCCAAAAATAGTACTACGTTATTCTTATAGTTGGATCGATGGACATTTTATAGTTTAAAGTTTTTGAGGTTTCACGAGAGAGTTGTATTAGCCAAAATATAAACCAATAAAATACAATTCTGTAGGCTACGAGTTCATAACTCCAGAGGAGTGACTAAAGAGTGGCATAGTGTTGGCATAAATTTAACAAACGCCGTATAAAAACTATTGATTAGAACTGGAAAATATGTCTGTTGTGACAAAGTAATTTTTTTAATTTTTGACATCGCGTTAAAACTTTTAATTCGTAAAAATGTAACACATATAAATGCTAAAGAAACTTACAAATGAGCTGTTTATATCTCGAAAGTTTAAACCATAGTCGTCAGCAACGAATTTTATATGCATAGCAGCTGAATAATTAGAGTAACCGTAAATTCAATTTGAGGTTAGGTTACAATTAAACAACGAAAGGTTATCATCCTAATACATATTAATGTCACAAATAGGATTATTGTTATGTTTTCCACCTTTTTATATGTCAAAACTAATACGAAAATGTTTTATAACAAATTCTCAAGGGGAAATATATCAATACAAACAAGAATAGTAGATTTCTACAACAGTAGATTCTAATTGACGGTAGTCAAATGTTTCAATACATATTATCTAAAAAACTTGCACCGCTTTAGTTTATGACATTCGATGGCGATCTATTTCCTTGTAGTTTAAAGGTAAAAAAAGTCTAAGTCGTTATCGCTTTATAAAACAAGGAAGAAATTAACACAGAATAAAGATCTCAAACCCTCGAATATTCTAATATTGCCGGGGTCAGAAGAGAACAAGAGTTGGTTAAATGAGACCTGATAAGAGAGATGGTCACGCCCGTCTGTAGTACCCTCTTGAAAGTGCGAGCTAATTAAAATATAAATCATACAATTAATTTTTACCAATCACCAAATGCCATTTTATAATTTTTTTTCGATTTTAACTATAAATAAAAAATCAACAATGTTCTTCTAGAAATGAAATTATTGTTAACAAATCTGAACTCATAAATCTTGTCTGTTGATTTGAATTCCCTCAATTATAATTAAATAAAATCGCGAGTGAATGTGTAGAAATGTATGCCCTAATTAACTAAATATCTGCATATATAATTATAACCCTATCATTTTATCTCCACATATTGACTTAATATATCATTCTCTAAAACTTTTCATCATGGAGATAACATCCTAAGCAACACACCTCACTGTAAAACTCGATATTTCTTTTAAAACACCTTCCGGAATCGGATGGATACACAAATCACTACAGTTGGAATATTACGACTTCCAAGTGCGATGGTTATTACGGGACCTATTTCCACCCACCAATTTCAATCGCCCAATCACGATAAGACCCGAAACCCGTCCACTAAATTAACCCACAGGACCACCAATGAACCCGGTGGTTGATTTATGTCCACAACTTAAAAATAAAATGACACTATAATCACAGACTCGTACCAATCGATTTACATATTTACGATAAACATCGCTAATTCAAAGAATTCATTTATCATTTCCAGTTTAATCGATATATTTCTCCGCAGTTTCGTATCGATAATAGTCGAAGATTTTTTACACGGTTTCGGTGCAATTATCTATCGAACCTTTCTACGTGGATGGTAATTATTTATCATAATTATACACTGACCACTATAAACAGAAAGAACAATTTAAACGGCAAATTGCGGGAGATGTAATTGATTTTTAGAAATTGAAATCAATGTATACTAGGTTACGCATTTTAATCACGTACACATGAACTTGATAGCTTTATTGACTGAAAATATTGATTAAATTTATACGGATTCTATAGAAAGTTGTATTTATGTACGAGATGTAATTTGAGAATATAATCACGTTACGGAAGTATTTTTTAAAAAATTAAATTTAAATTGTTGATGGAAACTTGCAATTTACACATGTAAACGTTATTATACAGGAAAATTCCAAGGATGTATATTATAAAACCTCTTCTATTAGGTTAACTTGTTGTTTATTTTTATCTAGGTTAAAATAATTATTAATTTGTTAGCAGAGATTATTAACAAACAATTAAAGACGGAATGTTATTAAGAACTGATTAAAGTTTACATGTTAGTAAGTTTTTATTGTTATGTTATACTGCACACTATAACAAACACACAGAACACAATTCTCATAAAAAAAAGCCTAAGTATCAGACGCGTTTCAGTCCTCTTCAGTGATACACCAGCAAAACTGATTTGTGTTTGGTTGTGGTTTGGTTGGTGTAGCTGGTGTATCACTGAAGAGGACGACCTTGTCGTTGAAACGCGTCTGATACTTAGGCGTTTTTTTTATGAGAATTGTGTTCTGTGTGTTTGTTATACTGTATAGTTTTTCTCATAAGTCAAGCTCAACATTTAATATGTTATACTGCATTCAAAACTGCATGAAGTCTGGCTGACATACGAGCAGAACATGAAACCTATAAGTTAGAAAAATATTTATACTTTGAATAAAGTCGTTTATGATAGTGTTCATTCCCTATTGAGTTATTGGATTGTTTACTAACAATTAATTACGATCAGAAGATGCTATCGACCAATCCTTAGTTTGACACTCGTTGTTGACTTATTTACATAATGTGAAAAAGAAACTATAAACGTGAAAATAAGGATTTATAGACAGCATCACCTGAAGGTAACTAATGGTTACTTTCCCATTACGAAGTAGGAAAGAATTGTAAACATTCTTGAAGGTTTTCAACGAAACTAAACACATTTAGGAACAACAACAATTACTACAACTCTACAAAACATTTGAGAAAGGATGACTAAATTCAATTAAAATTAGGCTCTTAGAGTTGTTTTATTAGTGCTTTTTGAGGTTATAAGCAATTTCAGTATTTGTAATCATTTTATTATCTTTTGTCGTTGGAATGAAGTTTGGGAATTTTTAGATCTGTTTAAATGTGCTGTTGGAAAATGTTACATGAAGCACAGATAGAAAGTTATTTGATATCGGCAAGTGAAAAAATATATATTGTTAAATAAGTATGGTCGATGAATCTTTCGAGCGACCTCTACTACTTCTACTAACTCACGCGTAAATATGCCCACTACTACTCAATGGCGCAACAGTCCTTTAATAGTATTCACCACTAGGACCAAAAGTGAAGCTTTTCAATACAAGCTCAATTTTAAATGATTGAGGTTCGAAAGCTTGTTTTGGTCCAAGTGATGAACTATATTTTTCTTTATACTGCAAATTATATATGAAAATTAATTCCACAAAAACTAAAATGTTACAACCTATTTACATTCAAATCGATGGTAACAGCTGTTTTAACGGTTATTTACAATCGAGAGTATCGGTTGTTTTTATAGATGCTTTACAATCGTTAATTAATTCGTATAAACGAAGTAACAGCTGATGACCTCGACCTCATGTATTGACATGACATGTATACAGGACCGACATGTATTGAAAACAGCTGTTTTTGAAGGAGTATGACGAAAAAGTTTTTAAGCCTGCTTTTTAGTCGGGAAATGTGTGAATATCACATTTGGTTGAGTCAACTCCGTAAATTTTTGAATACTCAGAGGGATTGAACTAACTAACCAGCTGGTGACTCAAACACATAGTTAGGAAACAATGGTTTCAAATTATTCTTATAGATTCGGTGGATATTTCGTATAATATGTTGTTTGCTTTTCAATGAGGGCATTGGAAATAACTGGAAATTATATTAAAAAACTTGCAGGATTACTCGGCTGGACAGATATGGGAAGATACTAAGCTAAAGGTAAAAGGCAACATTATCAACATTGCCAAGGTTAGCAGAATGAATGGCTTGGTAGTTTGACGAGGGTTGCTGAGGGTAGGTTGTCAAGACGTGCATTCGAACGATCACAGAAAACCATAAAATCGTAGAAAGCGAGGGGGTTGTCATTTGCGGTCAGTCCTATTAGCGGTCGAGGGTAAAATCGTCCAGTTTGCGGTCATCATAAAATATCTTGGGCTACCCTAATTATATTTTTCCAATTTGCGATCATATATATGTATGTTATATATATATATATATATATATATAACCTAACCTAACCTACCTAACCTACCCTAACCTAAACTATATAACTAGACATGATTTGTGATTAGAGTCAAATCATTCTGTTATGTATTTAGTGGCTAGGTATGCAAAGGACGGGAAGAAATTAACTACATCTCAAGACATGACCGCAAACTGGAAACCCTTCCACCCCCAGGAGCTTGATCGTCCCCTCATAAAACTACACTTCACCGCAAATAGGAAGACACCAGCGACGGAACCAGTAGGGTGGATTGGCAATGAAATGAAGAGGAACGCATGTTCGTTCTAAAGAAGACGGGAAATATTGGTGTATAAAGTGTGAGAAGAGAATTGTGTTGTAGATACTCGTCATCAAGAAGAAATCCGTTAATAAGGAAATAAAATAATAATCACTGCAATAAATCTAAGACGTGTAACTTGCAATACGTTATTTGTCCATCTACTGACTGGTGTGTTTCTTGCAGCAATCTGAAAGCGTTTATGACTTCTTAATTAAACTTGTTCATTATGTGTCCCAACATAAAATGAAAATGCAAGATATAAACTCTAATTGCTTGTGAAATGAAGAATTTAATGACTTTACCATGTCTCCTGACGCTTTAGTAACAATTAACAAATAAAAGATTGAGTGCAAGACTTTGTAATATACTCTACAACCGACATGCTCACATGATGGGATGCACATTTCTTTAGTTGTGTTTTTGTATCCAGTTGTTTAGCCATACAAATATTAATGTAGTTCTTTAAGCCCACAGAGTAGAAATATTGCACAAACTTTCTCACTCATCAATCCTCAAAACCAAGTAAAAACAAATCAAAACTAATCTTTAACAAATATGTCAATCAGACAAAAACAGAAAATACTATGAAAGCAGTTTTTGAAAATATATATAATAAGGGCCTTAACGTACTTCGATGTTGCTATGAACGTGTCCTTGTGGAAATAGTTTTGGATTAAAATTGAGGTTTTAATGACGGTGAGGTTGATTTTTTGTTTTTGATTTTTCTATGTTGTTGCAAAGTGAAAATCCACTGGTTCAACGCCTTATAAAAAAAGAAGAAGAAAGACCTTAAACTGATTAGGGACGGTTAATTTTGGTTTTTTCCAATTATTCGTGAACCTTTTTGTAGAAGGATTTGGGTAAACGAAATTGTTAGAGCCAATTTTACAACAGCTCGATAAGTGATGGTTTCTTTTACCGATAACTAATGAACCAGCATTTTCTTAGAGATATCGACCAATACGTTTTGTTTGAGTCCCTAGAAGCCAGAGCCGATTTTTAGAAAATCGTATTGTATTTATTTCTTTACAGCAGATACCTCCAAAAAACTGAGATTTCATAATTAAAGAAAATAAAATTCTAAGTACTACCAGAGAGTCTGTATTCAGTAGACATCGCGCTATTGGTATTTCTCAATGATTATCCCCTGTACAACGAATAAATAAGCTACAATAACTACAATATATACACTATAACTCTGTCACTACAACATTTAATAACTATAATGAGGATGGCAACTTTGTCGTTGAAACGCGTTTGATTAAGTAAACATAATTTTTGTGAGATCTTATGTTCGAGTTTTATTCTACCAGTACCAAAAATTAGAATAACGTATTCAAACAATACAAAAACGCGTTTACTTTACAAAGTATATGAATAAAAATTCATTAAAAATAAGAATATTTATAGGTTATGTGCGGTAAAAACAAAACTTTTAAAGGTAGTTTTGGAACAGGAATTCTAAATTGTATTTCACATAGATTAGAAATTCAAATAGATTAAAAAACCAATCTAATAACAGTTTTTCTACAAAAACAGCTGATTTCGCAATGACGAAATCAAAATTAAAAACATTGAAATTGTAACAAGTTTATTTATGTTTTCAAGATTGTAAATGACACATCTACAGACACTTAATCTATGTCTATGAGATCAGATAAGAAACATTCAAGTGGTAACGTATTATAACTAAACATTGTTGCAATTTGCCTGTTGAGCTACGTATTTACACATATGTTCTACAAAACAAATCTTTAGAATATGTCTACAAGATCAGATTGGAACATCCAGATGTTAGCAAAGACGTAACGCTTTACGAACAAACATTGTTGCGTCCTTGCCAGCTGAGTTACGCCCTTGCAAATATGTTCAACAATTGTGTCATTAAAGGTCATTTATAACATTGGATAGTAAACAATACATAAGGCCTACTGCGTCAGTGGCGTGTGATTTGTACTGTTTGTTACGAGGCCCACGCCGAAGTTGGATTGGATGTTATTTAGTTTAATGGCTTGTAGGCCTACTGCTTGATTTGGCGTTATGAATGTCCTCTTTTTAAATGCATGTACTTTACGTTTACAATTGTGTAGGCGCTGGTTAAATTGTTCAATACTCAAGATAAATCGTGACGTTTCATTGACTTAATATTTGTTCTTCTTTTTACTTTCTACTTTTAGTTCAAATGTTAGGATTATTGACACAATCTAGTGAGCATATTCTAAAGTAAAAATATCATATCGTATGAATAATTATAAAAAACCTTGGAAAAACATATTATTGAATGCCGATATAATGATTGGGATTTATTAAAACAACAGGTGTTATTTTCATTGCTATTTATTTGTTGCCATAGCAACAAGTTTTTCATTGTTGACTAATTTCAAGCAAGAATCTAGTAGGTTATAAACTTGTTGTAGTCTACTACCAATTAATTGATATTTTTATTTCATAATGACTTTACCTTTACACATCGCATTGTTTCAGTGTTATTATGCATGTGAACGGATATATCAGGCGGGTTGAGAAAGTTTTGTACTTGAGGACGAACCGTGCAGTGTAGTCGCGTATAAAAAAAAAAATTAAAAAAATGCTAGTAAGTTTGATTCCACCGTTGGAGACATCATGAGGCCAGGAAGACTTTCAATCGTAAGAGGAGAAATTTCTATTGCTGAAGTCTTTAATCGGATTTTTTTTTTTTTTTTTTTTTTTTTTTTTTGCAAATAACACTAAACGGAGAAAGTACCGTCAAGAAAATTACACAAAACTTCGAAGACTACTGCTTCTCCAGGAAAAAAAATAGCGACAATTTTCAACATCTGTCTTAATAACCCCAACAAGTAAGAATTTGGCTGTTATAGTTTCTTATAATTAATCCCATTTAATCCAAAGGTATATATGTACTTTATTTTTTTAAAGCAAATAAACTATACTCAATTAAAGTTTGAACTTACTTTTGAAAGACTCTGTATATGTTGGTAAAATGCAAATATGTTGTATGCATGTATTTATAATATCAACTTGTAATATCCTCTATAAAGCGCAGTTTTCAAACCATTTACTTCAAATTTCTCATAACTATAAAGTTTTCAAAGGGTTAAACAACTTCGCTGACGACAAACAAAAACATATTTGGTAAATTTATATGCCGTTTTTCAACCACATTTTCTAGATTAACTTCTTGCCTGAATGTCTAATGCTAGGTGTAAAGGTCTATTGATCGATGGCCAGCACTCTGCTTATCTTGTATTTTTTATTTTGGTGGTTTTCCGCATTCATTAGTACATACATAAGTATAGAATCTAAAAATATAATCAAACAAACAAAAAAAATTACAATAGCTTTATTTAGTACTGAATAAAAAAATATATACCCAGATTTATTGTTAAATTTTAAATAAGACGGTTTTAAATAATTAGTTTTAACAGTATAACCTCAAAATTATTATTTATTTTATTCCCTTATAGAACCTGATGTACATTTCGATAACATAGTTGTCACCATCAGAGGGTTTTACAGCTAAACTAAAAGAACTAACATTAAAATGGAAACTAACATAAATGATCGACTAAAGAGAAATTTATTTTCTAAAGCCAAGATATTAACTTTCACGAAAAACTATAGAAAAAAATGACAAGAAGTTAAGTCAAAATTATCAATCTACTGTATATACAAATTTTAACCAAATTTTTCAATTTAAATTTTTGTAAAATAACAAATACGTACAGAGATTTGGTCCTGGTATTAGGTAATATTATCGACCATTTTAATTTCCCCTCCCCTTCAGCATATGGTTTCTACTTTATTGGTTGATACATGTGTGGAGAGAGAGGAGTGGTAGGCCAACATTTATGTAAGGAGGGATTTAAATGTTAGTCTAGCTTAGCTATAGAACCTTCTGATGATGTCGAAATGTACATTAAGGGGTTTTTGAAACATTTAAGTGCCTGTAGCTTCCAAACGGTTAAAAATATCGAACAATATGTAAGAATAAAAAAGTCTTGAAATAATGTGGGACATCCAAAATTGCCATGGGGTTCTTATAAGAAAATTAAAAACTGACCACCGTATTGGCAAAATGGGGGGGGGGTTATATGAAAAATGTAGTAATACCTCTAGTATTAAATCAAAAAAATTCTGGGGGTTGCATTTTAATTATCTAATTTTTGAACTTATCGAATAAAACAGCAGTTATACTTTTTTTTTAATTACAAGAAATTTAAAAAAATGTTACTTACATGTAATATCCAGGATTGCATTAAATTCTACAAAATCGTATAAGCAAAAATAGAGATAAAACATAATCGATATTATACTAAATACTTACTAAAAAAATCGATAGTAAAAATTTAGTCCACCAATCATTGAAATAAATCATCGTGAAATTTTCTCTAAATTTCAAAATATCAAGTTCACACTAAATCACTACACCGACAATCACCATCAAAACACTTTTCTAGAATGAATATTAATTTGCAAAGTTTATAAACTCATCCTACATCGTACTACCACTTTAAATATCAAACAGGTTGTTCAAAAGGTACGTAGTTAAAACGGGCATTTATTTCCTTATAAATCGAAACATATTGTAGTCGTTACGATGATCATTGTTAGTTTAAAATAGGTTATGTCCTTTTGTAGGTAGTTGTAGGTTTAACGTGCAGACATGTGACCGTACCTGAGGCCACGTGAGGTACCGTACTTGTACAGAGCGTACCGTTACGGTTGTCTTGACTTGTTGAACAATGCTGGAATTATGTTTGGTAACAAATAGGCTGCACGCCGATACGGAGTTGTTTTCTTCAAGATGGTTTTATAGACTACTTTGCATGTTTTGTGTGTCTACGTTGGCAACAAATGGAATGGATGTTTTGTTATTTGTAATATTGGTAACACGATATATAGATTTTTTTTAGTACGTTATTAGCGAATTTGTAATGTAATTTAGCGCGATTTCTTCCATAAAACCGCTGAAACGTGAGATTATGAAATATTCTTTGGTAATAAAAATATATACAGGGTGAGTAATTATGAAGGTGTATTATTTCAAATACAGTTCAGGGCATCAAAAAAAGAAAAAGTAGGAGTGATAAGCGATACGCATTGAGCTATGAGCGATGAGCAATGAACAATGAGCGAAGTGCGATGGACCATGAGCGTTGAGCGTTAAAAGTTGAGCGATGAGCTGTGAGTGATGAGCAATGAGCAATAATTTATTATTAGTTTTCATAATAATGATTCGAATTTGCCCCTAACCACAATCACTAGAAACTTTAAAATACAACACAATTATCTGATTGTGGAAACACAATTATCTATTTAGTGGAAATAATTAATAAAGAACAAATAATCAGATAATTGTGTTTTATTTTAAAGTTTCTAGTGATTGTGCTTAGGGGGCAAATTCGAATCATTATTGTGAATTTCACCACAGTGCTCAACAACAATGTATATTAGTTTTCATCTATAAATCTTTTTAAAGTGAATTAAAAAGCCTTACTGCAAAATACCGTCATCTAATAGGATTATTTTACTCTCAATAAGTACCAATTTTGGTCTTATTGTTCAAATTTGACATTTAGAATTTACTAATTTTTAGAATAGTGACCAGAAAATCTACTGGTAAATTTAACACTATTTTGTTAAATTTTCAAATTTCAAAAAATATTTCTTAGAAATAAATTATAAAACGCTCTTTACTTATAATTAAAACAGTTAAATTTAAAACAATTAAGTTAAGTTTAAACCAATGATAATTTAGAAGAAAAAACACCTGTGAAATAAATTGGCAATAATGAAAGGAGAATAAATCTATTAACAAAATATGAAATGTAGAGTTAGTTAAGAGACAGAAGTCCGACCATGTGTAGATGCTATCAGAGACTACTTCTCTGCTCACATATCAAAACTTAAAGTCAGATATTTCATTTAATATTAAAATACCGGTTTCCTACTTCCACAGAGAAAGACAAAGATGAACGAGTTTTATGGAATGGCTTTAATACTGAATGATATAATGTAGTTCATACCTTCTGAGATATGTAAAATCTTACAATATATATTCTAGTAGGTGTATAGGATCTTATTATTTATTTCATAACTCTTTAATCTTTTTAAATTGCACTAGAAAGTCATCAGATAACATATAATGGAATGGTTTTTAATTCTTATATACGGGAACATTCAGGTCTGAGTGAGGGTAAAAACAGCGTAATTATTTTTTAAAGGCTTCTTAGTGAAAAGTTTGTATGGGAAAATTAGAGCGGTAATTTAGTAATATAAAAGAAATAAAACACTCCAAAAGTTTAAATTTGATACAAAAGAAATATATATTATAATTATAATCTTTTATGAATTGTATTAATGAAACTAACCTGAAATTGATTTGATAGTTATTGCAATAAATCAGTACTTAATATATTTGTATTATTGGTTGTTTTGCCAACGAATTTTGGACGGTTTAAACTTTCAAGAAATAAACAGCTGATTTTTATTTGCTAAAAGGTAATTTGAAATATTGAATTACTTAAATTTTTGACTCAAGTTAATTTTTTTTTAAATCCGCATTTAGCACGACTGGGCTTATTCTGGAGTTCTTACTTGCGTGGAAAACATCGTCATAATCGGTTATACTGTTTCTGAGATACAACCTTTGTTACATTTCGATTCCAACCCTCTGTTAAAGAAGCTTCGCTCACTACTTTCACTCCCCTTGTATATTATATTACACTACATTCATAGTCAATTTTTTAGATAACCTATACGATCTCCTTTATGCTGAGAACAAACATTGTTAATTCTACACATTGGAGTGATTTTGCACCATATTTTGCTCAGTCTCAATATATTTTTTCCACTGTGTTAGTGAACGATCTACACGTTACAGTTTGACTCTAATTTGGTCAAATTTGGCATGCAGGTATAAACTACTGGACAAGTTTCATAACCAGAAAAGTCGGCCAGTAAGTTTTAAATACAATCAATTTTCGAATAAGAAAAAAAGATTTTTTTATGGATAGTTTTTAATCCCACTAAAGCTCATTTTATGTAGCTTTCAAATCTATAATCAGTGATAAATGATAAACTAGTTATAACAAAATTGTTAAAACTATAACTACTAAATTATAAAAATAAAATCTTAGCCGGAATTTTAAGTTTGGTTGATAATACAATGAATAAAAATCGTTAATGAAAATAAATGTTTAGAAAGTATAAAAAATGGCGGTTTTACAGTAGTTATTCTTTACATAAGCCTGTAAAACGTTTTTAAGAGCTGTAAATATATTAGTACTCGGTTAAAAACCGTCAAAACTGTGCAAATATTTTAAAATAAACACCAAAAAATTGGTATTTTTTTCAAAAGTAGTGATAGGTTTTAAAAAATTGTTTTGCTTTCGTTTTATAACTACATATGTATATTATTCTTTGTAAATAACTAATGTTAATTATAAAGTCAATAACTTACATATTGCTCAAGTTATTATGAATTGTTTTATGCTTAAATTAGATGGTTTCCATGGAAAAAAAAATTAATAAAATAATGAATAATAAGAAACAAATTTAAAATACTCAATTCATTAATATAATAAATTAGATAGGTTATAATTAAAAAAATATTATTAATATCGGTTTAGACATTTTTTTATCATAACGTTGTGTCTTTACATTTGTATTTTATTGCTTGTTAATGGTTTAATTCCGACATTCCTATCGGAGGCTTTTATTTATGAACTAGTATAAATACTAAACCGGTATTTTAATGGTAAACTGCAAGTATATTGATATGTGACCGGCAAAGAAGCATCTCAGAGATATCATCTACAAGACTACACGCTTGCCTTCTAACTAACACTGCATTTATTTAACACTTTGCCAATATATTTACGCTTGTTTTGTAATTATTAGCTATATATTTCCGGAGACTTTAACGCCAGTTACAGGTTAGAAACGAACGCCACAATATATTAACTTATAAAAGAGTGACAGGATATAGTTAGTATTTATTACATTATTAATGCAAACATTAAAAATATTAATGTTGTCATTAAATTTATCCTGTGCTCAGTTGTACATAGTTTTCATTGAGTAAAAGATCCAAGTGACAAGTTGTAATTCATTTAGTCTCAATGGTCCGTTTTAATGTCGTAGAGGTATTTACAATTGTCGACCTGATTTTAAGCTGTGAATATATTATTGTAATTTATTCCTTGAAATATCAGTTTCAGTGGTAAAAATATTTATTATATATACAAATACAAAGAGAATGAGATGAGTTCAAAGTTCATTTATTCAGTGAGTTTATATGACCTCAAAGTTTTTACGTTAAACAAATACCTCAACATACAGACACTATTCATGAATTAGAATAATTAAACTCTAAAAAAAAAAGAATAAAAAAAGTTTAACTACAATTCAAAAGAAAATGTATAATTAATTATTTTTTGAAAATGCCTTTATACAAATTATGTTCTAAATATGTTGACTTGAAATTTAGCATAGATGTTATCATCACAACAACCTCTTTTCTTAGTTTCATTAATAAATTAATAATTTCAATATTTTATTTATAGATATTGGGTTAAAATAGGCATTCGTAAATTTTGAGTTTATATAACAATTGGTTGAATAATCCAATCAATTTTGAAACCATGTCATTTTCAATTGTTTCGTAGAGAGTTATAGAAACGGTGATGTTAAAAAAAAGGGGAAAAAAAAGAAAACATTGAAAATCTTAATACCTAATTAGTAATTACACTCTTTTCAAATAAAAGCATAGTTTGTGAATAACTTTAAAACCACAGATTAAAGTTACAAAATTACACCCTCCATACCAAAAGTGTTTTTAGTATTATTTTAATCGAATATATTAAAATTAAGTACTTTACATTTTAGAGTGGTGGCCATTTAAAATAGATTTTGGAATTATCGTTTCTTGTATACTATATCATACACTCGCTATTTTGATATAATTGATTCCAAGGCCGTTTATAAATGTTATTATTATTATTTTTTAAATCTTAGGTATAATAACGTCAGAAATTTAGTTATGTGGCGATTAATGTGTTGTTAATAAAGGATCATTTACGTAGGATTATAAAGTTGTTAACGATTTTTGAAAGATTAGATGATTTCGTTTAATTAAAATAAGATGAATTATTATCGATTTCAACTATTCAATTTAGTGAAGTTAAACAGTATATTCATTTTAAATTGAATTAAATTCAAGTGCCAGTTGAGAAATAAATTTCTCAACAGATGCACCACGACTAAAACTCGGCTCCATTTCTTTACCTCCGCCAGTCCGACCTTAAAAAGTGATCATGAATCAACGGGTCGTGAGTTAAGGCAAGGAAATGTTTTGCCTTCACTTAGTATCGCCCGAAAAGTTGTTCGCAATAATTTCCGATTTTGTTTATGTCCATGATCTGCTAAAAGGGTGTCAAGCCGCGGCGCACAAGAAGCGTGTACATCTTGAGGCGTTTCCGAAGAATGATATATGTGTGTGGTACAGTCCGGTACTTTCACAAGGGAGATAAAATCAATGAAATAAAATCTCGGCTTTCAGAGATATAAGTTGGGCGAAGAATGTCTATTCAATTGACATATTTTGTAAGTTAATTTACATTTAGTTGTTCTGAATAGTACGTACAATGGGAGTCTTTTAAGTTGTGTGTTTTAAATGAGATTCATAAAAATTTAATAAAATCAATTTATTGGTTTCTGAGTAAACACAGCAAACATTCTTGTTTTAAAGTAATTTTATAATGATGCTCACATAGTTTAATCAAATATTTGCCATAATTTTAATAAGTAAAAACTAACATATGATGTTTTGAGATAACATATTAACTCTTGACGAATCTGTATTCCTATCAACAGATGCAGGTAATAGCAAGGCTATCCTTAATGGCAAATCGTAAAAGAAAGAAACCAAAACGCAACATTTCTGACACATAGAATGATGGAAAATACACTCTTGTAATAAAAAACCTTATCTAAGAAAAGAAAATTGTAAGCAGACTTAGAAAGCACATGAAATATCCTCCGAAAATCCTCGTACTTCATTAACATCTCATCATTTTACTGTAAAATAAAGTATGGGTTGTCTAAAATCCACACACCTAGTGTTCCTCTCAGAGGCCCATTATTTATTTCTGTGACTCACAAAGCAGGACATTATTTAAATATTTTCTTCGTATGTTAAAACCTTTAATAGGAGGTAATTACTTTTTTGATAATCAGTCTAAACATTACGTGAAAGTATGTAGGGAAATGAAAAAAAATGAGGATGAACCGATAACAAACCGATAACAAGGAGAGTTTATTTATAATCTAGAAAAGTTATGTATTAGTTTTACGAAATACGGAGCATGTTCAATTACATTCTGTGATATCGAAATTGATTTGAGAAATTTCAGGAGGTTTTTAAGAATTTTGAAATATTCTTTTTCTAGGAAGGAATTTATTAAACAGGGAATAAGATTTTCTTTATATTATTCATTTGGATATTATTTTACACCATTACTGTGTTTATTGTGTACAAATTTATTGTATTAATGTGAGGTTGTATCTAATCTTATGATTTGTTGATATTTATTCACTTCTTTAACATGTATACGTTTTTGTTTATATTATATGATTGAAAGAATGGATGTAGTGTCAACCTGATATCTGAGTTTGAGTTGGGATCTCAAATCGATCGTCCATGATAAAATTTTTCGTTCTTTTTCTTTATCAGGTAAATTCCTGAATAATTAACTGAAATACAATTCATAACTGTAAACGTTGATTTAAAAGGTTATTAAAGAAAAATTTTATATATGCAAGATTGAATGTAAGCGTTGTTGTAATAGGCGTAACCTAACCTAAAATAAACTAAGCTAGATAGAATAAAACTTGAACACAAGATCTCACGAAAATTACATTTACTTAATCCAACGCGTTTCATGGACAAAGTCGCCATCCTCAGTGAGTTACAGTAACTAGGCAGCTCACAAGTCAAACTCAATATATATTTATAAACTAAGCTAACCTAACCTAACGTAACCTGACCTAGGCTAATATAATACAAAATGTATATTCATTATCACTTTTACTATGATGACGTTATAACATAATAAGTACTATCAGCTGATGAGTCTATGTTTTGTAAGTTTCCAAATGACAATTGCAATGTCCAACATGGCGTACATGAACCATGAGGCTGCACATTGAAATTAGAGCAATTAGGCTTCTTTCTAATTACTTAAATAGAATGACGTCATCACTTTAATTATTATGACGAAAAATAATCGTAGCGAGTAGAAAGATGTATGGAATGATTTTGTAAACTTTTATCTCTTTGTATATTTATATGGCAAACTTGTATATGTACTATATACTAACGAGTTGAAAGTAAATAGTCTTTCCCGTAGTAGCTAACAAGAAGACGTAAAGCCAATTTTGTTTATTACTATGTGAGGATCAGTGATTAGCACTTTTGGAACAAAAACAATTTTCTAAATAAAAACTTTCTCTTGAGATTTTATATCTGTACTTTGTATTTACCTAATATTCTACCTTGTTTAACGGTTTAACAATTTAATAAAATAATAAAACACCACAAATAAGAAGATAAACCAATGAAGGAATATTTACGTTATAATTCCAACCGCTACAAATCGATTGTCAAAGAGAGAGGGTTACGTACCTAAACCTTGTAAAACTTATTTTACGACTACCATAAAAGAAACGATCTCTTCTGTTTCATTTCCATAATCATAACTGGTGGTTACTCACAATATCAAGCGACACTGAGCATCATAGCTGCTTCTCCCTTCTTAAAAAGTTTCTTAAAAACTCTTTTGAGGTATAGAACTGAGTACAGGGTTGAATCATAAGTTCCTTTTCAAATATAAATCCCACGTTCCAATCTATTCTGCTCCAGTGTTAATTATAATTTATAAGCAATCACGCAGGAATAATACAAAGTTCTTCTAACTGAAGTTAAAATCAGAATCTCTCCCTTCACTGATAATCTCTTCCAACATTACAAACTATTCAATCAAATTAACACCAGCCCCCAGCAACCACAGCAAATAAGGAATGAAACCAATGGCAGTAATAGCTGATAATACATAATTCCAACCGCAAATAAACCGCTGCAAATCGATAGTCGAAGAGAGACAATTATCCTGAGACTTCGAAACCCTGTAAAAACCAATTTATGACTGTCATAATGTAACAACCTGCTTGGTTCCATTTTTATATACTTGATTGTTGTTTGCACAATATCAATCGACACCGAGATATTTCTCCGTAGAAATAAATAACTCCTGTAAACTTACCATAAAGCTGTCTTGTTAACGTAGCTTTGGTCGGGCTTCCAGCGAGATGATCAGAAAAGTGTTTTATTAATTGTTGCAGGACACACAATTGTTTATCCTGAATAAATTGCTTCAAGTGAAGGATGAGAGATTTTTTGTAGTGAAATTTATTTTTATTTTCTCACTTATTTGTGAGGTTTCCAATAACTCACAATTTGAGAATAGCGGCCGTAAAACCAAAACTCAAAATTCCGTTCGATCTTTAACAGTAAGACGGGAAAATTACATGAGTGTCGGTTGAAAATAAAGCAGCCGTAAAATTGGTCCAATCTAATAAACATCAAACAAGAATAAAAAAAAGAAAATAACGCCGATATTACAATGATTATATTGACTACTTCAGGATAATATATATTACTTCCTCGATGTACAATGAGTAACCAAGGAAACACGTACCTCTCAAGTGTAGACCGTCCGTGACGATGAGGTGGCATCATAGTTACGGTAGTTGTGTATAATTACCCAAGACAGACAGACAGACAAAAGCATGCCGACACGGAGTTGATTTATTGCGCTCAGGTAATTACTTAGATTTGTGTAATTAGCTCGGACCTAAGTGCCTCTGCATTAAATGAATATTTTAATACCCAACTAGGATACATTTTCCAGTTTTTTGTTGCTTATTGCCGGATATTTAGTCGTTTAACGGAGAAAATGGCTAATTTACCTGTCATTAGATTCAATTGAAAATAGTAAATTGCAAAATTATATTGCTGTTTAAAGGGAGCGTGTGAAATCGACGATGTGGTTGGTCGATTAACACGATTATAGATAAATCGACTATTGTAATCACAGCTGTATCATGGACGGTAGAACAAACAAGTGTAGATGTTTTATATGATTTATGGACAATCTGGCGTTTGTTCAACGTTTATCTGATCAGCTGTTTATAATGATTGTACTGGTTTTTGTATCGCATTGTGTAAAACATGGTTTATTAGAGAAAAAATAAACTTTGTTCAAATTTGCATTCACATTCATATACTACAAAAGCAAAGGCAAAATGTTGGGGTAGTTGAATAAAGACTTTCACAAAATTCCGTTGCTGTTCTCAAATATAAAGGAGCAGAGATGTCGGTTAAAATATCGAAGTTTTTCATAAAATTAGAACGCCCTGTATTTTAAAATTGATGCTAACAACCTATGTGTTTTGACGATTCAATGAATAAAAATTCTTCACTTCACTTCTCTTTTTTTCTTACATAATCCAAAAAAGTGCTACCCTGTCCAAAACACAGTTTTAAAATCCTTAATTTCTTGAGTTAACCGGTTTTGAGACTACTCTGTAAGCCTAAAATATGAGTCTGATAATGAAGAAAACTCACTTCTCGGAGGGTATCCTTCATATTTTGAGCATTTGCAAAAAGGATTGGAATAGATTATCATGTGTAGTTTTTAATGTGAGCATGAACTCATTGTTGTTTTGAATTAATGTACCTCAAAAAATTTGCTACAAAAACGTGAAGTATAAAGACTTGCTCAACTGAATTCAAAAACACAAATGCCAACAAATATAGCCAACACAGGAGTTCGGCAGTTCCCCCGGCGGTTAGGGGTAGCCCCAGAAGGGTGTTAGGGGTAGCCCCAGAAGGGTGTCTGCAGTTCCCCCGGAGCCCCACTTTGGGTGTACTGCAGTTCCAACGGCGGTCATTTCTGCATTAACGTTATTTGCTAACGCAACAAATAAATTATGTAATGCAATTACAAATAACTTGTACAAGAAAAAACGGCAACAGTTACCTCCCCTACAGAAGAATATATCGGAAGTTCATGACGCTCTAAACAGTATTCGTATAGTTAGTAATGAAGATGAAGAATTACTTCAGGTTAGGTTAGGTTAGGTTAGGTTAGTTTAGGTTGTGAGCGATCGCCGGGGGAACTGCAGACATTTTTGGGGGGCAGGATTTTCGACCCTAATAAATTCCTTCAACCGCCGGGGGAACTGCACGTCAGCCCACCCAACTGCGGTCAGAAAACATTTTAAATATCTTAATTTACTCATAAATAGTGTAAGTTACTTTTACATATTTTAGGAAACACTGGTTTTGAGTCATTCATTTTCAAATTTTAGAAAAATCTTTATCGAATTAGACGAGCGCGTTGTGAAATATTTGATGGTAAAAACTTGCGCATACGATACTATAAAAACGTAATTAAAATACACATTTTGAACGACAAAAACAAGCCAACAACTAACCTAACCGAACCATCGAAGTTGATATGGGCCATCATAGTTACTTACACAACCACATCTACATACTGATCCTCTAAATAGTTTATTCTCTTAGATCTTACGGGAAATTTTAAATTATATTTATAGATCAAGGAGTCTTAACCAGTAGGAGAATTTTCTTAAAAACAGATGTTACACAGGTTTACCGAACTTCTTTAATTGTGTTTATCATTGCTTCCTTGACGTCAACTACGCCCTAAAGGGTTTCGTAGATGTGTTTTTATTAAAACGTTTTCACTTGCTTTATTCGTGACAGCGTCTCTACACTGGTGGGTCTTGAAGCTGTACACATGTAAAGGGACTTCCATTCGCTACACGACCATCACATTTTTTTGAGAGGACAGCGTTTGATTACATTTGTAACCGTAATTTCGCTTTTTGTCATCGTAGAAGGGTGGGGTTGGTAACAATTACATGCAGAATTGAAATCTGCAATTTTCTATCTAATTATTTTCTAGCCGCCATTTTGATTTTATTAATTCGCTTTTTCTTAACTTCTACAGAGCCCTTTACCAAGTTGCATGTTCCTGTCTTAATGTTTGTGTACACTATCGTACTTAGGTACAAACGACGGATGGGTGGCATTTTGAATATCAACTGGACAATTTACTGGACAGGTAAAACAATATTTATTTTAGTCTTCATTTAAATGTCTCTTTTAATAAAGTATTATTTTTCGAAAGAAAAAAGAAGTAATTTTATCTAGCACTACATTTACGTTTATAAATTCATAGGTAAGAAGGGGTAGAAGAGTAACCTTAACTTACTTTTTTTTCGAAATAAAAAAAAAAAAATTGAAAAATTTTTATATTTTTAAATAGAGCTTAAAGTTGCTTCGATTCTACTACAAGTTTTTTCCGATTTTTTTTTACCAGTTATTCCTTAAATGTACTGTTTACATTTTTCATACAGGTTGGTTCATTTTGCACATTTTACTAAATTTTTATTGAAATCGGTAGTTCCGATTAAAAAATATCTTCAAAAGAGTTGTTTTGGTTTTTATGAACAGTAATTATTTAGAAAACAACCTTTACATTTTTTGATCCTAAGATGCCAAATTTAATCAAAATCCTTAGAGCTTAATACATTATGCAAGAAAATAAAAACAGTAATTGAAAAAGTTTAACTTATTTTTAAAACTTATAGAAATAGAAAAAAAAAATCACATAGATAACTAAAGTTAAAGTTTAGATATGTTGCTCAAAGGTGCTTTGTTATTAGTGTTATCATCGGTTTTGCGTTCTATTGCTCATGTATATTTAAACAGGCGGTTATCACAAAGATAAGAGGATAATCACAAAAAGAAACATAATAACAATTGTATAACTTTAGTCATTCCTCGCTGTTTTCTACGCTTAATGAATACAACGTTTACATGAACAGTCTAATTCAGAGTGATTCACGAAGCGTATATCTCCAAAAAGGTTACTTTATAAGAGACAAAATAGCTTTCTCTCTTAAGGTTAAACAAATGGTGTTTTTTCAGTAGGTTAAAGGATACCCATTGAAAATGTTAAAATGGACATTTTAAACTGTTTTTATTCATATCTCTTGTGTTATACAATAATAACGCTTAAATTACATAACAATTTGCAGGTTTCAATTCTACATCTAATGGTACTAACCTGCAGTCTATACAATAACAAGTAATGAAGTTATTGTCAATAATATAATTTCAAAAGAACTACCAAAGATTCAAGTCATTGACGGAAACGTAAGGAATGGAGGTTTCTTTAAATATATATAGCATGGAGGCCTTGGACACCGACATGAGGGAAGCGAGTGGAGACATACATATATAAAATATACATACATATACATACATACATACATATACATATATATATTGTGTCCTGGGGATTATGACAGTGAAACCGAATCCGAAAGTGACCTGGAAGATGAAAACATTGGATGCTCTCATTTAGAATAAGTAAGTGTTTCAGAAAGTAATAAACTTACAGGCCAGTTCAATTACCACTCTATAACTACATAATAGCCTATATATTGATAAATAAGGTAGTTTATAAAATTATTTTCTGTAATAATCAATAAAGGTATAAAGGTCATATATTGGTTTAAATATTTTAAAACTTTTTAATGTAAGGGTTGTATTGGTAGGCCTATTTTGTATTTTCTGGTTAAATATTGTTAAGAATGTCGTGTTTGGGCTTATTTTTCTTATAACTTTATGAAGATTTCAAAACTGTGCAAATATAATTTAAAAAATAATTAATTAAAAATGTTGTTGTTGTGCTTTGAGAACCAACTGATTATACGCTGCAGGCAGGCAGGCCGGGGGCTGCGCGCGTTCCTGCCAGTGTGCGTGTGAGAGCTAAGGGTCGCTAAGCCGCCAGGTTCCATCCCCGAAAAATCAAACTATATATATGTACGAAATCCGTTAGGGCTTAACCGATGTCAAGAAAGTAGAGATATATAAAGGATGACAAGGTAAGAAAGCCCGCGTAACAGCTGTTTTAGCAAACTTACCCTACTCGGTAAGACTCCTTGATTTAGCAGTACAATTTAACATTTTATACGACGTCCGAAAAAACAACGTTTAGAAGATCTGCTTGTAGTATATTGTGAATGGGCTGAGTAAGAACCACGAACAAATTGTTATCCTTTCGAGAAAATTAGTTTTCCTTTTTTAGATAGTTTATAGTTTGTCTGTAGATAAACGTTGTGTGTATTTTATGAGTGAAGTAGGTCAAAGTTCGTTTATTTATTTTGTAAACTTCAAACTGTAATGTCAATTTACAGAAAATCCAATGAAGTTTTTATCAAAGTAGTTTTGAATCCTATATTTGTTTAGTTAAGTTTACATGTAAACTATTTTCAATAAGATTAATAAATCAACACTGATACAATATAACAAATGCACAGAACACAATTCTCATAAAAAAAACATACGCCTAAGTATCAGACGCGTTTCAACAACAAGGTCGTCCTCTTCAGTGATACACGAGCTACACCAAATCAAACTATAACTATATAAATCAACACTGACAGAAATTGTAAACTTTTCATAACAAGCAAACCTACGATAAATAATTTCTGTGTCTTACAACAATTAATAAACATCCTGTTATCTGATCATCTCAACTTGAAATCAGACCAAAGCTACGTTAACAAGACAGCTTTATGGTAAGTTTGCAGGAGTTATTTATTTCTGCGGAGGAATATCTCGGTGTCGCTTGATATTGTGAACACAAATGGAACCAAGCAGGTTGTTACATTATGACAGTCATAAATTGGTATTTACAGGGTATCGAAGTCTCAGGATAATTGTCTCTCTTCGACTATCGATTTGCAGCGGTTTATTTGCGGTTGGAATTATGTATTATCAGCTATTACTGCCATTGGTTTCATTCCTTATTTGCTGTGGTTGCTAGGGGCTGGTGTTAATTTGATTGAATAGTTTGTTAAGTTGGAAGAGGGTATTAGTGAAGGAAGAGATTCTGATTTTAAATTCAGTTAGAAGAACTGTGTATTATTCCTGCGTGATTGCTTATAAATTATAATTAACACTGGAGCAGAATAGATTGGAAAGTGGGATTTATATTTGTAAAGGAACTTATGATTCGACCCTTTAAAAACAAAAGAGTTTTTAATAATATTTTTATGAAGGGTGAACCATCTAGGCCTTTGTTTGAGAAATTGAAAGTTAGACGCCTTTATGTTTATAAGATACTTATTGTTTTCATTAGGAAACGTGGTATTTTAATACTTGCCCAATTTTAAAAATAAATATAAATTGTCATAAAAATACACTTTCCAACCCCTAAAGCAAAATTAACATGTTTTAATAAATTTTATTCATATATTGCAACAAATTAATTAAAATACCTTATATAATAAAGTTATTTATAAACAGAATTCTTTTCAAAAGAAAATTAAAATGGTTAATGAACAAAGATAAGGTTGATATGCTATACGGTTAATAATCCTCAGCAACAAATTGTTATGGTAAATTTGTGTTTTTGTTTTGTTTGTTTAATTTCTAGGTTATTATATGAATGTTTAATATTATAATTTAGGGTTTAATGAATATTGCATTGTGGTAAGTGATATTATTATTATATCTTAAGTTGTAACTGTGTTGACGTCTACAATAGTTAAACTCATTAAAGGACTTTTCTTTTCTTCTTTTCATAAAATGGCATCTTCTAAACTGGCATTGTTGGTCAAAGATATACTTAATTTGTTTTAATTTAATATATACATTTTTGTGTTTTGGTTGTTGTTCTAAAATTATTTAAATAAATGATTATTATTATTAATAGTAAAATAATGGAAAAATTGTAACATTTAATATTTTATCCAATGCAAAACACTGCTTGATCGAGCCTGAATGGATAAATTATTTTAGTAAAGAACATCGTAAATCCAGCAGTGATAAAATATCTTACAACAAATATATAAAACGTAACACGCGTTTGATAAGCTGACTTCATATGACGCGAATTCATTTCAAAAGATTAAAGTATCAAGTAGCTCCCAAATGAAAAAAAAAAAAAAAAAAAAAAAAAAAAAAAAAAAAAAAATCTTTTCATTTTTTTAATCCTACTAAAGTTAGTTAAGATAGATATACAGGGTACCTAGACCACCACAGTTATCATCTTTTTTTTTATTACACTAATAAAACAAGTTAAAAATAAAGCAACAAAAACACAGTCAGAAATTATTGATTTTTTTCTCTTTTCCAACACTTTATACCACATAACAATGGACAAAATAACAAAATACAAAATTTTAATAAACAAACTAAATATTATTAAAGAAGTGAAATAAAAATACACATTCTTTAGAATTTAAACATTTTAACATTAAAAATGGAAAAGCTACATACAATAGACACTACCAAGCATACTTCAATTTTCCTACTCATTCGTGGATTACAGAAAAAAAGTAATAACAGTTCAAATATATTTTATAATTTTACTTTTTTTAATTTGTGGAATTAGGTACCCTGTGGGAAAAACCTGTTTCACTGTTACTTCATTTGAGTAAACAGAATAGCAGTAATAGAAAAGCAGTAATTTAGACGAAAAATTAATAAATATTCTTTATGCTTACTATCTTACACACTGAAACATCCCCAAATCCGTGCACACGCCAAATTACTAAATACCTACAAAAATGTTACTCTTACAATATTTACAATACAGTACTCTTATAACTGTAAAAGGTACAAAATAAAATTTATCTTTAAAACAGTTATTAGAAAATTAGAAAGAGAGCAAGAGTTGAAATTATTATAATAATATATTTGATAGGTTCTACATAAGCAGTTTGAATAAAACTTCCTGAATATCCTGTCTTATTATTTATATTTCGGCGTTCCTGCATCTTCGAGGCCGGCTTTAGTACTCATAAGACTTTGCTAGGATTGGTAAATGATTCTACTCAAACAAAGAATAAGAATTTGTTTAGATAGGGTCCAACATAAACTGAAGAAAATCAGAAAAGATAAGTTACTAATAGTCTAACACTTACAAACACTCACAATAAATCAATTTTAATGATTTAACAACGAAGACTAAAATATTAAGAACTCAAGTCTCACATTTAACATGAGGGTGGTTTTAGTTATTTTTAAAACGATTTCAATAATAAAATATAAGAGATTTAATCATAAATTTAATGAGTTAATTCCATCATAGAACAATCCAAGCTTTAAGAATAATCCGCATACCTGAATGACGTCACTACTGCAGCTCTACCTATGTCGCATCTTAACAACTTCAATTTGCAATAAGTTACTTTTGCCGAGACAAAGATAATTAAAAACAACTTACGCTATAATCCCAACTGTCCGTTGATTAAAACTTAATCCTGCAGTCGGTAATACAATCCTGTTTAGAATAGGCTGGTATTAATCGGGATCAATTAATCGTATTAAGTGGGCGTGGTCATAAAGACTTATAATTAATTTAGACCCACCCCTCATAGCTTGCAAATGTAATGATCTCGATATTCAATGGAAACACCGGAAGCTTTTTAGAAGTTTCTGTAGTTTTTTGTGTATTTTTACATTCTCACATAATACGTAGTATAAAGAAAGTTATGGGAAGTGTCAAACCATCTATGTAGAGTTTTTCAGGGATATTTCCTTTTTGAGGTCCCTTGAGCTCAAGAAAATTGTTCCTGGAATAACGCGTGTGCAATGTTTTATACAGACAAAACAAGGCGACCGAACTTGGTAATATTTGGTATATGGTTTATTTTTGACACATTTCGAGATGTTAGTTTTTTTTTTTTAGAATCCATAAGTAAAATCATGGACCGTTATAATTTCACGTGCGTATCAGTCTGTAAGACATAACCCGTCTACACAGACAAGACGGTTGATTGTTAGGTTAGGTTAGGTTAGCTTAGGATAGGTTAGGTTAGGTTAGGTTAGATTACGTTAGGTTAGGTTAGGTTAGGTTAGGTTAGATTAGGTTAGGTTACGTTAAGTTAGGTTCCAGACTGTAACTCATGTAGAGACCCGTCTGTAAATCAAACAAGCTGTTCTGGATATCCCGGTAGCTTGCCGTCCTTCCAATCATCCCTTGTGTTTGAGAGAACGTTGTTGAAGGATCGAGTGAAGACGAACTCGATTTACATACCATCAGTTAGTTAGATATCGTGCTTAAATACAGTCAAAAACGACGATAGACGGACGGCGTGAGGGAAATCACTTTTCAGCATTCTGAAGCCACTTGAAATGCAAAAAAAAAATGCTCGCAATTTTTGCAATTACCAAACTTATATAGACACTACTTCGTATACTGGTTAAGTAATAACGTACAAAGGTGAGATTCTTTTCATTTTAAATTTTCGTTTAACATTTTCAATCAGCCATTTTCAACCTAACTTATAAATTAACAATACTATCAATACATTTCTGATTAATGAAAGCACTGACATGCCTAGTTTTATGAATTTCGTAGTGACTATAACGATAACGGAAGGACGGCCATGTTTTCTTTCCTGAGCCTATGAAACGTGAAGATCAAGCAAAAAAAGTTCGAATTTTTGGCGCTTAATTGGACTTTCTATACTTAGTATTCTGGGTAGGTAAAAGGTAAAGTAACTAACCAATAACGAATTATAAAGGTATTAAGTCTCTATCTTTTACTATTACAAAATTAATTAGGAAGGAATTATTTTTCCACTTTGTATAATAAACGCCCTAACGTAACCTAACCTTAAATATAGTCCTTCTTTTCTAAATATTAAATATCCAGCAATTCAGATTGTATTTCACAACACTCCCTAGTTCCGCTGTCTCTTACTAGCACGTACGATCACAGGTAATTTATTCTCACAAGGAACATTGGATCTCATAAATGCCTCCTACATTGGTCCACAGGTGAATAGAAAATGCAAATTACTTTATTTTCTTCTTCTTCCCGCCACCAACACATCATCTTTCAATAGAATTTCGTGTCTATTACAAAACCTTATTTAAGGTCCTCTAATTATGAAATCTATATCTGTCTAAAGATGACAGTTTGCTTTGGTACAGTTTCATTGTTATTTTGACAAGAATGAAGTGAAAACATGACGGCCACACCCGTCTAATTACATAACAACATGTGATTCGTAAGAATATACAGAGTGAGCCATTAATCAGTAATTTATCGTACGTAAATTACATTGTCAATGGTTTCTAAATATTATTACTTTTTATACTATAGAGTCAGCATGAAATTAGATAAATTGGAGGGTAGCAAACGTAAAATATTGACCGCTATCATTAAGAACAGGACGTCGATCAGTGGGGCAAAATCCCAAAAAAGGTGGCCAGAATTCAAGATACAGTATAAAGTTACTACAGTAGAACGTCGATAATCCGAATTAATTGGGACCGGGCCCCATCCGGATTATCAAATTATCCGGATTATCGAAATTTCATTAAAAAACGGCCAGCACGCACTATTTGAGAAAAAAAGTTTTTAAAATTGTATTATTTTCCATTATTGGTAGGTAGAGTATAAGGTCTATAAATTAAAAACATGTTTTTCAAGCACTGTATCGTATTTTATTTACAGCAACATGTGTACTTATTAACAAATTAATATATAAATATATTAATATATAAATATATAAATATATTAATATATAATATAAATCTGGTTTTTATTAGACACGAAAGAAAGTAGAAATAAATAAACTTATGATGAGTTGAAATTTAGCTTTTCAAGATCATAAAGTCACCAAATTTTATTGTAACCTGTTAAAATTGATCCTAATAAATATTTTACAAATATTACAATATTTCAAAAAAGATCTTTACTACAAATTATAAACTAAATATTTTTTGAAAATGTTCTTCAAGTTTTTTGAATCTTATTTAGATTTAATTAAAATAAAAATTGCTCATCACGTTCACCGTTCCAAAAAACATTTGAAAACTGAGTTTCAACAAACATCAACACAGTTGAAAAAAATCATCAACATTAAGGCTGTCATTTTAGAATTTTGAAAACTTGGATAATTATAAGTCAGACTATTTATATCGTCATTGCAAACTACTGTTAATCCAAAGGTGCTACATTAATTTATTGCGTGTTAACCATATTAAACGAAGACACGTTTCAACTCTCATTTAAACCAATATGAATGTAAGAAAAAATGTAAATATTTCTACACAATATTACTGGTTTAACGCAAACTAGCTGTCAATAAAACGTGGGCTTCTTCATAACTACAATATTTAAGGGAAAATGGTGAAAACGGCATCAAAATCAGTTCATCCTTTTGGGTTGTAGGCGACCGCAGTTTTGTAAAGTAATTGTCGTCAGTTATCCCATTACACATAGATAATTGCGTGGAAAAATTTTTGTAAAATTTAAAAAACTTTGGTTTAAAATATTAGTTACTCGTCCCAGCCACAGATGGCGAGGATGTAAAATCCTCGTACAATAGCATGACGCTATATGAATAAAATTTTGATTATACTTTTTTATAAACACTTATTTGATGAGCTATGTCTATCTAAGTTTTGTCATTAAGGTTTATAAAGTTACCTAAGAGCAAGTCAAATTGGAGTAACAGGTTTGCATGACTGACTTAAAATCAAATATTTATTGAAGGTACAAAATAGCTTTTTTATTTATTTAAAATGAAATTCCATCAAATATTTAAATTTAGAGTCGTTTGTATAAATAACCCGTCTGTACAAACCTTCTCTTGAGTTAGAAACTACTGAAATTAATACAATTTCACGACATCCTGTATAGATTAGCTATTTGTTATGTTTTTGAACTAAAAACTTCGCTCGTCGTTGGAAGCGTAATAGACCCGACTACTGTTTATATTTTAGTCTAATTCATTGATAAGTTACATGAAAGTTATATCAAGTTTTCAGTAAACCTCAGTGTTCAAAACAATGTAACTGTTAAGCAAATAATTTATTTGATATTTTCAACCCTATGAAGCTTTAATGGTTTTAAAAACCCATGCATTACAAGAAAAAAAATAATGGAAGATTTTTTTTAAAAAAAACATTAAAAGTCTTACACCAAAGATTTAAAAGCAGTCTAAGTATTACCTATATATATTTAATTCAAAACTCACTGACTGATCATGAAATCTCTGGATCCAAGAAGTCTAAAGCTATGAATTTTTAAACATGGTTTGGGGTAGTTTTGTAGACGCGTGCTAAGAAAAGGTTTTGAATATGTTCCACTCCCAGGTTGTTTTTTCTCCTAAAACTATATATATATATATATATATATATATATATATATATATATATATATATATATATATATATATATAATTTAAAACTCACTGACTGATCACGAAATCTCTGAATCCAAGAAGCCAAGGGCTATGAATTTTTTAACATGGTACGGGGTAGGTCTGTAGACGCGTAATAAGAAAGGACTTTGAAAGTGTTCCAATCTAAGGGTGTTTTTACCCCTAAAGCATAACTCTGGATCCAAGAAGCCTAGAGCTATACATTTTTCAACATGGTTTGGGGTAAGCCTGTGTACGCGTACTAAGAAAGGGTTTTGAAAATGTTCCACTCAAGGGTGTTTTTTACCCCAAAAGCATATCTTTGGATCCAAGAAACCTTTAGTTATGAATTTTTAAACATGGTTTAGG
Organism: Aphrophora alni; assembly: GCA_963513935.1. NCBI lineage: Eukaryota > Metazoa > Arthropoda > Insecta > Hemiptera > Aphrophoridae > Aphrophora > Aphrophora alni. The sequence continues at coordinate 4,219,625 of OY740775.1, forward strand.
GTAGGTCTGTAGAACGAGTACTATGAAAAGGTTTTGAAAATGTTCCACTCCAAGGGTATTTTATATTCCTATAACAAGTATTATATCTTTGTTATTTATGTGTCGATTTTGATGGAAATAGGTCTGTTGCTGTATTTGAGCATAAAGCACTTTCAAAGCACCACCATTAGCGTTTTGCTAAAAACAACATTTCTTTATAAAACTATCTCAACTATTCCCAGGTAAAAGAAGGACCATGAGCTTGTTTCTCATAAGAAGTTGTTTTATAACTGCTAGTTACGTTTCGTTAGTTATGTTTTAAAACTGTAGAGCTCGCAGTGTGTTAAAGTCGAAACACCAGATTCATGCTTTGGAACCACTACTCTGACTAGCTGCAACTTGTAAATAGAAAATATAAATTAAAACAAATTTTATCATTCGGGATAGTTGCAACGAACCTAATTTTTAATTTCGATAATGAAACGTAAAGGTGTTTGGCTTTAACACACAAAGAAACACATAAAAGAAAGAAAAATCGTTAAAGAGAACATAGTTTCTCTCGGAAAAATTATGAGTTTTAATTCAAGAATAAAGAGTAATGGTTATTTTACAAACAACCTGTAGATATATTCCGAGTGTGTTCCCCATTTAATTGTAGCTTACACTATTTAGTTTATCATACTGTAAATACACTTAAATAAAGCAAGCAAGACATATATAAAATCGCAATAGCCTAATTTAAAAATCCATAAAATAAAGTTTTACATTAAAAACAATTCTTCATAAAGTTTGACCACTTCTGAGGCTACAACAGCTGATAAACCAGACACGTCACATGTGTGACCAGCGGATGTGACGGCAGAAGGCACTTTTATTGTTAATAGATGACCATAACTCGGGCATATGATTATCCGAGTATTTTATAATAGGAGCAATAACTAAAGCGAGAAGCATTCATTCAAGTGATTTAGGATCGTACTTAAACCGGAATATTTCTAATGAAGTTAATGTGAAGACGCGCGTAATTTAAACTGCTAGTCTTCGACGTGCTTGAGATAGTTCTAGGATTCAAGAGGAGAACTAGCAGGTATAAGTTAATTATCTTATAATTTTCTTTTCTTTTTATTAATATCTGTTAAATAAAACATACAAACTCAAAAAGAAAAATACTGTTAAAAGATAATGTAGATACCCTCCCCACGATTCCCCATTTTAATAAACTAAATGGTGGTAAAAATCGCATTATTGAAAAATTGAACATCATGTAGACAAAAACAATATGATAAAAAGAAAAGACAATAATAAAAGTTAAATTATATAAAATAATAGAAAAATAAACAAAATACTTGAAGACAATTATTGAACAGTTGAGCTAATCGTGGTTGAAAACTAGAAAATCTTTTGGTTAAATTTCAAAAATTTAATGCATATTGATTTCACTTTTTTGTGAAGTTCACCGTTATTGTAGGCTACATTTCAAACATTTATCCAATGACAATTCCACGTTTAATGGGTTGTTTATTGGGGTAAGAAAGATAATTTTTCATAGATTAACATGGAAATTTGACATGTTTTTGGGGGTTTCCTTTAAACTGGTGATAATTCCACTTTTTACTGGATAAGAGTTTAACCAAAAAATGGTTCAAAGTTCACCGTTATTGTAGGCTACATTTATCCGATGATAATTCCACATTTAATTGGGTGAGGGTTTAATGGGTAGTTTATTGAGATTGGGAAGATAATTGGGTAACAGTTTAACATGATACTCTATGGAAATTTGACATAATTTGAAGTTAAATTTCAATTACTTTAACCTATGATAATTCGACCTAATAATGATCTCGAGTTCAACGTTATTATAATCGACATTTAGACCATTTCATATGGTGACAATTTGACATTGCGGCACAGATTTGTGACCATTTAATGTTTTAGGTTATTTGTGGCGTTATATTAGGTGACAAATCTATTTCTATTAGATTTCAATTAAATCGGCGATATTTCAACTACTCATCGGATAATATCAGTACATTTTAGATACCTTTTATTGAGTGCCTTATAAGAAATCACAATTTGACTTTCTTCAGGTTGACGGTTCGATATTGGGGGGGGGGGGGGGTTACAATTTGGCGCTCTACAGAATACAGATTCTACCACCTAAAGAATTTTATATTAATTCTTGAAAAGTAAAAATTCCAACACTAAGTAACAATGTTAACATGTTAAAAGAAACGTAATGAACTAAATATCAAACTAAGAAAAATGCATTGGCTTCTTGGGCAGCATTCAGAGCTGTCAGTGCACAATAAACTATTACTTTATAAACAAGTCCTTAAACCTATCTGGACATATGGTGTGCAGCTTTGGGGCTGCGCAAAAAGAAGCAATATTAAAATTATTCAAACATATCAAAATAAAGTACTGAGGGGGCAGTGTTAATGCCCCATTGTACATACACAATGATGATATAAATTATGATTTACAAATTGCTACAGTTTATGAAGAGTTACAGCGATTTGCTAGGAAGCATGAAGAAAGATTGCATAAGCACCATAACATCGAGATGCTACAAGTTATCGACAATTCAGTTCAAGTTCGGCGGTTGGACAGGATAAAGCTGTTTGATTTGGTTTAAGACAAGACTAATATGTAAATAACACAAGAATAAGTGATTTTATGTATTGGAGTGCGTCGTAGGATGTGTAGCCAACAAACGCTTTCATTTTATGGAAATATTGATTGATGGACTAAGTTCATATCAATTTAAAAAAAAAAAAAAAAAATAAAATAAAATTAAAAAAATAAAGTAATAATTTCACTCCTGTTTATCTTGATGTATCAAAATAAAAACGTATTTAATAATAATGTTTGTCGGTTAAACTAACACAAACTGCAGAATTAATTGCATTACAAAAAACACACACAAATAATGTTTAATTTTAAATTACATTAACATAATATTTGCATTACCATTATACTCTCTAATGCTTATAACACTTCGAACATTATAAAGCAGACATTTATCTGTTAAATTAGAAACTGTGAGAGCAGACTGCACTACTAACATGAACATATTATTAGGTGCCACTTTATAATAAGTGCCATAACTATATAACTATATCGAGGTGCATAGATTCCAATGATTTAGGGAGTACTTAAATCGGAACTTTTCTAATGAAGTTAATGTGAATATGCCCGTAATTTAAACTGGTAGTCTGTGTCGTGATTGGGATAATAATTCTAGGATTTATGGGGTGAACTGGAAAACAGGGTAATAATGTTATTAATTTAGTTTTATTATTTTAAGATTAGATGTCTTAGCGTATGATGAATTTATTAAACTACAAATCTTTTGCTATCTTACATGTAGGTAGGTTTCAAGTATTGTGATATTAAACATTCGAATTACAGATCAACTTTTGACGTAATGAGTTGTTTTTGCAATGATGTCTGTCTACACTAAAGTTTAATATAAACGTTCATTAACAATTTTGTTATTTTTATTGTAAGAGCATATTTTGATAGTATGTTAATTTTTTTTTAATATGAAGGGAGGTGACAAACTAAAATCGAGCATTCTGATTAGCTTAAATTAAAAGTGAGATACCGGTATTGTTTTACAAACTGTTTACCATATTGGTTTAAGTGATAAATCTTTTAAATACACGAATATTTCATTTTGTGAGCCGATATAGATGTAATTGAACTTTTACGTCGGTGTCTATGATCCAGTTTCACTTAATAAGCGACAACTCAACAATTGAAACTTTTAAGAGGTTTCACTAATACATTCTGATTGAGTCTTTGAGCAAACTTTGATTTGGTACAATTCGGTAAAACATGAGATTGGAGATTTTTAATTTTGGTCGCATGTCAAGTACCGTTAAATTTTGGGTTTTACGTATTCATGAGTTGCGTGTTCTGTTTGTTTCTTTGCAAATATGTGTTATAACCCTCCGTTATCTAGCTTTGAATAATATGTTTAGGGGTTCTTGGGGCTAGATTTGGCAAAATGTGATTAAAATCGTTTTATTAAAGTGAAGTGCAAAACTACTTTAATGGAATGGTGGATATTTTATATTTTTAGGCGTCAAATTTTTCGTTTAACTAGAATTTCCATATCTGAAATTCAACAAAATGATTAGGTAGAAAGCAGAGTAAGCAGGAAGAAAGGAGACAGAATCATATGAAGAGGAATGATAAAGACTTTTAGTAACACGATTCCGCAATCACAATTATTGAGTGGAAACAAATTCATAACCCCCAAGACAAGACTGTACCACAAAAATCCTTTTAAGATCTGATAACTTTGAAGATTAAGCTTTGACCTCTAGTGACAAAAACTCCTAAAGTGCTTTATCCTTAAGAGACTGTTGTATCTAAATTACAAAAATCACTAGTCGCTGTCCATGACCTCTGACACAAACACGCAAGTCTAAACAGAAAATTTTAATTTTGGCAGGAGTTTTAAAGTTTAGATCGGTTGAAATATATATTATTCGAAGGTTATCGAGTTTGAAGGTGAGTATAATAATAACTAAGAATATTTACATCTTCTTGAATTATTGATTTTCATTATACATAACGTGTTCTGAATAGATAAAAATAAATTTGTATATCACATACACAACAAAACTTATAGAAAAGCTTTATTCCATAATTGTGAATAATCAGTAATTCTAAAATTCAACTAGATTTGTACTAAAATATAAGTATTCTCTTAAATACCCTCACCTGAAAATAAATGATTACATTGTGAATAAATAATAAGACAACAAGACAACCATTTTTCAAACACATGAATTCGAAAAAATCTAAATTAATTCCAGGTTAAGAGAACTATTGAAAGAGTGGAAATAAACAATCTTCTCTTTCCACAGTTTTTGTTATATCGATTTCGGATTAAATAAAGTTTTTGTATAATTACTTACACTAAGGCAACGAGGGGTTTTAATACATGACTTAATATCGATATAATCCTGAGTTCAGTGATATCAATTTTGTTTTATATCTCTCACCTTTCTCCAGTTATTCGTGAAAATCACTGGAAAGGAATGAAATTTACTTTTTTGGAATACTGCAAATTTAATATTTTGAATTGTGGGAGACCCATGTCCACTTCAATGGACATCTACGGAATTAGGTCAGTATAATTGTACAACTTGCTTTATCATTATGAGTATCTTGGTTTCTTATTTACAAAAGCAGTTTAAAACGATTTTAAAGTTGTGTTAAGATATATTATGAGTTTTACAATCTTAGACTGAGATGAAAATCAATGTCTAGTGCAGTCTCACGCAATTAAAATATATTAAATTTGCAGTATTCGAGAAGAGTCAAATTTCATACATTTCCTATTGGTTTTCGTGAATAACTGGAGGGGAGAGAGAGAGAGAGAGAGAGAGAGAGAGAGAGAGAGAGAGAGAGAGAGAGAGAGAGAGAGAGAGAGAGAGAGAGAGAGAGAGAGAGAGAGAGAGAGAGAGAGAGAGAGAGAGAGAGAGAGAGAGAGAGAGAGAGAGAGAGAGAGAGAGAGAGATAAAACAAAACATTTAAGCCACTGAATTCAGGATTATACGACGCATTTATCAAAACTCCACATTGTAATTCTAAAAAAAAAATCTAATTAATTGACGGATTCAAGATGGCGTTCGAAAAATGTAACACATCACAAAACGTAGTACGAGTATACAGAAACTTTATTTAGTTTTCAATCGATATATAAACTGTGGACAAAAGTATGGGGTAAGAGAATTTATTTCTACTTTCAATCCCGATACTTTTCCCCACTGCATGATGGAATGTAAACAAAAAGATTAAATAGGAAATGAAAGAAAGAGAAGGAGAGAAACAAATGCACTTTTAAGAAAACATGATTCTGCAATATCGATACGGAATCAAATCGGTCTTGGAGATCTCCTTTTACGATATGATGATTTTAAACCATTTAGTAAACAACGAATTCTTTAAATTTACATTTTCTATTGGTTGAATTTTTGGAGATTGCACTTCTGACATATACATATAAAATACTTAACCAAAATATTTCGAACTCTCGAGTAGAAATAAATTGAATGTAAGGAGAGTGGATTCAGTCGTAGTTGTTAAGGACGTTTGAATTCCTGAAACAAATTAAATAATTGTAAACTCAGTATTTAAATCAGAATTTATCGGTTTCAATCACGTTCGTTATTTAATCCGAACTGTTTGACTATACTTCGTTTTTACAATGTAGGTGAAGTCGAATTTTACTGAGAATTTTGGTTATAAGGAGTTAATTTCCAATGATATACATTTATTCTTGTTTTAAATTTATTTAACAATGATAGATTGTTGTTATTATGTATACCGTTTAATTGGACATTTGCTATTATTTGTGTTTATGAAATTTATACAAAACGTTGTGAGAGTATAAATCAATTCTCGCTATAAAGTGTAACACTAAAACATAAAAGAGAAAAACACCAACATAGTCTAGTAGCTTAGAGCCACGTTAGCAATCAAAACTAATACAAATGTGATCAGATAAAAATCTTGTTTACCTAGATAAACAATTAGGATAACTTTCTCTTGGCTCCATCCACTTAAAAAACAGTTGCATACAGTCCTTTGTGTGGTGGTTAATCTGATCACTTTTATGTTAAGTTTTATGATTGAGATTATATATATATATATATATATATTACAACGGACACAACCCGTTGTGGGTCCTGGATTTTGAATTTGTAATTAATTTTATAAATTTGAATAGTCCGGACTTACCGTGGGCTAAAGCCGCATGTAGGTCACGAAAATCATGTTGACGCGGGAGGGTAGTTATCTGGCTAAGTTAAACTCTTGGACCCTGCCTGTTCGAAAAGGAATAAGGCCAAAATCCAGAAATTAAATAAAAACAAATATCTTCAGGAAATGCATTACACTAACCGCGTGTGTATTTACTGCAAGATTAGATAATATAAAGTCACAAAGTTACGTAAAATACAGACTATTAAAGTATGGGGAGAAATTCAAAATTCCTCTAAATTGAAAAAGAAAAGGTTTTTCAGGCTTTTCATAAGAAGTTCTAAAATAAAGGTGAAATAAGTTTTTGCGAGATTTCGTTAAATAAAAAAGTTAATGTTAATCCACTAAGTTCAAATGATAAAAAAGTATATAAAAAAGAAAGTTTTTTAAATTCTAACCAAAACAAATTTTAGAAATGATAAACAAAATGTATAATTAAAAAGAAAAACTTGAAATTTTATTAAAGGGAAAAGGTGACAGAATTCGCACCTTTACAGCAAGATAAAAAGTTAAACTTAAATTTTTATTAACTCAAAACGCTAAATAGTATGCTGATAACGTAGTTATGTAAAAATAATCCAGTATTTAAAATATGTTTCGGGAGTAAAGGAAAGCCCAAGTTTGTAGAAAATCGTTTAACTCCCAAACCCTACAGCAAGACAATCAGAAGCAGAAAAAAAGAGAAAATCCGGCTAGTTAACACAAACCAAAAGGACATAAAGAAGTGAAAACAAAAAACCGGGAAAAACAAAAAACAAAGACTTTTCCGGGAGAAATCGCCGCGGAAAACGGGCGCGGGTCGTGTACGCGAACCAAGAATCGTACGAACATCACTCGAGTTCGTGTGTAAAGAAGACAACGAGCTGAATTCAAAAATGTCACTCTCAATAAAATAGGGAAAACCCTGAAGGAGTTACAAAGGAAAAGGATTTTCAATAGCCAAAACTGCACGGAGAGAGATAAGAGTTGTACGGTAGAAGGGGCTGGCTGAAGATGAGTCTATATAAACGATTGCTCGGGGAAACTCGAGAGTCTTGATATTTCTTCGATGTAAGTGAACACATCGAGTCTTGATATTTCTTCGATGTAAGTGAACACATCGAGCCTTGATATTTCTGCGATGTAAGTGAACACATCGAGCCTTGATCTCGTTTTTTATAAAATACCATAGTAAGCAAAAAGCTAAGTATTTTCTTAGTTAACCTAATAATTTGTATAACAAGTGTGAACATACGTCATTGCGATATTAATTTGGAATGCAGCAATAGACACAACTATAATCTACAAGAACGTCAGTGGCAACTTAGTCATTACAAAGTTGGCCTAACTTGGATTATTCTGGAGAAGTAACATAACCTACAAAGCAGCTGATACATGGAGTGATTCGTATAGCTTCCGGATAGGACTCCAGGACATCACCAGGCGACCACTTGGACATGCAACTTTAACGTCGAGAGAATAGCCGAACCGGGACTTCAGACACGACATCACCACAACCATCTTTAAAAATTCATCCAACATTCTTCCAGACAACCCTACAGGGATCAACCTTCATCAACGAGACAACTTAACCAGCACGCAGAGCATCTGTAGCCTGCCATCGCTAAACAACGCTCGCGGACTTCATATCAAACGTCGCGACGCCTGGACAGTTGTGAAAAGGTCGGTAGAAACGTAAATACGTTAGTCCCTGATTAAATTTGCCTGAAATAAATTCAAATAAATTTATTTTAAAATACTGGGTTACTTAGGATGTTAGATTAGATAAAATATTTGTATTATTAATTAAAAATTAAATTCATTAAATCGTAAATTCGAATTAAATCTTTTATTAAAATATTAATTAAATCAAATTGGGTATAAAATATTAGAATAAATTATAGTTAGGTAAATAATTGGTTCTGCCTTGTAGTTTAAGACATTATTATTAAATTGAAAGGAAAGTTATTATTTTGTATTTGTTGGAGAAAGTAAAATCCAAAAAGTTTTATTTTATGTTTGAAATTAAAAAAAAAAAAAAAAAATTATTAAAATTTTATTTGCTTTATAAAAAATTTTTATTTACAAAAAACACCTAGTATTCAAATATCCCAATAGTTTATGAGTTATAGATTAAGAATTGATACAGTGAAATTTCATAAAATATTTGCAAGCACAAATAAACAATTTACAAGGTTAGTTTCAGTGTACTCACTACTCAGAGGTTTACAAAAAGTAAAATCATTCACTTGTGTCCTAACTGAGCTAGAATCAAATATAAAGTACTGGAAGTATAACGTAGAAGTTTTTTTTTTAGTCAGGATATTCAGAAAACTGAATATTCGACACATAGTTATTTCACCTAGGCCAAACAAAGCGAGATTGCCTATAAAACTTCCAGTAGGTGGAAATAACTTATTCTCAAACGAAAAACCGTTGAATAAATCGGTGTCCCAATAAAAAGTGGGGTCCGAAAACATCATTCAACTTAACCAAGAAAAGGTTTACCGTTAGAGAGTATATATATATATATTATAACCTTTATTATTTATTTTTAATTAATTACTTTGATTAAAACACAACTACGTTATCATATTTAAATTATTTATTCTTTAAAATACAATTTGCACCTAAAGTTGGGTGCCAATATATAACAGTTGAATTAATTAAATCTTCAAATTAATTGATGCACATATGAGTATTCAAATTTATTCATCTTATCACTAAATCTCATCCATTCAACTTAAACTAGACATAAACATTTATAACACAATGAAATACTTAATTCTAGAACATAGCAATTTTATTATTATTATTAGGTGCATCAAAATCGTATCATTAATTGTAATTTTAATTTAGTCTTTATATTTTAATTCTCAATTGTTTTATTGATTTGTTGGGCGCCAGGTATAATTTACCAATTATATAATGAAGTTACTTTGATTGCTCTTTGAAAATTTAAGTTTAAATGGCTCTCGGCCTAGCTCAGATTTTATTTAAAGTGGGGCGTGGTTTCTTTGGTAACCTGAAGTAAAGAACTACAATAACTAATCAGATAACTTATCGTGGTTCAGTAGCATGGAATGATGTCTTCTTGGAGTTTTACAGGTGAGATGATCCCTCGAACTTATGGCAGATATCACAAGAAACTTAATCCAATTTATAGGCACTTTGACGATCTCGAAGCTTGAACTACCTCACTCTGTTGCTTGAATTCTTGGTCAATTAATCAAAACTCTTCTTTAACTTTACGATGATTTTAATATAATTCGATGACTTAAAACTTTTCTTCAACTTTACGACGATTTGGCGAACTTCGCCCTGTTCCTAGTTCCTCTCCCTTGCGACGCTCGTTCTTCACTGCTTTTTCTGATTTTTTTCTTACGCAGAGTTTTCCCGTTTTACCCCTTCTTCGCTTATTTCTGGATGACGCTTCTTTTTGGTTGGTTGGATTTGATTTTTCAAACTCTAACCGTCTTTCAAAGTTCGTTAAATCTTGTTTCTTAGCTGAGTTCAACGTACCTCTGCCTAGTTTTTTGTCTCTTTTTCTTTTGTTAACTTGGGCGTACACAAACTTTCTAATTTCCCATGTTGTCACATTACATAACTCAACTCTTCCTATTTAATTTGTCACGCTGCCCTCGCCCTTTCAATAATTTTGTAGTTTCGAAGTATTGTTTCCTTAGAAATCCTTTAACAAAATTTATTATGTGTTGGAGTGACGTTTATGTTTGACATTTATTTCTAACTGACAAGGTTTAAACATTTTGAATTGGACAAAGCTTTTACTTAGGGCTTCTCAACGTTACATAAGTCCCAAGAAATTTTATGTTAATTGCATAATTAATGATAAAATTTGCTTTTGATACACCTTTACACTAAACTTATTTTAATAATACACATATACATATCGTAACATGGACTATGACCTACTCTTACTCTCATTTAAAAACCCATTAGAATTACTGTCCCTTTAAATGACTTTATGACCTACTCTTACTCTCATTTAAAAACCCACTAGAATTACTGTCCCTTTAAATGACTTTATGACCTAAACTGCGGTCAACCTTTTTTCTTAACAATGGCATTGTCTAGAATCCCACGTCAACAAACCCTTCTTGTAAACCCCAATTAACATTGTTCCCTTGACCCTCTTCAACTGTAGGACATGTGTTTGTTTACATTTTATTTTACAGTTAAATTCATTTATTTTTGTTTACTTAACTCTCTAATTAATTATGAAACCTTTTTAATAATCTACAATTAAATATACCTCGGATGTGAGTTTTATTATTTTTAATACTAGCTAACTTATAAGTAGTTTTTCCTATCTTAGAGATTATGGTGTATGGTCCTTCATATAGTTCACAGAACTTGTGATATCGTTTTTCAATTGTGCTTGACGGAATACAAGCTCTTACTAGTACTAAATCATTTATCTGATATTCGGTTGGTGGATGCAGTTCATTGAACTTCTTAGCGAATTTTTCCCTTTTATTTTTAATTCGTAAGTATATTTCTCCGTGGTCAATGTCGTTTGTTTCTGTGTTGCCTGGATTAATTAAATATTTTTTCCAAATTCGTGTCGGACGTGTATTAAATTGTACTTCTAATGGTGTTGACTCAATTGTATCATGGTATGATTCGTTCATGAAACTTTCCACAGTTTCAAGTAGCCTTCCCCATTCTTGGTGATTGTCAGGTAACAGGATCCTGAAAAGTTGACCTAGATTTCGCATTACTCTCTCCGCCAAGTTGCTTTGTGGATTTCGTATTGCAACGGTTCTTTGTCTAATTCCCAGTTCTTGTAACCCTTCTGTCCATTTTTTGGATGTAAATTGTGTACCATTATCCGAAAGTATGTATTTTGGTAATTGGACTTCTTTAATGTATTTCCTGATTTGATTTAATGTTGTTACGGTTGTTGTGTTTTTTACCTTATACAATTTTGTGTATTTAGAAAATGCGTCAATCACTACTAAGATGTACCTTGACCCGTAGACTGACCGAGGCAATGGTCCGTAATAGTCTACACACACTAGTTCACCCTTACCTTTTGGTATAATAGGCGTAAGTTCTGCGTTTCTACCTTTGTTGTCATGTTTACATTTTTGACATCGTAAACATTTAATTATTATATCCCTGACCTTTTTAGCGACTTTGTCTCCCGTGAAATCTTCCTTAAAATTATGGTAACATTTGCTTATTCCTATATGTCCGCAAATTTCATGAATTTCCTTAATTAATACTTCAATGAATTTTTCTGGAATCATTAATTTCCACATTCCTCTTTCCTTGCGAAATAATTTTTTTTCAAACAATTTATAACATTCTAAAATTTTTGGATCATTTTCTTCTAATTTACCTACTATATTCCTAAATTTTGTATCCTTCTTCTGTAAAACTTCTATATTTTGTAACTGTTCGCCCACTTCTGGATTAAACTTCTGTAACACTAATTGGATTTGTACAAGTCGGTCCTCCCCATTTTCTTGTGAACATTCTCCATCCTCTGGGAATCTGCTCAATGTATCTGCAACAATATTTTCTTTTCCCTTGCAGTGTCGAATTTGGATGTTATACTCCTGAATTAATAAGATCCACCTCGTCATTCTAGCGTTAAGTAGTTTGCATTGGTTAATGAAAGTGATCGCCTTATTGTCAGTTATAACGGTTATTTTTCTCCCTAATAAATAATTCCTAAATTTCCTTAATCCTAATACTACACTATACAATTCTTTTTCGGCAGTGCTATAAAATCTCTCAGCCCCTTTAAATGTTCTGCTTGTAAATCCTACTACAGCAATGTTATTCTGGTCATCGAGTTGGTACAGTTGTGCTCCTGACGCAATATCGGACGCATCTGTCTGTAAGTAAAACATCTTTTCCATATTTGGGTGCTTTAACGTTACAGCCTCAATAAATTCCTCCTTTACAGCTAAAAAACTCTGGTTAATACTATTTGTCCATTTAAATTTTGTTCCTTTCTTCAGTAGTCCTTGTAATGGAGCTGTTGTTTGTGCGTAATTTTTTGAAAACCGGTGGTAGAAATTTGTTAATCCTAAAAAGCTTTTTAATTGTTTTGGTGTCTTAGGACGCGGAAAATTTTGAATTGCCATCATTTTTTGCTCTTGCGGTTTGATACCATCTGTGGTGATAACAAAACCTAGATAATCTATTTCTTTCCTGCAGAACATAGATTTCTCAAAATTTACTGTTAAGTTGGCGTCTTGAAATACCTTTAATATTTTTTCTAATTGGTCCACATGATCTTCCCAGTTTTGCGAAATACATAAACAGTCGTCCACATACATAATTAAATTCCTTTTAACTTCTTCCGTCAGAATTGAGTCCAAACCTCGCGTTAAACTTGCTAAGCTTGTGCTCAACCCAAACGGAACGGTTTTGTACCTGTAGCACAATCCTTTGTACAGAAATGCCGTGAAATCCTTGCAATCTTCGTGCAACGGGATTTGCCAAAAACTGCTAGTTAGGTCTAAACTACTCATCCAACTGATCTTCTTACCGATTGTCAATAACTCTTGGATTGGTCGAATCCCTTCGTAATCCGGTATGGTTCTCGCATTTATAGTCCTGGCGTCTAAACAGATCCTTACGCTCCCATCTTTCTTACATACAGGTACTATAGGATTAATGTATGCGCTGTTTGCTCTCTCGATGATCCCATAACTTAGCATTCTCTGAATCTCTGCATCAACGGCTTCTCTAAACTTAGTTGCTACTGGCCAACTCCTCTGACAGTATGGTGTTCTATCAGTTACTTGAAATTTATGGTAATAAGTTGAAATTAATCCTGGTTTTTTGCTGAAAACTGTTTTATATTTATTAAATATGCTGTATAACCGCTGCCTATTCTCAAGTGGTACATGTTCCAAATTGCTTATTTTGTTTATATCAAATTCATATTTATCCTCTTCAATTTGTAGGCAATTATTCAAACTTTCAATATTAACTTCTGACGAATCCTCGAATTTAATTTCCTTTCTACCAACTCCATAGTTTAATTTATTTCCTATTTCTAACTTATTATTAATAAAATTGACGATTGCATGATTTCTTGATAAAAACTCTAACCCAAGTATACAATCTCGAATTAGTTCTGGTACTATTATAAAATGCACGGCGATTAATTCTGTTCCTAACTTAACTTTAATGAAAATTTGTTTTTTAACACTTTTGGAACGCAGACCTAATGCTCCAATAACTTTTACTCCTGCTACCGGTAATTCTTCAAAAACTCCTAAATTTAATTTATTTGTGTTGTAGAAAGATTCAGATATCGAATTTACCTCACAACCTGTATCGATTAACGCTCTGACCTGTACACACTCATTAAAAACTAACTTAATTTCTGGACATTTATTAATGTCATTAATTATATCGCTTGTGTCGTGATTGTCCTCTAAATAATCTTTTAAATCGGTGAATAAGGTATTTATGGTTGCCTTGTTCTTATCCGCTAGGTCTACATTCCATTCCAACTTTCACTTTTGCCCTCTTCCGTCCCTGTCTGCAGGTTGTCGACCTTCCCAACGGTTCCCTGGTCCATTTTTTATGTCGGCACGCACATCTGGTTTTCTGTAAACATCCCTATTCTGACGTAACGGTAAATGTCTACTGTTGTACCCATTCATTTGTCCCCAAGGCCTGTTTACAACTTCTCCCTCTCTCTCGTCGCGTGGATAGGATGCCTTATAATTACCATTTCTTTCTTCGTAACTATTAATGTGTCGTACATCTGCCTGTCGGAATTCCATCAATAGTTTTACAAATTCCTGCTTTGTTTTCACACCCCTGGTGATAACAGCAATTAGTGTAGTTGGGTGAAAGTGCTTAGCGATTTTTTGGACTAACTGGGCTTCTAAAATCGGCGGTTCTAACTCTGAACATTCCAACATCATGTTCTCCACATATGTGATAGCTTCATCCCCAATTTTTCCTTTAAACTTTCCGAATTCCAACCTGTCTCGGATGTTTGCTTGTATCATTTCGTTAAAATATTTATCCATAAATATTTTTTCAAAATCTTCGAAGTTTTTAACTTCCCTACGGTGTAGAAACCACCATACACATGCTTCATCTTTTAAATATCTATCTAACCAATACATGTTCCCTTGATGTGTGTAACTAACGCTAACTTCTTTTATGATCCTTAAAAATTGCATTGGGAATCTTTCTTTTCCTGTAAAACTAATATCCCTTATCTCTGGTTCCCTTATTATGATACCATCCCTTGTTTTTAAATTACTTAATCTTTCATCTACTTCTGTCACTTTATTTTTCATTTCGTCCGTTTGTTTCTGATATTGGTTAATTTTTTGTGAATTTTCTTGGCATTGTGATTCGATTTCTAGAATTTTATTATTAGATCTAGCTTGACTTTCCTTTACCTTATCAATCTGAGCGTCTACGTTAATTTGATTTTCAGTTAAATTTTTGTTTACGGTGATTTCGATTTCTTTAATGCTCTCTTGCACATCCTTTTCTACTTCCACGACTTTACTTGCAATTTCTTTTAAATCTTCTCTTAAATCTTCGCACTTATTACCTAATTTATCGGTGAAATTTTCTTCAATTTTATTTAATTTATCATTCATTTCCGTCCTAATTGTCTCGGCTGTGGTATCCGATCTTAATTTAATTTCTTCGAGCTTGTTCTCGAATCTCTCCGCAAATTCATTAAATTTTCGGTCCATTGTCTCCGCATTTTGACTAACATTGCCACTAAGTTCTTCTAATTTTTTATTATTTTCCTCGAGCTTTTTATTTTGTTCTGCGAATTTTTTATCGATGCTTGCTTTTAGAATTTCCGCATTTTTATTAATTTCTTCGAAATTCTTTTTATTAAGGGCTTCCGCATTTTTACTACTTTCTTCAAATTTTTTATCGATGCTTGTTTTTAGGATTTCCGCATTTTTATTACTTTCATCAAATTTTTTATTAAGGATTTCGATCAATTCGTTTAATCCTACCGTTGGGGTCCCATACACCTTTAAATTTTCACTCTCCCCTGAATTATTACCCTCATTAGTATTACTTTCACTATTATTAATCCCTATAGCTCTATCCATTTCTGATTCTATCCCCATTTGATTATTAATCTCCTCATCAAACCCCATTGTTATTTGGTTATTTGCCATCTTTTTATAATTTTTTATCCTATTACTACGCCTTAACATTAAATTAATTATATCTAATAGTCTTTCTGTCTCTTATCTTATAATGCTACCTTCAGGTTACACCACGTGAACTAAATTTTAATTTTAATTAAACCACGAGTTGGACGCCAATTATAACCTTTATTATTTATTTTTAATTAATTACTTTGATTAAAACACAACTACGTTATCATATTTAAATTATTTATTCTTTAAAATACAATTTGCACCTAAAGTTGGGTGCCAATATATAACAGTTGAATTAATTAAATCTTCAAATTAATTGATGCACATATGAGTATTCAAATTTATTCATCTTATCACTAAATCTCATCCATTCAACTTAAACTAGACATAAACATTTATAACACAATGAAATACTTAATTCTAGAACATAGCAATTTTATTATTATTATTAGGTGCATCAAAATCGTATCATTAATTGTAATTTTAATTTAGTCTTTATATTTTAATTCTCAATTGTTTTATTGATTTGTTGGGCGCCAGGTATAATTTACCAATTATATAATGAAGTTACTTTGATTGCTCTTTGAAAATTTAAGTTTAAATGGCTCTCGGCCTAGCTCAGATTTTATTTAAAGTGGGGCGTGGTTTCTTTGGTAACCTGAAGTAAAGAACTACAATAACTAATCAGATAACTTATCGTGGTTCAGTAGCATGGAATGATGTCTTCTTGGAGTTTTACAGGTGAGATGATCCCTCGAACTTATGGCAGATATCACAAGAAACTTAATCCAATTTATAGGCACTTTGACGATCTCGAAGCTTGAACTACCTCACTCTGTTGCTTGAATTCTTGGTCAATTAATCAAAACTCTTCTTTAACTTTACGATGATTTTAATATAATTCGATGACTTAAAACTTTTCTTCAACTTTACGACGATTTGGCGAACTTCGCCCTGTTCCTAGTTCCTCTCCCTTGCGACGCTCGTTCTTCACTGCTTTTTCTGATTTTTTTCTTACGCAGAGTTTTCCCGTTTTACCCCTTCTTCGCTTATTTCTGGATGACGCTTCTTTTTGGTTGGTTGGATTTGATTTTTCAAACTCTAACCGTCTTTCAAAGTTCGTTAAATCTTGTTTCTTAGCTGAGTTCAACGTACCTCTGCCTAGTTTTTTGTCTCTTTTTCTTTTGTTAACTTGGGCGTACACAAACTTTCTAATTTCCCATGTTGTCACATTACATAACTCAACTCTTCCTATTTAATTTGTCACGCTGCCCTCGCCCTTTCAATAATTTTGTAGTTTCGAAGTATTGTTTCCTTAGAAATCCTTTAACAAAATTTATTATGTGTTGGAGTGACGTTTATGTTTGACATTTATTTCTAACTGACAAGGTTTAAACATTTTGAATTGGACAAAGCTTTTACTTAGGGCTTCTCAACGTTACAATATATTATAGGTATAGTTTGTCTCACATCTCACAAAAAATGTTACTCAAATCTCACAAAAAACTTACTCCCTACACATTTCTCATTGTGTGGTTAAATTAAGTGTACTCATCATACAAAAACTATGATGTATGATTTTGTATGCAATTTCATTTCAAATCCCAATTTTTTTTTTTTAATTTGTATGTCATGCCGTCTTCAAGTTGAGAGGGTGAATGATATCTGAGGGTGTATTTGGACTGGCGCCAACATATTTAAAAAAATAATAAAAAATACGTAAACAGGACGTTTTTATTTGTTACCCCATCCATAATATTTCTCCCGAAATTTTTGAACTCAACAATTCCCCCCCCCCATAACAACCCCCCGGTCGTTTTTGTTACCGGTATATTTTTCCTATGTGTGGGACAATACAAAACATATAAATAGAGAGTTTAAAATATATAGGATTCATCGTCATGTCTCTATAAATTGGTTGCGATAGACAGATACTCGCGTTAAATTATTAGGGTCCTTGGTTTTACCTACGTTTTCTAAAAAAGTTTCGATATATAGATATACAGTAATATTCCCACATGCCAAATTCGATTAAAACAGATTCACGCGTTGGGCTGTAGAACATTTCACAAACGACAAACACCAGAGGTCATTCAAAAATAACTTTTTTGACACTCAGAGGACCTCAAAACTGGACACTGATTTTTAGACCCATCACATAACTTTTTCCTTTACTACGTATATGTGCTAAAATAAAAATCATGACATAGTTTCCTTCTTTTAATTGCATTAAATTTATATTTCATACAAGGTTTTTGAACTGTATATTAAATATCTAAATAACAAAGCCGAGATATAAATCAGCAGTCATATGATCTAAATTTATTCCACTCACGAACACAAAACAACCAGAACTTCTTCTTTCCCTCTACATTTATTGAATAAATGTGGGACGGTTGATAAATGACCTGCAGTTTTAACAAAGAATATACATTTCAATGTGTTATTAATAGATTTAATCGAAATAACGCTGCAAATACAACCAACAACTGAAAACATATCGAGGAACAATTTAAAAAGTAGAACATAACTCAGGTATAAAGGGAAGATTCATGTGTAGGTTGGTAGACATGAGTTACAGAGGGAAGATGGTTTAAGATACTATCTTTGTAGGTTTACAATATGATATTGTAATTTGATTCACACCGCGCCTTTTCCGGTAGGCAACAAGTTTTACAGCCGAGCTGTACCAAAGGAGTGGCTTGTATATTTATGATAGAGAATTAAGTATTTTTTAATATATTTTGTTGGAAGGATTTGATTTACTCTGACCAGTTTAAACAAAACAAGGTATATGTTTCGTTCAATATAGCTTGCTATAAATTTGTTATACAAAACAGTTGAGATGTTTTTAAATCAACTTTTAAACTACTGCAGTAGTGACCGGACCACTTTTTCAGTGTTATAGAAAATAAAAAGATTGTAAACTATATTCTTCGTGTAAATCATTATCGAAACAAATAACAATAGATATGTAGTTAGTCGTGCAAAAATATTGCACAAAATGTCTCCCTCATTCACCCCCAAAACCAAAAAACTAACCAAAGTCACTAAAATATCGGTTTGGAAGTTGTCAGTCAGAAAGAGAAAAATAAAAGACTTAGGGTTTTAACATATAGGGACAGTTATTTTTGTTTTTTAACATATTAATTTTCAACATATTTTTATTAATTTATAGTCGAATAAATCTACATATTAGTAATCAGAATAATTTCTAATTTTGTTTGATACCCTACATATAATAAAAAGAAAAATTCAACTTGATAGTGTTTGCTCCGTAATTAATAGATTTTTCTTATCTTTTTTCTAGAACTATATTATTCCTATACGTTGGACAATATGAACAAATTAACAACCACGAAATCAAATGATTTTCATTTTATCTGTTTTTAATTCGTAAAAAGATCTAAACGGGATCCAACTAAGTTGTAGTAAATTGATAACACATACATAACTGATTTTATTATATTCTTCTACCATTCCTAACGGAACATCCCAGACGAGAGCGGAGCCTACTGGTAGACGAGAGGGAAGATTAAATGGGTTACTAAAGACGACTACTTTGAGGGACGAAACAGTACTTATATAGCTTTTGAAATTGGAGCTCATTCGAAACGCACCAATGCTAGGAATGGTATAGAATGCACTCAAATCAACAAATAAACTAGTTTGAAATTTGAAAACAAACAAAGAAGCTTTATAAGGTTTGTTTACGAATTACCTAAGCAATTATCAAGAATGAAATTACACATATAACAGGAAACCTCAAACGCCATTATAAAGAGCTTGATACGAAGTTGTTTTCTTGTGGTTTAATTGTTACCGGATGTGGTTTAATATTACTATTTGCATTGAGGATGGAAATATTTGAAATGATATATTAAGGTATTAATTCAACATTGTACGAAAAAAATACAACTTTGTATAAAGTCAGTTTACCTGATATATTTGTAAACTATTAATAAAGAAGGCTTTAGTAATGTTTAAAAATTATTGATGGAGCTATTTTAAAACTTGTGCTTTATGTTTATGTCCCCCAAACCCTAGAACACTACTCATTCGTAAAAATTTCGACCCGCCCTTTGTAAAATTCGGAGAACTCGTAGACAAAAGACGGACACGCTCTGTCTTTTGGTTTACCTTCCTGCAATTGTGAATAGAGGCCACTGTCTCTTTGGCTAAGCTCAAAGTTGAACCGTTATTACCGTACACAAGCTCTCGTCGTATATTTTACGAAAGAATAGTGTTTGCGAAAGTTTTAACTATTAAGTGTTTGAATATTTTTTTTGTAAATTATTGTTTTTATATTGTTAGTTTTTAGTGTTGTAAATAGTTTATTGTGTAAATAGTGATTTTAGAGTTCAAAGTGTTTGCTTTAGCTACTAAGTGTATATTAATAACTGTAAGGAATGTGATTCTCAGTGAAGACAGTACTCTAATTTTGGCATTCTACCTAATGAACTTTTTGTAAATCATTTTTCTCTTTTTATATAAATTAAACACTTATAAATAATGTATTTTACGAATATCCGATTAATTTTTCCAATAAAATAATATTTATATTTTTTTCGATTTGTTTTCCAGATTAATTTTTTTTTAAACGTACTTGTAGTGTTGGTAAAAGACATTTTGTTACAGTTAAAATATGTAGGAGTTCATTGTTAAATATTTTTAAAAACACTTAAAAACAATAAAGGATTTAATATAAAAAAATAGTCAACACTAAAGTAAAGTTTAAAAAATAATTATAAAAATAAAAACAGAAAGTAGTAAAATTTACGAATGAATAGTGATCACGTAACAATGAACTAAGAGTAGTAATCTAGGGTTAAAACTATAGTCAGGGCAATAAAAGCGGTGTATTCTGATCCAGAGTGACTCTACTCGGATTTCCTTATATGATAGCTCATTTTTTTTTCATTAGAACGTCTAGATCAAAGTTGAAAACCGTTTATTGAGGAGCAACTCAAAAATTTGTTTATTAATGAGTTATATAAACAATTAATTAGAACGCTGGACGATTGAACATAACTTGAAAAAATTGAACATCTTTAAAAATTGATGTCATTTTTGGACTTATGTTAATCATCTATGTGTTTTTGGGTCGGTGATTCCGATTCTGATGTCAAAAAAAAGGAAATCCTAGAGGGCGCCACAGAAAAGCCAATATCCGGCCAAAATATCGATAAATTATAAAAATGATTGATATTCTGTAGGTTTCTGATTTCAATTCCGGGTCAAAAAAATCCTATCTCTATGACATAACAATCGGTATCAAAGATCCAGTAAACGAAAAACATGACATATAATCCAGAAATGACATCAATTTATAAAGATATTACCTCGTTTCATGTTATGTTCAATCGTTCGGCATTATAATAGTTTATAAGTCATTAATAAACAAATTATTGAGTTGCCCCTCAATAAACTGTTTTCAACTTTGATCTAGACGTTCCAACGAACAAAATGAGCTATCATATACGTAAAACCGTTTAGAGTCACTTTGGATCTAGAGTTAAACAAACAAGAAATAAAAAAGTTATTTTTTTTACAATTCCTCTTTTTATAGGTTAAAGTAGATTGAATGGTCTCTCTAGCCTAAACATTCTACTAGGTTTTTGATTGTTTCAGGATTTGAAAAAAAAATCAACAAGTTGATGGTCGCCATCATAATATTACCCAGCTCGATTTTACAATATAATACATGCAGATCCTCTCAAGGTAATGCTCAAAAGTTGGTTTCTTGGGTCTTGTTGGAAACGTTAAATTGTATTAGTTCATCAGGAAGTCTAATTCAGTTTGTTTAAAATAGTTGTTTAACGTACACGAGCATAGGTATTGGAGACTTTTTAATAAATACAAGGCTTGTTAGAGCCAAATCGATGTCAACAATTACGAGGTTCAGAAAAACCTGTGTAACTGTTTTAAACAACTTTACCCTACTGGATTAAACCCCTAAATTAACATTACCTACAGGCTCAAGATACCAACTTTTGGTGATTAAATTTTGAAGATTTGCTTGTATTACATTGTATGAAAGAGCTACGTAAGTACCACGACAATGCCACCATTTTGTTTTTTTACTTAAAATATAAAATGTCAATGAAATCATAATACAACACATCATCCTGGAGCCTCGAAAAGGGAAATTTTAAATCCACGGCCTATTTGATTTAATATAAATACGAATAACATTAAGATCAGCACAGATGTAAACGCACCAAATAGACATATATTAATGTAATATCGCACATAGATCGGCTACTCCTCAGCCTTCTTGCTTCAATGTACAGCTAGTTGCCTACAGGGTAAGGCGTGGTTATTGTACTAACCGAATTACAATATTTAATTGTATAAAGATCGTGCTAGATCGCCGCCATTCATCTCAACCAGGTGAGCCAACCTACTTGCTGCTCACTTAAAATATCCCTGCAATTTGCATCTACACTTGAACATTGAGAAATGCATCGAGCACAGTTTCTCCGATTATAACCTATTATTATTAATGCATTGCAATTTGTATGCATCAATAAAACTCCGATGCATTTATCATCCATCCTACAGTTATTGAAATAAGCGGTGAGGTCAAGGGGCTAGATTGATATGGCGTCCTGGATTTAAAAATATCCTATCGCGAGAATACAACTTTCTAAGATCTCTATGTTGTTAATAGTAAAATTCTATTTAAAAATTTCAAACCATTCTTATGGAAACTGTAACATTAGTTATTATAAACACCTTAAATTCTGCTTTCAAATATAATTTCTACGAAAATAATATGAAACATATCAAATAGAAAGTTTTTTTTTTTTTAAACACAACAACCTGAACATTTAAAAAGCATCAATATATATTTAAAACACAAACAGTGTGCGTGTTTTCAGTACACTCCTACGTGAATATATAATTTGTTTATTTGTTGTTTTTATTTTTATTTTTTAAGTAGGTTAGTCAGTAAAATAAAATATTTTATTTTTATTTAGTTTCAGTTCATTTTTTTAAATATTTTAATTTTTAGTGTAGTGACAGTTTTTCATTATTTTAATTTTTAATTTTAAACAGTTAAATCTTAGGAAGAAGTGAGGAATTATTATACAAACAATTTTTATTCTTCCTTATTTGTTAGCTGCTTCTACTTCACTGATTTTACTTTTTTGTAATTTAACCTTCCATTCTAAACAGCTACGAATCCAAAGCTTACTTTTAATGTTAAGCAAAATAGCGAAATTTTGCTCGTACTTAAAACAATAATTTTCCATTTATGAATTATCATCAAATTTACTCGTTTTTGTTACCTAACCGTTCTACAATGGAAATTTATAATGTGAAACCAATACATAACAAAAATAACATTCAATGTACGCAAATAAGAATTATTACATTAAACTGATTATGAATAGGCTACTGTAACAGTAAAGATTTCTAGTGGGAAGCAAAGGACCGACAGGTGCTTCCAGAGTGACGTCATGAGCAGGACCAGCTATATTTCGTCTACTTATTATCACATACATGTTTCTTCCGCCATGAGTTCCCGCAATATTCAGTAGTATCGTTAGTAAATTATTAGAGTAATATATAATAAGTTTTAAAGTATTTTTCGGTTTATTTAATATAATTTGATTCGTAGTCAACTTTTGTAGTATTGTCAACAGAATCATTAATCAATTAATATACTTTTATACGGTATATTAGACTCCAAGACGTCTACCGAGATTCCAGAAGAAAGGTGTAGATTCACCCAGGTCCTCTAGGGATTGGCAGATCATATTCACTAAGATGAGCTTCTGAGGGTTAGATGTGTATATATCCTGGCGGCCTTGAAGCTGTACATATGTAAAGAAACTTCACTCTCTTCACGCTGGTGTCGCTGATTCGACAGTGGAAGATCTCGCAGCTATATTAACATCAATTTATTATTTTTGAAAGTCAGGGTTCAAACTTAAATTCGCTATTTGTGATTGTACAGGTGTATAGTTGGTAACATTGCATGCAGAATTGGAATCTAATAGTTTATCTAATTGAATAACACACGAGATATGGACAAAACATGTCTTTAATGGCCGCCATTTTTAATTTATTTGATCTTCTGAAGCCATGAAATTTAAAGATTCATAAACGGAAGTCAACATTATTTAAAACAACGGAATTCTCCCGATACTATTGCTGGGTAGGTAAAATCAAATTTATGTTGAGTTCCAAACCAAACCAATTAACATTCATTCAAACGTTTTTCAGTTTTTTCGTAACAAATACAAGACACACACTTGTCGGTTTCAAAACAAAATCTATCAATTCCTATCACGTAATTCCGGACACACACACTCTCCATTGTACTCGAAATGAGATTTGTATCAGGAGAATATGATTTAGTAAATCATGCAGACCTCTAGATCACAAATACAATCGAGAACCCCTGCTTGAGTTTACATTCTTAATAAATCTGTTTTGTGACTTATCCACTTTCCATTCTTTCTTGGCATTACAATGTAAATACATCTGTACCACTAGTTATCCACTTTCCATAAACACCTGTGACAGACCTCCTGCTGAGTATTCAACATTGAAATATGACGACATTATCCTAGCTTCCATTTGTATTGAATGTTGAACTTAGTATCAAATAAAAGACATTTGTATTAGGGTCGAGGTAGAATATGTTCAATGGGTAAATGACAAATGGCTGTAGTTATAGGTTTAACTGTCGTTGCTACTAGAGAAGTTTCGAAACTTTGTTCTCTCAGTTTTATCTTTGTAAAACAATTATTTTGATTTATTGTCTCTCGTACTATCGTCTAAAACTTGTTTACTGTAGTCCATTCTTCATCCCAGAAAGGTGACAAATTAAATGACGGAGTATTAATTTTTAATGAAACTTAATAAACTGCCTAAACAAAACTTTCTCACGCAATCATATTACGAAAAATATCAGAGGTCAGTAAAAAACTAAAAGGCCTGTGCTAAAACTAGACTACAGTGTTCGTAAGTATATAGCGACAGTTATTTTTATAAAGCCGAATTCTTTTTAGTAGCCTAGCGCCAACATATTAATTTATTCGCCAAATAAACAGACATATTTCTAATCGGAATAACTTTTATTTTTATTTGATACCCCGCACATAAAATATATATGAACAAAAATATTTCAACTCAATAGTTTTTGCCCCTTAACTATACTCAAATTCTTTTTCTTTTTTCTCCCGCTACATTTTTCCTATATGTTGGACAATACAAAGAATATAAATTCAAAGTTTGAAATATATTGCATTTATCGTAATGTCTGTTTAGACTGGTTGCGGCTTACAGATATACAGACGGACAAACACGCGTGTGAAATTATTAGGGTCACTGATTTTACCTACGGACCGTAATCAAAATCAAAATTGGACCATACTTAGATTATTTTAAACAATATTTATAAATATAAATCATGTCTAAACTTGTTTTAATTGTGTCTTAGGATATTATAATATGAAATCTTAAATGGAACACTCAACAGTCAATTTGGGTTTTTGGAAATAATTCTTTAAACAGTAATATTTGTAATTTTTCACACGAGATTGGGTCATTAATTTTCAAATTTCACTAAAACCTACATCTTTAATAATAAGTTTATGACAGATTGTTTACGAATACTTTGTTTGGGTACTCACGACTACTTTAAAAATAGTGTTTTAATATATAATTGTAATTTCAACTTATTTTATTATAGGTTTTAATTTATATTTCCTGCTGAACTTCACGACGAAATCACGCAGGAAAGACTGAAGTTATGGATCTGATGGTGACCGACAATAACATTTAAAACCGGGATTTTAAATGATGAATTGAGGATTGTTTAGCAGAGATGTCAATGTAAGGAAACTGTGTTTATTAACAAAACTATAAAAAAATTATATACCAGAGTGACATATATTTCTAAGTAGGTTGAAAATAACCAAAATAAATTTCAATAAAAGGGCCAATCGTGTGTTAAAATCAAACAACTTAGGGTTTTTAAGCATAGGCTATATGGACAGTTATTTTTATAAAGTTGAAGTTTTTAAGCGTTAGTTTAACTTTTATAGATAGACATGATCGTGAAATGCAAGAGTAATTGGTTTTCGTTACTGGACTTAATAAAGAGAAATCAATGAAAATACAATCCTTTTTTTAAATTGAATTTTTTGTCCCACGTCTGACAAAAACTGCTCTTAAAAATTATACTCTACGCATTTCTCAATGTCTGGTCCCAATTCGAAATACAAAAACTATAATATATGATTTCGATCTGCAATTTCATTTAAAATCTGAATTTTTTTAAACATTTGGACGCCGTGTTCAAATTAGAGGAGGGGGTACATGATATCTGACACTTTAAATTATTATTTAGTGTCAATATATTATTTTTTTCGTCAAATAAACTCACATATTTGTGATTAGATTAACTTCTAGCTTTATTTGAAACATAATATTTCCATAATTAAAATATTTACCTCAATAGTTTTTGCCTCTTAACAACACGAAGGTAATTTTTTCTTCTTTTTTTTTTACAAATGTGGGAAAATACAAAGAATATAAATGCACAGTTTGAAATATATAGGCTTTATCATCTTGTCTATATAGACCTAGTTGCGACTAACAGACAGATGGACAGACACGCGGGTGTATAGAAGGATCCTTGGTTTTATCAATGGAGCCTAAAAATGACCAATTGATAGGTCCTCCATCTAATTATACATAGTAGACAAATCTAAAATTTTAAGCGAAATGGACAAACAGCCCACGAAAAGCCATTCTTGCGGCAAATTATTGTAATAGATGTAAATATTTAACCTATTTCTTGTTATTAAATTCTAACCGTATCAATTTCAACTGTTCGACAGTATCAGTAACTGATAGTAGATATCAGACTGATAAAAATACCAATATTCAGTAGCCAAGAGTGTCGGATAATCCTTGTGGTATACCACACTCCCTACTGGTTGATTTCATACAGCAAAAACTGAAACCAATAACTCATCTTTTTACTTTTAGGTTGTGTTTTTCTCTTTCCACCTATATTATGAAAGGCGATATCTTAGATTCTGTAACAACGTGCGTTCATAACGTTAAAATAATTGTATATACTTATTTTAAAGCAATAGAGTACATTTCAAGAGTTGGTACTCTGTGGTCTATGTTTTCAAGTAGAAATAAGGAATCAAGAAAGTTAGCGCCTAAAAGAGTGTTAGTAGTCATTTGAATCGTGAATTTTATCAATACAAACACAAATATATAACGAAATTTTTGTGTATTTAAACTATATATATATGGTAGAAAAATCGCTTATAGAAAACACATTCATAAAGAAAAATAATTACCAAGTTTTTCGAAATATTTGATTTTTTTTTTTTTTTACTTTTTTCGAAATTTAAAAACAGTCATTTAAAATCTGTCGTCGTGTTTAAAAAAAAAAACTTTCCGATAGATTCTTTTAAAAGTAACATTTTCCAGAAAAAGTCTACTTCATGCTGTATCATCACAAAAATAAATAGATTCGGCCGATCAAATATCCTCTGACATTTTTTATTGCTTTGATCTCGCACGGGTTGAAACGAAAAATTATTATATATATTTTAAAAGTTTTGTCCCTAAACAGTAAAAACGTAAGACCCTGTATTGTCAACCAATTGCTTTGTCAAAATAAGGAAGTGAAATATAAGGGTCCTTGGTTTTACCTACGGACCCTAATAAAGAGAAATCAATGAAAATGCAATCGTTCTTTAAATGGCTATAGAATTGTTTCTCTCACATCTCACAAAAATGACTTTTAATACTTATACGCTGCGCATTTCTCATTGTGGTTAAATTGTATTCACCATACAAAACCTACAATATAATAATATCCCATTGCAATTTAATTTCCAATCCATATATTTTTTTGAGGTCTGATTTGTAGTTCACGTTGTGTTTAAGTTAGAGAGAGGAGAGTTGATATATAACATTTTTAACATGAGAGAGAGAGAGAGAGAGAGAGAGAGAGAGAGAGAGAGAGAGAGAGAGAGAGAGAGAGAGAGAGAGAGAGAGAGAGAGAGAGAGAGAGAGAGAGAGAGAGAGAGAGAGAGAAGAGAGAGAGAGAGAGAGAGAGAGAGAGGAGAGAGAGAGAGAGAGAGAGAGAGAGAGAGAGAGAGAGAGAGAGAGAGAGAGAGAGAGAGAGAGAGAGAGAGGAGAGAGAGAGAGAGAGAGAGAGAGAGAGAGAGAGAGAGAGAGAGAGTGAGAGAGAGAAAGAGAGAGAGAGAGAAAGGGGAGAGAGAGAGAGAGGGAGAGGAGAGGGAGAGTAAACATACATATTCGTCATGAAAATAACTTTTAGCTTTATTTGATACTCAATATAAATACAAAAGACTAGAAAAAGACAAAGACTATAAAGTTCAACATTTTTTAAATTATATATATATATATATATATATTTACATCCTGCTATCATTATGAGAACCGTACATTGCCATTTTTACATTTAAAGTGGCAGCCGAGTGTTTGTGGCAGCAGTATACGGCTGCCACTTTGAATTCCCAGTGTTTCTCATTACCAAAAGGATCTATAAAGAAAAATGTTCATGAAATACTAAAGCAGACCTTAATATCACCCTGTCAGTAGTTATTTCAATAACTCATCATAAAATAACCAAATAAAATGATGTATTAAAAACCAGCTCTGCTGCCATAATGATGTTATAATGAAAAAAAGTGTATATTATAGAAGTTTCAGCTTTTTCCGCTTAGAGCGCTTCAATCGCCCTGTGTATATTTAGATACTGAATAATTTCACCTTTGGACAATCATTGTGGCAGCTGTAGATCTGGCAACATTGCCGTATTTCACATTGATAGCTTTTTTTAAAACTTCTGAGCCATTTTTAACAAATGGTTAATTAGATTTTTTTATGACAACATAAAGAGAAGCTTCAGAAACAAGTACACGTTTAAAGTTTTTTGCTTCTTAAGTATAGGGTTTATTTAGGTTTTTTTTAATGTTATTGTAAGGTGTAGTAAATTTCATGAAAAAATATTTTATTTCAATAACTCACAACTCTACTGCTTAGCATCCCTACATGTTTAAAAAAAATTGTTTTATATTTTTTTGTGGGAAGTTGGTTTTAAAAGAGTAACTGTGATAAATTTCACGTTTTAGAATCTATTTATCACTGTGAATTTAATAAAACTCAACTATGTTTGTAAATGAAACTTTAGAAGAATGGTACAACCATTCACCTATCCGTAATCACAACAATGCTCCCATAAAAATTCTTTAATACAATACTTAACAGAATAAGTAAACATTTTAGCTTTACTCAAGTGTAGTAAATTATAAATAGTTTCCGAAAGATCATTAGGCATTTTTAGAACTACATAGAAAATAGAATTTCCTACCTCTCAAATATCCTTGCAAAGAGTTTTTCTATTTAAGTTTCAAACAAAGGTTTTTTTTCTTCTTAAAAGTATTACATGGGATTTCGTTATAAAAATAATTAAAATAAATTTTGAAAAAGTACATAAACTACAAAAATGGTTCGTGTCTCAAAACGGTACCTGTAGTTACCAATTTTTATCATACTTTTTACCATTATCACAAAAATGTATTTTATGACTGACAAAAAAAATATAAAATTTGAATTCGCTGTTTCTAAGAAAATTCAATTAAGAATATTTATTATAAAAGCAATATTTTTTCCGCTTTACACAGGCAAAAAGAAGTAAATTTTTCTTAACATTTAATTTTGAATTATCTACAATTAATTGTAGTTAATTCATTTAAAATCTCACGACTTATCCTTTTTCAGGCGAAAAAAGGTAAATTTATCTGTATTTTATGTAATTATGTATTATAATTAATACTAAATAATGTTTATTTACTATTTGTTTCCTCCTTCACGTGATTTCTTTTTCTTAATTATTCACGACCGGTTTCGGAGATTTACTCCATCTTCAGACTAATTAATTACTTGTATATAAGTATAAAATTCTTTCTCTATTTTCAACAGAATTAATGCAGCCAGCTTAAAATCGGTCCAATTTAAAATTTTGTTTTTATTAAGATAAAAAACCTCTAAGAATACCATCATAGAATTTGTTTTACTACTTTAAAAAAACATTACATTTTTTGTACATTCGTACAGAACAGTTCAAACAAGGACATTTCATATGGAGGAGATAATGAACTATAAACTTTTAGAGATCTCATAGGAAAATATAAATGTCCTCTTGATTTTTTTCTTTAGGATGTTTTTACAATACTTTTAAATTATTAGTATTATATATTTAAAAAAACACATTGTGGAAAACAATAACAAAATCAATTTTATATAAAATGTTATTTTAATCAATTAAAATAAAAACAGTTTCAAAATTCTTTAAATTTGTTTTGTTATAACAAATGAAAGTAACCCTAAATATATAACTAAAATTTAGTTATGTATCATATAATTGTAAAGGTTTATAAACTCATCAAATAGACCATAATATATATATATATATATTTTTTTTTTAACAGATCATGAACCTAACCTAAAAATGTGACATTACTGAAACCTATAACATAAAAAATAAAAGTCTAATTAAAATTAACTTAACACTACAGTAATTAATAATGAAATTTACTTTATACGTTAGTACCAATTAAGCCAGTAAAATTAAGTTCAATTTAAGTTTGTTTTTCATTATGTTAACATCTCCTTCAATTGATTATTACGACTATTCAGTACAATTAATCCTTTAGTTAAAACTAATTTAAGTGTTAATTATCTTGCAAGAAGTTTTATTTGTATAAAAATTCTGAACTAGAACTTTTATTTTCAGCCAAGTTTTACTTTGAAATGTGTTTGGGTATTGAGACATCAACTGATCACATTCGTGTTTTTTGGGTGGTTTGCATTTTTTTATATGAGTTTTGAAAAAATTGAAAACAATATTTTTTTCTTCTTCAGTCCATTTAGAAAATATTCTTTTTTCCCCTTTCTTTTGGGTTGCAATATTCTTGTTCATCTGAAGGTGTGAACTAGATGATGGTTTATTTTACTCAATTAGATCATTTAAAGGTAATAAATCTGTATTATCTTCATTTGATGTTTGACTGTTTTTATCATCTTCATTTCCATCAACAGTTTGTAGTAAATCTTCGTCAAAATTTCCTTCTATTTCATCAAGCGATTTACCCTTATGGCTAGCTCCTTCACCGCTTTCCATTGCTAACAACAACTTAGCAATTTTGGCTATTTGGAAAACATCGTCCGGTAGCCTATATTCGCTTCGATGGATTGAGGATGTATGGCCCATAAAAGTAGCTAGCTGCTCTATATCTTGGTCATTCAATTGAAATAACTGAGAGATTGTTGCTAAATGTTTTCTAAGTGTTCTTGAAGATATCGCTTCCGGATGTTTTAGCTTAGCCATTTTTGCGTGTTTCTGCAATACCTTGTAGCCGATTGGATTATTAGTATTTATATTAGCAAAAATAAATATGCTTTCGGATGGAACAAATCTTTTTCTTGATTTAATTAACAGATCTATATGTTGTTGCACGTCAAAGCTAAATAAAACAGGGGTCACCTTCCTTTTCCCCTGAATGACAACACGTTTGAATTTTTGTATAAGCATCATTTCAATTGGCCTTATTACGTCCTTGAATTCTTCATAAATTTGATTATCTGCAGTTTTCTCGTATAGATTTAGAGGAAGCCTTTGAAGTTCCCCTACTCGTTTTCTGCACAGTATGTAATCTCAACCAATTTTCGGAAAGCATGTGCATTACACTCATTACTGTTTAACAATAACGCTGCCTCACTGCCTTCTTTTATAAGGTATTCTCTAAATAATTTGATATTACTTGCTAGTGGAACAATTGTAATTTTATTCATCTTATTAAAATGAAGATTGTTCGCAGCTTGGTGTGATATTTCGAACTTCAAATTCGACATTAATAAAAGAATAGTTGTACGAAGCTCGGCTTCAGCCTCAGATGCAGATTTACCTTCAAAGCTGTATTTCTTCTTTATTGCATAAGTAATTCCAATTTCACAACATTCTTTTAAAGAAGTGCTTATATTCATAGCGAAGGAGGGCGCATTATATTTATCTGTTTCAGCATCATAGCTAGCACATACTTTTACCTTTTCAACAAAAATATCGAAATATTCCGGTTTTAAAACCTGTAAAAGATTTGATATTTTTGGTTGTATCTTTTTCACTTCTAACAAAACTTTAGCCAACTCTCTCATTTTCCTGGAAGTTACGTTAATTTGATGTTTATCTCTGTGGGTTAAAAGATAACGTGATCCGTAGGAGCATATTAAGGGATCTTTATTTGCAGTTAAAGATATTAAATCTGCTCTCGTTTCGTACAGTTTTGAATGACATTTCATTTCTTTCAAAAGATAATTTTGTCCCAAAATCTGTGTAGGATCCTGGTTCTAGGATTTTGAGAACATTTTTTTCTATGTCTCCAAAGTTGTTTTCTGGAATAAAATCCAAGACAATATGTACAAAGCAATACCGATGTGTTTGATAAAATTGAAGTTCTTACAGCTTTTACAGTATTTACAGTACTATATTGATCGTTAATCGTGGTAATTCTTTGTTCGCTTCGCTCACGATATCTCGAGATCGGTTATACTCAGCGACATAATAATTTGAATTGGCCGAAGATGACCCAACAAAGTCCGCCAAGCTATTTTGAAATTTTCCGTTGACGTTCACGGGACATTCCAAATTTGAATTGGCCGAAGATGATCCAACAAAGTCCGCCAAGCTATTTTGAAACTTCCTGTTGACGTTCACGGGAGATTCCAAATTTGAATTGGCCGAAGATGACCCAACAAAGTCCGCCAAGCTATTTTAAAACTTCCCGTTGAAGTTCACGGGAGATTCCAAATTTGAATTGGCCGAAGATGACCCAACAAAGTCCGCCAAGCTATTTTGAAACTTCCCGTTGACGTTCACGGGAGATTCCAAATTTGAATTGGCCGAAGATGACCCATCAAAGTCCGCCAGCTATTTTGATACTTCCCGTTGACGTTCACGGGAGATTCCAAATTTGAATTGGCCGAAGATGACCTTCAAAGTCCGCCAAGCTATTTTGATACTTCCCGTTGACGTTCACGGGAGATTCCAAATTTGAATTGGCCGAAGATGACCCAACAAAATCCGCCAAGCTATACTGAAACTTCCCGTTGACGTTCACGGGAGATTCCAAAATTGAATTGGCCGTAGCTGACCCAACAAAGTCCGCCAAGCTATTTTGAAATTTACCGTTGACGTCCTTTGGAGATGCCAAATTTGAATTGGCCGAAGATGACCTTCAAAGTCCGCCAAGCTATTTTGAAACTTCCTGTTGACGTTCACGGGAGATTCCAAATTTGAATTGGCCGAAGATGACCCAACAAAGTCCGCCAAGCTATTTTAAAACTTCCCGTTGAAGTTCACGGGAGATTCCAAATTTGAATTGGCCGAAGATGACCCAACAAAGTCCGCCAAGCTATTTTGAAACTTCCCGTTGACGTTCACGGGAGATTCCAAATTTGAATTGGCCGAAGATGACCCATCAAAGTCCGCCAGCTATTTTGATACTTCCCGTTGACGTTCACGGGAGATTCCAAATTTGAATTGGCCGAAGATGACCTTCAAAGTCCGCCAAGCTATTTTGAAACTTCCCGTTGACGTTCACGGGAGATTCCAAAATTGAATTGGCCGTAGCTGACCCAACAAAGTCCGCCAAGCTATTTTGAAATTTACCGTTGACGTCCTTTGGAGATTCCAAATTTGAATTGGCCGAAGATGACTTTCAAAGTCCGCCAAGCTATTTTGAAACTTCCCGTTGACGTTCACGGGAGGTTCCAAATCTGAATTGGCCGAAGATGACCCAACAAAGTCCTTCAACCTATTTGAAATTTTCAGCTGACGTTCACGGGAGATTCCAAATTTGAATTGGCCGAAGATGACCCATTAAAGTCCG
This sequence comes from Aphrophora alni, assembly GCA_963513935.1. Taxonomy (NCBI): domain Eukaryota; kingdom Metazoa; phylum Arthropoda; class Insecta; order Hemiptera; family Aphrophoridae; genus Aphrophora; species Aphrophora alni. Next base: position 4,253,472 of record OY740775.1, read on the forward strand.
CCAAGCTATTTTGATACTTCCCGTTGACGTTCACGGGAGATTCCAAATTTGAATTGGCCGAAGATGACCTTCAAAGTCCGCCAAGCTATTTTGAAACTTCCCGTTGACGTTCACGGGAGGTTCCAAATCTGAATTGACCGAAGATGACCCAACAAAGTCCGCCAAGCTATTTAAAATTTTCCGTTGACGTTCACAGGAGATTCCAAATTTGAATTGGCCGAAGATGACCCAACAAAGTCCGCCAAGCTATTTTGCAACTTCCCGTTGACGTTCACGGGAGATTCCAAATCTGAATTGGCCGAAAATGACCCAACAAAGTCCGACAAGCTATTTTTAAATTTTCCGTTGTCGTTCACGGGAGATTCCAATTTTGAATTGGCCGAAGATGACCCAACAAAGTCCGCCAAGCTATTTTGAAACTTCCCGTTGACGTTCACGGGAGATTCCAAATTTGAATTGGCCGACGATGACCCAACAAAGTCCGCCAAGCTATTTTGAAACTTCCCGTTGTCGTTCACGGGAGATTCCAAATCTGAATTGGACGAAGATGACCCAACAAAGTCCGCCAAGCTATACTGAAACTTCCCGTTGACGTTCACGGGAGATTCCAAATTTGAATTGGCCGAAGATGACCCATCAAAGTCCGCCAAGCTATTTTGAAACTTCCCGTTGACGTTCACGGGAGATTCCAAATCTGAATTGGCCGAAAATGACCCAACAAAGTCCGCCAAGCTATTTTGAAATTTTCCGTTGTCGTTCACGGGAGATTCCAATTTTGAATTGGCCGAAGATGACCCAACAAAGTCCGCCAAGCTATTTTAAAACTTCCCGTTGTGGTTCACGGGAGATTCCAAATTTTAATTGGCCGTAGATGACCCAACAAAGTCCGCCAAGCTATTTTAAAATTTACCGTTGACGTCCTTTGGAGATTCCAAATTTGAATTGGCCGAAGATGACCCAACAAAGTCCGCCAAGCTATTTTGATACTTCCCGTTGACGTTCACGGGAGATTCCAAATTTGAATTGGCCGAAGATGACCTAACAAAGTCCGCCAAGCTATTTTGAAACTTCCCGTTGACTTTCACGGGAGATTCCAAATTTGAATTGGCCGAAGATGACCCAACAAAGTCCGCCAAGCTATACTGAAACTTCCCGTTGACGTTCACGGGAGATTCCAAATTTGAATAGGCCGAAGATGACCCAACAAAGTCCGCCTAGCTATTTTGATACTTCCCGTTGACGTTCACGGGAGATTCCAAATTTGAATTGGCCGAAGATGACCCAACAAAATCCGCCAAGCTATACTGAAACTTCCCGTTGACGTTCACGGGAGATTCCAAATTTGAATTGGCCTAAGATGACCCATCATAGTCCGCCAAGTTATTTTGATACTTCCCGTTGACGTTCACGGGGGATTCCAAATCTGAATTGGCCGAAGATGACCCTACAAAGTACGCCAAGCTATTTGAAATTTTCCATTGACGTTCACGGGATATTCCAAATTTGAATTGGCCGAAGATGATCCATCAAAGTCCGCCAAGCTATTTTGATACTTCCGGGAAGTATCAAAATAGCATGGCGGACTTAGTTGGGTCATCTTCGGCCTATTCAAATTTGGAATCTCCCGTGAACGTCAACGGTAAATTTCAAAATAGCTTGGCGGACTTTGTTGGGTCATCTACGGCAAATTCAAATTTAGAATCACCCGTGAACGTCAACGGGAAGTTTCAAAATAGCTTGGCGGACTTTGTTGGGTCATTTTCGGCCAATTCAGATTTGGAATCTCCCGTGAACGTCAACGGGAAGTTTCAAAATAGCTTGGCGGACTTTGTTGGGTCATCTTCGGCCAATTCAAATTTGGAATCTCCCGTGAACGTCAACGGGAAGTTTCAGTACAGCTTGGCGGACTTTGTTGGGTCATCTTCGGCCAATTCAAATTTGGAATCTCCCGTGAACGTCAACGGGAAGTATCAAAATAGCTTGGCGGACTTTGAAGGTCATCTTCGGCCAATTCAAATTTGGAATCTCCCGTGAACGTCAACGGGAAGTATCAAAATAGCTTGGCGGTTTGATGGGTCATCTTCGGCCAATTCAAATTTGGAATCTCCCGTGACGTCAACGGGAAGTATCAAAATAGCTGGGCGGACTTTGTTGGGTCTTCTTCGGCCAATTCAAATTTGGAATCTCCCGTGAAGGTCAACGGGAAGTATCAAAATAGCTAGGCGGACTTTGTTCGGTCATCTTCGGCCAATTCAAATTTGGAATCTCCCGTGAACGTCAACGGGAAGTTTCAGTATAGCTTGGCGGACTTTGTTGGGTCATCTTCGGCCAATTCAAATTTGGAATCTCCCGTGACCGCCATCGGGAAGTTTCAAAATAGCTTGGCGGACTTTGTTGGGTCATCTTCGGCCAATTCAAATTTGGAATCTCCCGTGAACGTCAACGGAAAATTTCAAATAGCTTGGCGGACTTTGTTGGGTCATCTTCGGCCAATTCAGATTTGGAATCTCCCGTGAACGTCAACGGAAAATTTCAAATAGCTTGGCGGACTTTGTTGGGTCATCTTCGGCCAATTCAAATTTGGAATCTCCCGTTTACGTCAACGGGAAGTTTCAGTACAGCTTGGCGGACTTTGTTGGGTCATCTTCGGCCAATTCAAATTTGGAATCTCCCGTGAATGTCAACGGGAAGTTTCAGTACAGCTTGGCAGACTTTGTTGGGTCATCTTCGGCCAATTCAAATTTGGAATCTCCCGTGAACGTCAACGGGAAGTTTCAAAATAGCTTGGCGGTCTTTGTTGGGTCATCTTCGGCCAATTCAAATTTGGAATCTCCCATGAACGTCAACGGGAAGTATCAAAATAGCTAGGCGGACTTTGTTGGGTCATCTTCGGCCTATTCAAATTTGGAATCTCCCGTGAACGTCAACGGGAAGTTTCAGTATAGCTTGGCGGACTTTGTTGGGTCGTCTTCGGCCAATTCAAATTTGGAATCTCCCGTGAATGTCAACGGGAAGTATCAAAATAGCTAGGCGGACTTTGTTGGGTCATCTTCGGCCTATACAAATTTGGAATCTCCCGTGAACGTCAACGGGAAGTTTCAAAATAGCTTGGCGGACTTTGTTGGGTCATCTACGGCCAATTCAAATTTGGAATCTCCCGTGAACGTCAACGGGAAGTAACAAAATAGCTTGGCGGACTTTGTTGGGTCATCTTCGGCCAATTCAAATTTGGAATCTCCCGTGAACGTCAACGGGAAGTATCAGTACAGCTTGGCGGACTTTGTTGGCTCATCTTCGGCCAATTCAAATTTGGAATCTCCCGTGAATGTCAACGGGAAGTATCAAAATAGCTAGGCGGACTTTGTTGGGTCATCTTCGGCCTATTCAAATTTGGAATCTCCCGTGAACGTCAACGGGAAGTTTCAGTACAGCTTGGCGGACTTTGTTGGGTCATCTTTGGCCAATTCAAATTTGGAATCTCCCGTGAACGTCAACGGGAAGTTTCAAAATAGCTTGGCGGACTTTGTTGGGTCATCTTCGGTCAATTCAAATTTGGAATCTCCCGTGAACGTCAGCGGGAAGTTTCAGTACAGCTTGGCGGACTTTGTTGGGTCATCTTCGGCCAATTCAAATTTGGAATCTCCCGTGAACGTCAACGGGAAGTTTCAAAATAGCTTGGCGGACTTTGTTGGGTCATCTTCGGCCAATTCAAATTTGGAATCTCCAGTGAACGTCAACGGGAAGTTTCAAAATAGCTTGGCGGACTTTGTTGGGTCATCTTCGGCCAATTCAAATTTGGAATCTCCCGTGAACGTCAACGGGAAGTTTCAAAATAGCTTGGCGGACTTTGTTGGGTCATCTTCGGCCAATTCAAATTTGGAATCTCCCGTGAACGTCAACGGGAAGTAACAAAATAGCTTGGCGGAATTTGTTGGGTCATCTTCGGCCAATTCAAATTTGGAATCTCCCGTGAACGTCAACGGGAAGTTTCAGTATAGCTTGGCGGACTTTGTTGGGTCATCTTCGGCCAATTCAAATTTGGAATCTCCCGTGAACGTCAACGGGAAGTTTCAGTATAGCTTGGCGGACTTTGTTGGGTCATCTTCGGCCAATTCAAATTTTGAATCTCCCGTGAACGTCAACGGTAAGTTTTAAAATAGCTTGGCGGACTTTGTTGGGTAATCTTCGGCCAATTCAAATTTGAAATCTCCCGTGAACGTCAACGGGAAGTTTCAAAATAGCTTGGCGGACTTTGTTGGGTCATCTTCGACCAATTCAGATTTGGAATCTCCCGTGAACGTCAACGTGAAGTATCAAAATAGCTTGGCGTACTTTGTTGGGTCATCTTCGGCCTATTCAAATTTGGAATCTCCCGTGAACGTCAACGGGAAGTTTCAGTACAGCTTGGCGGACTTTGTTGGGTCATCTTCGGCCAATTCAAATTTGGAATCTCCCGTGAACGTCAACGGGAAGTTTCAGTACAGCTTGGCGGACTTTGTTGGGTCATCTTCGGCCAATTCAAATTTGGAATCTCCAAAGGACGTCAACGGGAAGTATCAAAATAGCTTGGCCGACTTTGATGGGTCATCTTCGGCCAATTCAAATTTGGAATCTCCCGTGAACGTCAACGGGAAGTATCAAAATAGCTGGGCGGACTTTGTTGGGTCTTCTTCGGCCAATTCAAATTTGGAATCTCCCGTGAAGTTCAACGGGAAGTATCAAAATAGCTAGGCGGACTTTGTTCGGTCATCTTCGGCCAATTCAAATTTGGAATCTCCCGTGAACGTCAACTGGAAGTTTCAGTATAGCTTGGCGGACTTTGTTGGGTCATCTTCGGCCACTTCAAATTTGGAATCTCCCGTGACCGCCATCGGGAAGTTTCAAAATAGCTTGGCGGACTTTGTTGGGTCATCTTCGGCCAATTCAAATTTGGAATCTCCCGTGAACGTCAACGGAAAATTTCAAATAGCTTGGCGGACTTTGTTGGGTCATCATCGGCCAATTCAGATTTGGAATCTCCCGTGAACGTCAACGGAAAATTTCAAATAGCTTGGCGGACTTTGTTGGGTCATCTTCGGCCAATTCAAATTTGGAATCTCCCGTGAACGTCAACGGGAAGTTTCAGTACAGCTTGGCGGACTTTGTTGGGTCATCTTCGGCCAATTCAAATTTGGAATCTCCCGTGAATGTCAACGGGAAGTTTCAGTACAGCTTGGCAGACTTTGTTGGGTCATCTTCGGCCTATTCAAATTTGGAATCTCCCGTGAACGTCAACGGGAAGTTTCAAAATAGCTTGGCGGACTTTGTTGGATCATCTTCGGCCAATTCAAATTTGGAATCTCCCATGAACGTCAACGGGAAGTATCAAAATAGCTAGGCGGACTTTGTTGGGTCATCTTCGGCCTATTCAAATTTGGAATCTCCCGTGAACGTCAACGGGAAGTTTCAGTATAGCTTGGCGGACTTTGTTGGGTCGTCTTCGGCCAATTCAAATTTGGAATCTCCCGTGAATGTCAACGGGAAGTTTCAAAATAGCTTGGCGGACTTTGTTGGATCATCTTCGGCCAATTCAAATTTGGAATCTCCCGTGAACGTCAACGGGAAGTATCAGTACAGCTTGGCGGACTTTGTTGGGTCATCTTCGGCCAATTCAAATTTGGAATCTCCCGTGAATGTCAACGGGAAGTATCAAAATAGCTAGGCGGACTTTGTTGGGTCATCTTCGGCCTATTCAAATTTGGAATCTCCCGTGAACGTCAACGGGAAGTTTCAGTACAGCTTGGCGGACTTTGTTGGGTCATCTTTGGCCAATTCAAATTTGGAATCTCCCGTGAACGTCAACGGGAAGTTTCAAAATTCATTGGCGGACTTTGTTGGGTCATCTTCGGTCAATTCAAATTTGGAATCTCCCGTGAACGTCAGCGGGAAGTTTCAGTACAGCTTGGCGAACTTTGTTGGGTTATCTTCGGCCAATTCAAATTTGGAATCTCCCGTGAACGTCAACGGGAAGTTTCAAAATAGCTTGGCGGACTTTGTTGGGTCATCTTCGGCCAATTCAAATTTGGAATCTCCCGTGAACGTCAACGGGAAGTTTCAAAATAGCTTGGCGGACTTTGTTGGGTCATCTTCGGCCAATTCAAATTTGGAATCTCCCGTGAACGTCAACGGGAAGTTTCAAAATAGCTTGGCGGACTTTGTTGGGTCATCTTCGGCCAATTCAAATTTGGAATCTCCCGTGATCGTCAACGGGAAGTAACAAAATAGCTTGGCGGAATTTGTTGGGTCATCTTCGGCCAATTCAAATTTGGAATCTCCCGTGAACGTCAACGGGAAGTTTCAGTATAGCTTGGCGGACTTTGTTGGGTCATCTTCGGCCAATTCAAATTTGGAATCTCCCGTGAACGTAACGGGAAGTTTCAGTATAGCTTGGCGGACTTTGTAGGGTCATCTTCGGCCAATTCAAATTTGGAATCTCCCGTGAACGTCAACGGTAAGTTTTAAAATAGCTTGGCGGACTTTGTTGGGTAATCTTCGGCCAATTCAAATTTGACATCTCCCGTGAACGTCAACGGGAAGTTTCAAAATAGCTTGGCGGACTTTGTTGGGTCATCTTCGACCAATTCAGATTTGGAATCTCCCGTGAACGTCAACGTGAAGTATCAAAATAGCTTAGCGTACTTTGTTGGGTCATCTTCGGCCTATTCAAATTTGGAATCTCCCGTGAACGTCAACGGGAAGTTTTAGTATAGCTTGGCGGACTTTGTTGGGTTATCTTCGGCCAATTCAAATTTGGAATCTCCCGTGAACATCAACGGGAAGTTTCAAAATAGCTTGGCGGACTTTGTTGGGTCATCTTCGGCCAATTCAAATTCGGAATCTCCCCTGAACGTCAACGGGAAGTATCAAAATAGCTTGGCGGACTTTGTTGGGTCATTTTCGGCCAATTCAGATTTGGAATCTCCCGTGAACGTCAACGGGAAGTTTCAAAATAGCTTGGCGGACTTTGTTGGGTCATCTTCGACCAATTCAGATTTGGAATCTCCCGTGAACGTCAACGTGAAGTATCAAAATAGCTTGGCGTACTTTGTTGGGTCATCTTCGGCCTATTCAAATTTGGAATCTCCGTGAACGTCAACGGGAAGTTTTAGTATAGCTTGGCGGACTTTGTTGGGTCATCTTTGGCCAATTCAAATTTGGAATCTCCCGTGAACGTCAACGGGAAGTTTCAAAATTCATTGGCGGACTTTGTTGGGTCATCTTCGGTCAATTAAAATTTGGAATCTCCCGTGAACGTCAGCGGGAAGTTTCAGTACAGCTTGGCGAACTTTGTTGGGTCATCTTCGGCCAATTCAAATTTGGAATCTCCCGTGAACGTCAACGGGAAGTTTCAAAATAGCTTGGCGGACTTTGTTGGGTCATCTTCGGCCAATTCAAATTTGGAATCTCCCGTGAACGTCAACGGGAAGTTTCAAAATAGCTTGGCGGACTTTGTTGGGTCATCTTCGGCCAATTCAAATTTGGAATCTCCCGTGAACGTCAACGGGAAGTTTCAAAATAGCTTGGCGGACTTTGTTGGGTCATCTTCGGCCAATTCAGATTTAGAATCTCCCGTGAACGTCAACGGGAAGTTTCAAAATAGCTTGGCGGACTTTGTTGGGTCATCTTCGGCCAATTCAATATTTGGAATCTCCCGTAAACGTCAACGGGAAGTTTTAAAATAGCTTGGCGGACTTTGTTGGGTAATCTTCGGCCAATTCAAATTTGAAATCTCCCGTGAACGTCAACGGGAAGTTTCAAAATAGCTTGGCGGACTTTGTTGGGTCATTTTCGACCAATTCAGATTTGGAATCTCCCGTGAACGTCAACGGAAAATTTCAAATAGCTTGGCGGACTTTGTTGAGTCATCTTCGGCCAATTCAAATTTGGAATCTCCCGTGAACGTCAACGGGAAGTATCAAAATAGCTTGGCCGACTTTGATGGGTCATCTTCGGCCAATTCAAATTTGGAATCTCCCGTGAACGTCAACGGGAAGTTTCAGTATAGCTTGGCGGACTTTGTTGGGTCATCTTCGGCCAATTCAAATTTGGAATCTCCCGTGAACGTCAACGGGAAATATCAAAATAGCTTGGCGGACTTTGTTGGGTAATCTTCGGCCAATTCAAATTTGAAATCTCCCGTGAACGTCAACGGGAAGTTTCAAAATAGCTTGGCGGACTTTGTTGGGTCATTTTCGACCAATTCAGATTTGGAATCTCCCGTGAACGTCAACGGAAAATTTCAAATAGCTTGGCGGACTTTGTTGAGTCATCTTCGGCCAATTCAAATTTGGAATCTCCCGTGAACGTCAACGGGAAGTTTCAAAATAGCTTGGCGGACTTTGTTGGGTCATCTTCGGCCAATTCAAATTTGGAATCTCCCGTGAACGTCAACGAGAAGTACCAAAATAGATTGGCGGACTTTGTTGGGTCATTTTCGGCCAATTCAGATTTGGAATCTCCCGTGAACGTCAACGGGAAGTTTCAGTATAGCTTGGCGGACTTTGTTGGGTCATCTTCTGCCAATTCAAATTTGGAATCTCCCGCGAACGTCAACGGGAAGTATCAAAATAGCTTGGCGGACTTTGTTGGGTCATCTTCGGCCAATTCAAATTTGGAATCTCCCATGAACATCAACGGAAAATTTCAAAATAGCTTGGCGGACTTTGTTGGGTCATTTTCGGCCAATTCAGATTTAGAATCTCCCGTGAACGTCAACGGGAAGTTTCAAAATAGCTTGGCGGACTTTGTTGGGTCATCTTCGGCCAATTCAATATTTGGAATCTCCCGTAAACGTCAACGGGAAGTTTTAAAATAGCTTGGCGGACTTTGTTGGGTAATCTTCGGCCAATTCAAATTTGAAATCTCCCGTGAACGTCAACGGGAAGTTTCAAAATAGCTTGGCGGACTTTGTTGGGTCATTTTCGACCAATTCAGATTTGGAATCTCCCGTGAACGTCAACGGAAAATTTCAAATAGCTTGGCGGACTTTGTTGAGTCTACTTCGGCCAATTCAAATTTGGAATCTCCCGTGAACGTCAACGGGAAGTATCAAAATAGCTTGGCCGACTTTGATGGGTCATCTTCGGCCAATTCAAATTTGGAATCTCCCGTGAACGTCAACGGGAAGTTTCAGTATAGCTTGGCGGACTTTGTTGGGTCATCTTCGGCCAATTCAAATTTGGAATCTCCCGTGAACGTCAACGGGAAATATCAAAATAGCTTGGCGGACTTTGTTGGGTCATCTTCGGCCTATTCAAATTTGGAATCTCCCGTGAACGTCAACGGGAAGTTTCAGTATAGCTTGGCGGACTTTGTTGGGTCATCTTCGGCCAATTTAGATTTGGAACCTCCCGTGAACGTCAACGGGAAGTTTCAAAATAGCTTGGCGGACTTTGGAGGTCATCTTCGGCCAATTCAAATTTGGAATCTCCCGTGAACGTCAACGGGAAGTATCAAAATAGCTTGGCGGATTTTGATGGGTCATCTTCGGCCAATTCAAATTTGGAATCTCCCGTGAACGTCAACGGGAAGTTTCAGTATAGCTTGGCGGACTTTGTTGGGTCATCTTCGGCCAATTCAAATTTGGAATCTCCCGTGAACGTCAACGGGAAGTATCAAAATAGCTTGGCGGACTTTGTTGGGTCATCTTCGGCCTATTCAAATATGGAATCTCCCGTGAACTTCAACGGGAAGTTTCAAAATAGCTTGGCGGACTTTGTTGGGTCATCTACGGCCAATTCAAATTTGGAATCTCCCGTGAACGTCAACGGGAAGTTTCAAAATAGCTTGGCGGACTTTGTTGGGTCATCTTCGGCCAATTCAAATTTGGAATCTCCCGTGAACGTCAACGGAAAATTTCAAATAGCTTGGCGGACTTTGTTTGGTCATCTTCGGCCAATTCAAATTTGGAATCTCCCGTGAACGTCAACGGGAAGTATCAAAATAGCTTGGCGGACTTTGATGGGTCATCTTCGGCCAATTCAAATTTGGAATCTCCCGTGAACGTCAACGGGAATTTTCAGTACAGCTTGGCGGACTTTGTTGGGTCATCTTCGGCCAATTCAAATTTGGAATCTCCCGTGAACGTCAACGGGAAGTTTCAAAATAGCTTGGCGGACTTTGTTGGGTCATCTTCGGCCAATTCAAATTTGGAATCTCCCGTGAACGTCAACGGGAAGTTTCAGTACAGCTTGGCGGACTTTGTTGGGTCATCTTCGGCCAATTCAAATTTGGAATCTCCCGTGAACGTCAACGGGAAGTTTCAGTACAGCTTGGCGGACTTAGTTGGGTAATCTTCGGCCAATTTAAATTTGGAATCTCCCGTGAACGTCAACGGGAAGTATCAAAATAGCTTGGCGGACTTTGTTGGGTCATCTTCGGCCAATTCAAATTTGGAATCTCCCATGAACGTCAACGGAAAATTTCAAATAGCTTGGCGGACTTTGTTGGGTCATCTTCGGCCAATTCAAATTTGGAATCTCCCGTGAACGTCAACGGGAAGTTTCAGTACAGCTTGGCGGACTTTGTTGGGTCATCTTCGGCCAATTCAAATTTGGAATCTCCCGTGAATGTCAACGGGAAGTTTCAGTACAGCTTGGCAGACTTTGTTGGGTCATCTTCGGCCTATTCAAATTTGGAATCTCCCGTGAACGTCAACGGGAAGTTTCAAAATAGCTTGGCGGACTTTGTTGGATCATCTTCGGCCAATTCAAATTTGGAATCTCCCATGAACGTCAACGGGAAGTATCAAAATAGCTAGGCGGACTTTGTTGGGTCATCTTCGGCCTATTCAAATTTGGAATCTCCCGTGAACGTCAACGGGAAGTTTCAGTATAGCTTGGCGGACTTTGTTGGGTCGTCTTCGGCCAATTCAAATTTGGAATCTCCCGTGAATGTCAACGGGAAGTATCAAAATAGCTAGGCGGACTTTGTTGGGTCATCTTCGGCCTATTCAAATTTGGAATCTCCCGTGAACGTCAACGGGAAGTTTCAAAATAGCTTGGCGGACTTTGTTGGATCATCTTCGGCCAATTCAAATTTGGAATCTCCCGTGAACGTCAACGGGAAGTATCAGTACAGCTTGGCGGACTTTGTTGGGTCATCTTCGGCCAATTCAAATTTGGAATCTCCCGTGAATGTCAACGGGAAGTATCAAAATAGCTAGGCGGACTTTGTTGGGTCATCTTCGGTCAATTCAAATTTGGAATCTCCCGTGAACGTCAGCGGGAAGTTTCAGTACAGCTTGGCGAACTTTGTTGGGTTATCTTCGGCCAATTCAAATTTGGAATCTCCCGTGAACGTCAACGGGAAGTTTCATAATAGCTTGGCGGACTTTGTTGGGTCATCTTCGGCCAATTCAAATTTGGAATCTCCCGTGAACGTCAACGGGAAGTTTCAAAATAGCTTGGCGGACTTTGTTGGGCCATCTTCGGCCAATTCAAATTTGGAATCTCCCGTGAACGTCAACGGGAAGTTTCAAAATAGCTTGGCGGACTTTGTTGGGTCATCTTCGGCCAATTCAAATTTGGAATCTCCCGTGATCGTCAACGGGAAGTAACAAAATAGCTTGGCGGAATTTGTTGGGTCATCTTCGGCCAATTCAAATTTGGAATCTCCCGTGAACGTCAACGGGAAGTTTCAGTATAGCTTGGCGGACTTTGTTGGGTCATCTTCGGCCAATTCAAATTTGGAATCTCCCGTGAACGTAACGGGAAGTTTCAGTATAGCTTGGCGGACTTTGTAGGGTCATCTTCGGCCAATTCAAATTTGGAATCTCCCGTGAACGTCAACGGTAAGTTTTAAAATAGCTTGGCGGACTTTGTTGGGTAATCTTCGGCCAATTCAAATTTGACATCTCCCGTGAACGTCAACGGGAAGTTTCAAAATAGCTTGGCGGACTTTGTTGGGTCATCTTTGACCAATTCAGATTTGGAATCTCCCGTGAACGTCAACGTGAAGTATCAAAATAGCTTGGCGTACTTTGTTGGGTCATCTTCGGCCTATTCAAATTTGGAATCTCCCGTGAACGTCAACGGGAAGTTTTAGTATAGCTTGGCGGACTTTGTTGGGTTATCTTCGGCCAATTCAAATTTGGAATCTCCCGTGAACATCAACGGGAAGTTTCAAAATAGCTTGGCGGACTTTGTTGGGTCATCTTCGGCCAATTCAAATTCGGAATCTCCCCTGAACGTCAACGGGAAGTATCAAAATAGCTTGGCGGACTTTGTTGGGTCATTTTCGGCCAATTCAGATTTGGAATCTCCCGTGAACGTCAACGGGAAGTTTCAAAATAGCTTGGCGGACTTTGTTGGGTCATCTTCGACCAATTCAGATTTGGAATCTCCCGTGAACGTCAACGTGAAGTATCAAAATAGCTTGGCGTACTTTGTTGGGTCATCTTCGGCCTATTCAAATTTGGAATCTCCGTGAACGTCAACGGGAAGTTTTAGTATAGCTTGGCGGACTTTGTTGGGTCATCTTTGGCCAATTCAAATTTGGAATCTCCCGTGAACGTCAACGGGAAGTTTCAAAATTCATTGGCGGACTTTGTTGGGTCATCTTCGGTCAATTAAAATTTGGAATCTCCCGTGAACGTCAGCGGGAAGTTTCAGTACAGCTTGGCGAACTTTGTTGGGTCATCTTCGGCCAATTCAAATTTGGAATCTCCCGTGAACGTCAACGGGAAGTTTCAAAATAGCTTGGCGGACTTTGTTGGGTCATCTTCGGCCAATTCAAATTTGGAATCTCCCGTGAACGTCAACGGGAAGTTTCAAAATAGCTTGGCGGACTTTGTTGGGTCATCTTCGGCCAATTCAAATTTGGAATCTCCCGTGAACGTCAACGGGAAGTTTCAAAATAGCTTGGCGGACTTTGTTGGGTCATCTTCGGCCAATTCAGATTTAGAATCTCCCGTGAACGTCAACGGGAAGTTTCAAAATAGCTTGGCGGACTTTGTTGGGTCATCTTCGGCCAATTCAATATTTGGAATCTCCCGTAAACGTCAACGGGAAGTTTTAAAATAGCTTGGCGGACTTTGTTGGGTAATCTTCGGCCAATTCAAATTTGAAATCTCCCGTGAACGTCAACGGGAAGTTTCAAAATAGCTTGGCGGACTTTGTTGGGTCATTTTCGACCAATTCAGATTTGGAATCTCCCGTGAACGTCAACGGAAAATTTCAAATAGCTTGGCGGACTTTGTTGAGTCATCTTCGGCCAATTCAAATTTGGAATCTCCCGTGAACGTCAACGGGAAGTATCAAAATAGCTTGGCCGACTTTGATGGGTCATCTTCGGCCAATTCAAATTTGGAATCTCCCGTGAACGTCAACGGGAAGTTTCAGTATAGCTTGGCGGACTTTGTTGGGTCATCTTCGGCCAATTCAAATTTGGAATCTCCCGTGAACGTCAACGGGAAATATCAAAATAGCTTGGCGGACTTTGTTGGGTAATCTTCGGCCAATTCAAATTTGAAATCTCCCGTGAACGTCAACGGGAAGTTTCAAAATAGCTTGGCGGACTTTGTTGGGTCATTTTCGACCAATTCAGATTTGGAATCTCCCGTGAACGTCAACGGAAAATTTCAAATAGCTTGGCGGACTTTGTTGAGTCATCTTCGGCCAATTCAAATTTGGAATCTCCCGTGAACGTCAACGGGAAGTTTCAAAATAGCTTGGCGGACTTTGTTGGGTCATCTTCGGCCAATTCAAATTTGGAATCTCCCGTGAACGTCAACGAGAAGTACCAAAATAGATTGGCGGACTTTGTTGGGTCATTTTCGGCCAATTCAGATTTGGAATCTCCCGTGAACGTCAACGGGAAGTTTCAGTATAGCTTGGCGGACTTTGTTGGGTCATCTTCTGCCAATTCAAATTTGGAATCTCCCGCGAACGTCAACGGGAAGTATCAAAATAGCTTGGCGGACTTTGTTGGGTCATCTTCGGCCAATTCAAATTTGGAATCTCCCATGAACATCAACGGAAAATTTCAAAATAGCTTGGCGGACTTTGTTGGGTCATTTTCGGCCAATTCAGATTTAGAATCTCCCGTGAACGTCAACGGGAAGTTTCAAAATAGCTTGGCGGACTTTGTTGGGTCATCTTCGGCCAATTCAATATTTGGAATCTCCCGTAAACGTCAACGGGAAGTTTTAAAATAGCTTGGCGGACTTTGTTGGGTAATCTTCGGCCAATTCAAATTTGAAATCTCCCGTGAACGTCAACGGGAAGTTTCAAAATAGCTTGGCGGACTTTGTTGGGTCATTTTCGACCAATTCAGATTTGGAATCTCCCGTGAACGTCAACGGAAAATTTCAAATAGCTTGGCGGACTTTGTTGAGTCTACTTCGGCCAATTCAAATTTGGAATCTCCCGTGAACGTCAACGGGAAGTATCAAAATAGCTTGGCCGACTTTGATGGGTCATCTTCGGCCAATTCAAATTTGGAATCTCCCGTGAACGTCAACGGGAAGTTTCAGTATAGCTTGGCGGACTTTGTTGGGTCATCTTCGGCCAATTCAAATTTGGAATCTCCCGTGAACGTCAACGGGAAATATCAAAATAGCTTGGCGGACTTTGTTGGGTCATCTTCGGCCTATTCAAATTTGGAATCTCCCGTGAACGTCAACGGGAAGTTTCAGTATAGCTTGGCGGACTTTGTTGGGTCATCTTCGGCCAATTTAGATTTGGAACCTCCCGTGAACGTCAACGGGAAGTTTCAAAATAGCTTGGCGGACTTTGGAGGTCATCTTCGGCCAATTCAAATTTGGAATCTCCCGTGAACGTCAACGGGAAGTATCAAAATAGCTTGGCGGATTTTGATGGGTCATCTTCGGCCAATTCAAATTTGGAATCTCCCGTGAACGTCAACGGGAAGTTTCAGTATAGCTTGGCGGACTTTGTTGGGTCATCTTCGGCCAATTCAAATTTGGAATCTCCCGTGAACGTCAACGGGAAGTATCAAAATAGCTTGGCGGACTTTGTTGGGTCATCTTCGGCCTATTCAAATATGGAATCTCCCGTGAACTTCAACGGGAAGTTTCAAAATAGCTTGGCGGACTTTGTTGGGTCATCTACGGCCAATTCAAATTTGGAATCTCCCGTGAACGTCAACGGGAAGTTTCAAAATAGCTTGGCGGACTTTGTTGGGTCATCTTCGGCCAATTCAAATTTGGAATCTCCCGTGAACGTCAACGGAAAATTTCAAATAGCTTGGCGGACTTTGTTTGGTCATCTTCGGCCAATTCAAATTTGGAATCTCCCGTGAACGTCAACGGGAAGTATCAAAATAGCTTGGCGGACTTTGATGGGTCATCTTTGGCCAATTCAAATTTGGAATCTCCCGTGAACGTCAACGGGAATTTTCAGTACAGCTTGGCGGACTTTGTTGGGTCATCTTCGGCCAATTCAAATTTGGAATCTCCCGTGAACGTCAACGGGAAGTTTCAAAATAGCTTGGCGGACTTTGTTGGGTCATCTTCGGCCAATTCAAATTTGGAATCTCCCGTGAACGTCAACGGGAAGTTTCAGTACAGCTTGGCGGACTTTGTTGGGTCATCTTCGGCCAATTCAAATTTGGAATCTCCCGTGAACGTCAACGGGAAGTTTCAGTACAGCTTGGCGGACTTAGTTGGGTAATCTTCGGCCAATTTAAATTTGGAATCTCCCGTGAACGTCAACGGGAAGTATCAAAATAGCTTGGCGGACTTTGTTGGGTCATCTTCGGCCAATTCAAATTTGGAATCTCCCATGAACGTCAATGGAAAATTTCAAAATAGCTTTGCGGACTTTGTTGGGTCATCTTCGGCCAATTCAAATTTGGAATCTCCCGTGAACGTCAACGGGAAGTTTCAGTATAGCTTGGCGGACTTTGTTGGGTCATCTTCGGCCAATTCAAATTTGGAATCTCCCGTGAACGTCAACGGGAAGTTTTAAAATAGCTTGGCGGACTTTGTTGGGTAATCTTCGGCTAATTCAAATTTGAAATCTACCGTGAACGTCAACGGGAAGTTTCAAAATAGCTTGGCAAACTTTGTTGGGTCATCTTCGACCAACTCAGATTTGGAATCTCCCGTGAACGTCAACGTGAAGTATCAAAATAGCTTGGCGTACTTTGTTGGGTCATCTTTGGCCAATTCAAATTTGGAATCTCCCGTGAACGTCAACGGGAAGTTTCAAAATAGCTTGGCGGACTTTGTTGGGTCATCTTCGGCCAATTCAAATACGGAATCTCCCGTGAACGTCAACTGGAAGTTTCAGTATAGCTTGGCGGACTTTGTTGGGACATCTTCGGCCAATTCAAATTTTAAATCTCCCGTTAACGTCAACGGGGAGTATCAAAATAGCTTGGCGGACTTAGTTGGGTCATCTTCGGCCAATTCAAATTTGGAATCTCCCGTGAACGTCAACGGGAAGTTTCAAAATAGCTTGGCGGACTTTGTTGGGTCATCTTCGACCAATTCAGATTTGGAATCTCCCGTGAACGTCAACGTGAAGTATCAAAATAGCTTGGCGTAAATGTTGGATCATCTTCGGCATATTCAAATTTGGAATCTCCCGTGAACGTCAACGGGAAGTTTCAGTATAGCTTGGCGGACTTTGTTGGGTCATCTTCGGCCAATTCAAATTTGGAATCTCCCGTGAACGTCAACGGGAAGTTTCAAAATATATTGTGGACTTTGTTGGGTCATTTTCGGCCAATTCAAATTTCGGATCTCCCGTAAACGTCAACGGGAAGTTTCAAAATAGCTTGGCGGACTTTGTTAAGTCATCTTCGGCCAATTCAAATTTGGAATCTCCCGTGAACGTCAACGAGAAGTACCAAAATAGATTGGCGGACTTTGTTGGGTCATTTTCGGCCAATTCAGATTTGGAATCTCCCGTGAACGTCAACGGGAAGTTTCAGTATAGCTTGGCGGACTTTGTTGGGTCATCTTCTGCCAATTCAAATTTGGAATCTCCCGTGAACGTCAACGGGAAGTATCAAATCAGTTTGGCGGACTTTGTTGGGTCATCTTCGGCCAATTCAAATTTGGAATCTCCCATGAACCTCAACGGAAAATTTCAAAATAGCTTGGCGGACTTTGTTGGGTCATTTTCGGCCAATTCAGATTTAGAATCTCCCGTGAACGTCAACGGGAAGTTTCAAAATAGATTGGCGGACTTTGTTGGGTCATTTTCGGCCAATTCAGATTTGGAATCTCCCGTGAACGTCAACGGGAAGTTTCAGTATAGCTTGGCGGACTTTGTTGGGTCATCTTCTGCCAATTCAAATTTGGAATCTCCCGCGAACGTCAACGGGAAGTATCAAAATAGCTTGGCGGACTTTGTTGGGTAATCTTCGGCCAATTCAAATTTGAAATCTCCCGTGAACGTCAACGGGAAGTTTCAAAATAGCTTGGCGGACTTTGTTGGGTCATCTTCGACCAATTCAGATTTGGAATCTCCCGTGAACGTCAACGGAAAATTTCAAATAGATTGGCGGACTTTGTTGGGTCATCTTCGGCCAATTCAAATTTGGAATCTCCCGTGAACGTCAACGGGAAATATCAAAATAGCTTGGCGGACTTTGATGGGTCATCTTCGGCCAATACAAATTTGGAATCTCCCGTGAACGTCATGTGGAAGTTTCAGTATAGCTTGGCGGACTTTGTTCAGTCATCTTCGGCCAATTCAAATTTGGAATCTCCCGTGAACGTTAACGGGAAGTTTCAAAATAGCTTGGCGGACTTTGTTGGGTCATCTTCGGCCAATTCAAATTTGGAATATCCCGTGAACGTCAACGGAAAATTTCAAAATAGCTTGGTGGACTTTGTTGGGTCATCTTCGGCCAATTCAAATTATTATGTCGCTGAGTATAACCGATC
Source organism: Aphrophora alni (assembly GCA_963513935.1). Lineage (NCBI taxonomy): Eukaryota > Metazoa > Arthropoda > Insecta > Hemiptera > Aphrophoridae > Aphrophora > Aphrophora alni. The sequence continues at coordinate 4,271,371 of OY740775.1, forward strand.
TCGAGATATCGTGAGCGAAGCGAACAAAGAATTACCACGATTAACGATCAATATAGTACTGTAAATACTGTAAAAGCTGTAAGAACTTCAATTTTATCAAACACATCGGTATTGCTTTGTACATATTGTCTTGGATTTTATTCCAGAAAACAACTTTGGAGACATAGAAAAAAATGTTCTCAAAATCCTAGAACCAGGATCCTACACTGATTTTGGGACAAAATTATCTTTTGAAAGAAATGAAATGTCATTCAAAACTGTACGAAACAGTTTTTCCAAGAATGAGAGCAGATTTAATATCTTTAACTGCAAATAAAGATCCCTTAATATGCTCATACGGATCACGTTATCTTTTAACCCACAGAGATAAACATCAAATTAACGTAACTTCCAGGAAAATGAGAGAGTTGGCTAAAGTTTTGTTAGAAGTGAAAAAGATACAACCAAAAATATCAAATCTTTTACAGGTTTTAAAACCGGAATATTTCGATATTTTTGTTGAAAAGGTAAAAGTATGTGCTAGCTATGATGCTGAAACAGATAAATATAATGCGCCCTCCTTCGCTATGAATATAAGCACTTCTTTAAAAGAATGTTGTGAAATTGGAATTACTTATGCAATAAAGAAGAAATACAGCTTTGAAGGTAAATCTGCATCTGAGGCTGAAGCCGAGCTTCGTACAACTATTCTTTTATTAATGTCGAATTTGAAGTTCGAAATATCACACCAAGCTGCGAACAATCTTCATTTTAATAAGATGAATAAAATTACAATTGTTCCACTAGCAAGTAATATCAAATTATTTAGAGAATACCTTATAAAAGAAGGCAGTGAGGCAGCGTTATTGTTAAACAGTAATGAGTGTAATGCACATGCTTTCCGAAAATTGGTTGAGATTACATACTGTGCAGAAAACGAGTAGGGGAACTTCAAAGGCTTCCTCTAAATCTATACGAGAAAACTGCAGATAATCAAATTTATGAAGAATTCAAGGACGTAATAAGGCCAATTGAAATGATGCTTATACAAAAATTCAAACGTGTTGTCATTCAGGGGAAAAGGAAGGTGACCCCTGTTTTATTTAGCTTTGACGTGCAACAACATATAGATCTGTTAATTAAATCAAGAAAAAGATTTGTTCCATCCGAAAGCATATTTATTTTTGCTAATATAAATACTAATAATCCAATCGGCTACAAGGTATTGCAGAAACACGCAAAAATGGCTAAGCTAAAACATCCGGAAGCGATATCTTCAAGAACACTTAGAAAACATTTAGCAACAATCTCTCAGTTATTTCAATTGAATGACCAAGATATAGAGCAGCTAGCTACTTTTATGGGCCATACATCCTCAATCCATCGAAGCGAATATAGGCTACCGGACGATGTTTTCCAAATAGCCAAAATTGCTAAGTTGTTGTTAGCAATGGAAAGCGGTGAAGGAGCTAGCCATAAGGGTAAATCGCTTGATGAAATAGAAGGAAATTTTGACGAAGATTTACTACAAACTGTTGATGGAAATGAAGATGATAAAAACAGTCAAACATCAAATGAAGATAATACAGATTTATTACCTTTAAATGATCTAATTGAGTAAAATAAACCATCATCTAGTTCACACCTTCAGATGAACAAGAATATTGCAACCCAAAAGAAAGGGGAAAAAAGAATATTTTCTAAATGGACTGAAGAAGAAAAAAATATTGTTTTCAATTTTTTCAAAACTCATATAAAAAAATGCAAACCACCCAAAAAACACGAATGTGATCAGTTGATGTCTCAATACCCAAACACATTTCAAAGTAAAACTTGGCTGAAAATAAAAGTTCTAGTTCAGAATTTTTATACAAATAAAACTTCTTGCAAGATAATTAACACTTAAATTAGTTTTAACTAAAGGATTAATTGTACTGAATAGTCGTAATAATCAATTGAAGGAGATGTTAACATAATGAAAAACAAACTTAAATTGAACTTAATTTTACTGGCTTAATTGGTACTAACGTATAAAGTAAATTTCATTATTAATTACTGTAGTGTTAAGTTAATTTTAATTAGACTTTTATTTTTTATGTTATAGGTTTCAGTAATGTCACATTTTTAGGTTAGGTTCATGATCTGTTAAAAAAAAAAAAATATATATATATATATATTATGGTCTATTTGATGAGTTTATAAACCTTTACAATTATATGATACATAACTAAATTTTAGTTATATATTTAGGGTTACTTTCATTTGTTATAACAAAACAAATTTAAAGAATTTTGAAACTGTTTTTATTTTAATTGATTAAAATAACATTTTATATAAAATTGATTTTGTTATTGTTTTCCACAATGTGTTTTCTTAAATATATAATATTAATAATTTAAAAGTATTGTAAAAACATCCTAAAGAAAAAAATCAAGAGGACATTTATATTTTCCTATGAGATCTCTAAAAGTTTATAGTTCATTATCTCCTCCATATGAAATGTCCTTGTTTGAACTGTTCTGTACGAATGTACAAAAAATGTAATGTTTTTTTTAAAGTAGTAAAACAAATTCTATGATGGTATTCTTAGAGGTTTTTTATCTTAATAAAAACAAAATTTTAAATTGGACCGATTTTAAGCTGGCTGCATTAATTCTGTTGAATATAGAGAAAGAATTTTATACTTATATACAAGTAATTAATTAGTCTGAAGATGGAGTAAATCTCCGAAACCGGTCGTGAATAATTAAGAAAAGGAAATCACGTGAAGGAGGAAACAAATAGTAAATAAACATTATTTATTATTAATTATAATACATAATTACATAAAATACAGATAAATTTACCCTTTTTCGCCTGAAAAAGGATAAGTCGTGAGATTTTAAATGAAATAACTACAATTAATTGTAGATAATTCAAAATTAAATGTTAAGAAAAATTTACTTCATTTTGCCTGTGTAAAGCGGAAAAAATATTGCTTTTATATTAAATATTCTTAATTGAATTTTCTTAGAAACAGCGAATTCAAATTTTATATTTTTTTTGTCAGTCATAAAATACATTTTTGTGATAATGGTAAAAAGTATGATAAAAATTGGTAACTACAGGTACCGTTTTGAGACACGAACCATTTTTGTAGTTTATGTACTTTTTCAAAATTTATTTTAATTATTTTTATAACGAAATCCCATGTAATACTTTTAAGAAGAAAAAAAACCTTTGTTTGAAACTTAAATAGAAAAACTCTTTGCAAGGATATTTGAGAGGTAGGAAATTCTATTTTCTATGTACCGGTAGTTCTAAAAATGCCTAATGATCTTTCGGAAACTATTTATAATTTACTACACTTGAGTAAAGCTAAAATGTTTACTTATTCTGTTAAGTATTGTATTAAAGAATTTTTATGGGAGCATTGTTGTGATTACGGATAGGTGAATGGTTGTACCATTCTTCTAAAGTTTCATTTACAAACATAGTTGAGTTTTATTAAATTCACAGTGATAAATAGATTCTAAAACGTGAAATTTATCACAGTTACTCTTTTAAAACCAACTTCCCACAAAAAAATATAAAACAATTTTTTTTTAAACATGTAGGGATGCTAAGCAGTATAGTTGTGAGTTATTGAAATAAAATATTTTTTCATGAAATTTACTACACCTTACAATAACATTAAAAAAATCCTAAATAAACCCTATACTTAAGAAGCAAAAAACTTTAAACGTGTACTTGTTTCTGAAGCTTCTCTTTATGTTGTCATAAAAAAATCTAATTAACCATTTGTTAAAAATGGCTCAGAAGTTTTAAAAAAAGCTATCAATGTGAAATACGGCAATGTTGCCAGATCTACAGCTGCCATAATGATTGTCCAAAGGTGAAATTATTCAGTATCTAAATATACACAAGGCGATTGAAGCGCTCTAAGCGGAAAAAGCTGAAACTTCTATAATATACACTTTTTTCATTATAACATCATTATGGCAGCAGAGCTGGTTTTTAATACATCATTTTATTTGGTTATTTTATGATGAGTTATTGAAATAACTACTGACAGGGTGATATTAAGGTCTGCTTTAGTATTTCATGAACATTTTTTCTTTTATAGATCCTTTTGGTAATGAGAAACACTGGGAATTCAAAGTGGCAGCCGTATACTGCTGCCACAAACACTCGGCTGCCACTTTAAATGTAACAATGGCAATGTACGGTTCTCATAATGATAGCAGGATGTATATATATATATATATATATATATATATATATATATATATATATATTTATATATATATATTACTTTATAAATATTTATATAATTAATATATTTATAATTATTATATATATATATATATATATATATATATATATATATATAATTTAAAAAATGTTCAACTTGATAGTCTTTTTCTTTTCTTTCTGTAGATGGGTCAATACAAAGAATATAAATGCACAGTTTGAAATACGTGGAATTTATCGTCTTGTCTGTGTAGACGGGTTGAGACTTATAGGCAGACATAAGCACAGACACGCGGGTTAAATTATAAGGATCTTGTCTTACCTAATGACCCTAAAAATATGTGTACTCAATACATTGACATACATTTTGTATTTATCACTACAGTATTATGATTTTAAAATTTGTTTATCCTAGTTAATGTCACTATATATTATATTTTAATATTAAGATTTTAAATTCAGAACGAGATTTGATGATTAATAAATAATGATCTTGGCCAGTCCGAGATTAAACTAAACACTGTAAAAGGTTGTTCATGTATGACACGCTCATATTAAATTACTGACCAAGCAGATTTGGTGACATCGTACTAAATCTAAAGAGGGGAAAAGAATGTCTCTTAACATGACATTGATCTTGGAGGCATTACAGAGGTTAGGGGCATACCTTGGAAAGCCAGTATGTAGACAAGAAAACGGCTGGTTATTTATTTTTCACTGCATTGTTCTTACTTATAAAAAGGTAGGAAAATTTGAAGTTGCATGATTTCTTGCATGAAAAGATAATTAATGCAGTATTAAAACTTATTGAGTGAACAAATCTAAGTTGGCTCTAGAAGCCAATAAAATCGCCATGTCAGAGATTAACATTATTTTAACACTAGCCCTCTTTTTCAATATAATTAAATCTAAAGCAATCAAATAATTAAGTTTTTTTTGTGTTGTGTAAACGTGTTGTTTCATCTGATTATGGTATATGTTATACCGAAACAGCTGGCATGAAATATTAATAGATACTAAACACAAGATTGCTAAGACGTAAGTAATTTAGTAATAAACTTATTGTAAAGCATTCATAAGACAATATGGAATTTATATAATTAAGTTTATTTAATAGATGGAGATTATCGGAAAATCGTTTCAAGAAAATCGATAAATTGCAAAAGTAGATAAATACATAAAGATTAAACAATAACAATAAACGGAAAGCAAATAAAAGTAATAACCTAGATAAACAAAAGCGCACTAACTATCGCAACTACCCAGGAGACTAGTCTTTACCGGAACTTCTATGCTCAGTTTATCGATACAGATTACGACAAATTTCTCTCCCGACTCATATGATAGTGGAGGTGTGCCGAGGGCGGCTCTGCTGTTTTATTTTCCGACATGACATTAAATCGTGGCTTACTGACTCGCAACATGCTATACCGGGACGCCTACCGTCTTCGTTTTGACAGCTTTATGCTTCGAACTTCAATCCAAACATTATGAACAACATATTCCTGCTACTTTGCTATACATAGTACATACATGTGACTCGACTTAAAGTTCTGTGGTAGCAACGTTTCTTGCGAGAATATTTCAGTATTTATAAGGCAGTATTGGACACGAACATTGAACCTAGTGTGGTTTATGAACACGCTATTCTTAGAATCAAGTAGGAAAAGTTAAGTGTGCGCTTAATTGTGATTAATATAAAATGGTGGGGATTTAGAAATGTTTTACAGAATTACATTTATTTTTAAGGTTTTTTTTAGAAAAACATTCTTTGTAAAATAAAATAAACTGAAAAACTTACACTTCTCTTACAGGTAGGAAAAAGTAAAGTGTGAGCTTAATTGTAATTAACATAAAATGGTGTGGAATTTAGAAATGTTTTATAGAATTACATTTTTTTTTATAAGGTTTTTTGAAGAAAACAACCTTTTGTAAAATAAAATAAACTGAAAAAACTTACACTGCTCTTACAGGTAGGAAAAAGTAAAGTGAGGGCTTAATTGTAATTAACATAAAATGGTGTGGAGTTTAGAAATGTTTTATAGAACTATTTTTTATTCTAAGGTTTTTTTTGAAGAAAACAACCTTTTGTAAAATCAAAGAAAATGAAAAACTTACACTTCTCTTACAGGTAGGAAAAAGTAAAGCATGCGCTTAATTGCTATTAACTTAAAATGGTGTGGATTTTAGAAATGTTTTATAGAACTAATTTGATTATTTTAAGGTTTTTTGAAGAAACCAACCTTTTGTAAAATAAAATAAACTGAAAAAACTCACACTTCTCTTACAGGTAGAAAAAAGTAAAGTGAGAGATTAATTGTAATTAACATAAATTGATGTGGATTTTAGAAATGTTTTATAGAATTACATTTATTGTTATAAGGTTTGCTTGAGGAAAACAACATTTTGTAAAATAAAATAAACTGAAAAACTTACACTTCTCTTACAGGTAGAAAAAAGTAAAGTAAGAGCTTAATTGTAATTAACATAAAATGGTGTGGATTTTAGAAATGTTTTATAGAATTACATTGATGTTTTTAAGTTTTTTTGAAAAAACAACCTTTTGTAAAATAAAATAAACTGAAAAACGCACACTTCTCTTACAGGTAGGAAAAAGTAAAGTGTGAGCATAATTGTAAATAACATAAAATGGTGTGGATTTTAGAAATGTTTTATAGAATTACATTGATGTTTTTAAGTTTTTTTGAAAAAAACAACCTTTTGTAAAATAAAATAAACTGAAAAACTTACACTTCTCTTACAGGTAGAAAAAAGTAAAGTGAGAGCTTAATTGTAATTAACTTAAAATGGTGTGGGTTTTAGAAATGTTTTATAGAATTACATTGATGTTTTTAAGTTTTTTTGAAAAAAACAACCTTTTGTAAAATAAAATAAACTGAAAAACTTACACTTCTCTTACAGGTAGAAAAAAGTAAAGTGAGAGCTTAATTGTAATTAACATAAAATGGTGTGGGTTTTAGAAATGTTTTATAGAATTACATTGATGTTTTTAAGTTTTTTTGAAAAAAACAACCTTTTGTAAAATAAAATAAACTGAAAAACTTACACTTCTCTTACAGGTAGAAAAAAGTAAAGTGAGAGCTTAATTGTAATTAACTTAAAATGGTGTGGGTTTTAGAAATGTTTTATAGAATTACATTGATGTTTTTAAGTTTTTTTGAAAAAAACAACCTTTTGTAAAATAAAATAAACTGAAAAACTTACACTTCTCTTACAGGTAGAAAAAAGTAAAGTGAGAGCTTAATTGTAATTAACATAAAATGGTGTGGGTTTTAGAAATGTTTTATAGAATTACATTGATGTTTTTAAGTTTTTTTGAAAAAAACAACCTTTTGTAAAATAAAATAAACTGAAAAACTTACACTTCTCTTACAGGTAGAAAAAAGTAAAGTGAGAGCTTAATTGTAATTAACATAAAATGGTGTGGGTTTTAGAAATGTTTTATAGAATTACATTGATGTTTTTAAGTTTTTTTGAAAAAAACAACCTTTTGTAAAATAAAATAAACTGAAAAACTTACACTTCTCTTACAGGTAGAAAAAAGTAAAGTGAGAGATTAATTGTAATTAACATAAATTGATGTGGATTTTAGAAATGTTTTATAGAATTACATTTATTGTTATAAGGTTTGCTTGAGGAAAACAACATTTTGTAAAATAAAATAAACTGAAAAACTTACACTTCTCTTACAGGTAGAAAAAAGTAAAGTGAGAGCTTAATAATTGTAATTAACATAAAATGGTGTGGGTTTTAGAAATGTTTTATAGAATTACATTTATTGTTATAAGGTTTGCTTGAGGAAAACAACATTTTGTAAAATAAAATAAACTGAAAAACTTACACTTCTCTTACAGGTAGAAAAAAGTAAAGTGAGAGCTTAATTGTAATTAACATAAAATGGTGTGGGTTTTAGAAATGTTTTATAGAATTACATTGATGTTTTTAAGTTTTTTTGAAAAAAACAACCTTTTGTAAAATAAAATAAACTGAAAAACTTACACTTCTCTTACAGGTAGAAAAAAGTAAAGTGAGAGCTTAATTGTAATTAACTTAAAATGGTGTGGGTTTTAGAAATGTTTTATAGAATTACATTGATGTTTTTAAGTTTTTTTGAAAAAAACAACCTTTTGTAAAATAAAATAAACTGAAAAACTTACACTTCTCTTACAGGTAGAAAAAAGTAAAGTGAGAGCTTAATTGTAATTAACATAAAATGGTGTGGGTTTTAGAAATGTTTTATAGAATTACATTGATGTTTTTAAGTTTTTTTGAAAAAAACAACCTTTTGTAAAATAAAATAAACTGAAAAACTTACACTTCTCTTACAGGTAGAAAAAAGTAAAGTGAGAGCTTAATTGTAATTAACTTAAAATGGTGTGGGTTTTAGAAATGTTTTATAGAATTACATTGATGTTTTTAAGTTTTTTTGAAAAAAACAACCTTTTGTAAAATAAAATAAACTGAAAAACTTACACTTCTCTTACAGGTAGAAAAAAGTAAAGTGAGAGCTTAATTGTAATTAACATAAAATGGTGTGGGTTTTAGAAATGTTTTATAGAATTACATTGATGTTTTTAAGTTTTTTTGAAAAAAACAACCTTTTGTAAAATAAAATAAACTGAAAAACTTACACTTCTCTTACAGGTAGAAAAAAGTAAAGTGAGAGATTAATTGTAATTAACATAAATTGATGTGGATTTTAGAAATGTTTTATAGAATTACATTTATTGTTATAAGGTTTGCTTGAGGAAAACAACATTTTGTAAAATAAAATAAACTGAAAAACTTACACTTCTCTTACAGGTAGAAAAAAGTAAAGTGAGAGCTTAATTGTAATTAACATAAAATGGTGTGGGTTTTAGAAATGTTTTATAGAATTACATTTATTGTTATAAGGTTTGCTTGAGGAAAACAACATTTTGTAAAATAAAATAAACTGAAAAACTTACACTTCTCTTACAGGTAGAAAAAAGTAAAGTGAGAGCTTAATTGTAATTAACATAAAATGGTGTGGGTTTTAGAAATGTTTTATAGAATTACATTGATGTTTTTAAGTTTTTTGAAAAAAACAACCTTTTGTAAAATAAAATAAACTGAAAAACTTACACTTCTCTTACAGGTAGAAAAAAGTAAAGTGAGAGCTTAATTGTAATTAACTTAAAATGGTGTGGATATTAGAAATGTTTTATAGAATTATTTTATTATTTGAAGTTTTTTTGAAAAAAACAACCTTTTGTAAAATAAAATAAACTGAAAAATTACACTTCTCTTACAGGTAGGAAAAAGTATGCGCTTAATAATTGCAATTAACATAAAAGGCGTGGAATTTAGAGATGTGTTGTAGAATTACATTTATTAATATAAGGTTTGCTTGAAGAAAACAACCTTCTGTAAAATAAAATAAACTGAAAAACTTACACTTCTCTTACAAGTTTACATTTCAAGGGACTGTTGGCTAAATTGATAATAGTTGTTCGGTGGGATATTTATTAACTTTCTTTGCTATGACTAAGTTTATCTAATTGAAATTAAATGTATAGATTTTGTTATTATTTAAAAGTGTCAGAATTCAACACTATTTTAGTTTTAGCCTAATCTTGGTTGTAGATAATTACCAAGAAATTATGTTTTCAATTTTATTCTTCAATTTTATTTTATCCTTCAATCCACGGTTAAAATATAAAAGCCATTTTGTTTGTCATTGAAAAAGGAAACTTTTTGTCTCATGTAGATGTTTTATAAAGTTAACGGTTCTCGATATATTCGATATTAAATGTTTTAAAAAAACAGCCATTTTGAAGATAAAGTAAATAAATGCTTTGTTTTTTGTACACGTCTAAAACGCTACATAAAAAAATGCGTACACACAATCTGAACTCAATATTTCATGTATTTCCAAAGTTTTTTTTGGTAAAAAATAAAATGGCGGATAGACGAAAATCTTAGCAAGACAGGACTATATGTTAAATGGGATTTGTTGTAAATTTTGTCCCACCCAATCAGTTTCTGAAGTTTGGTACAGTAATGTCTGGACACCCTGTACATATCGTTGAGAAAGCACACACTATGAGTAGTAAATCATAATTACAATACAAGGAGTAAGCTATCTGAGAAGTATATAATTTTAAATAGTTTCGCATGTAAGTGATATTTTGTTCATTTGTACAGTAGTTATTATTTAATGTTACATATTGGTCTATGAATATTTTTGTTAAGTGTTAAGCAGACTTTGTACCTAACAAATAAATTGTGTATTTTGCAGAATGATTTAGAAGGCTGAAAACTTTTTACATCAATAGCAATGAAATTTCTGGATTTAATTTTGACCAAAAAGTCATTTTGTTTAGAAGGATTTATTGAATGTATTACAACATCCAAAGAGCCAGGAAAACTTTCCATAAAAACACTATTTACGATAAAACTTCCGTTTGATGTACACGTTCAGTGGATTTTGTACACTGCCAACTAAACGTAAAAACCTATGTCAAACCTAAGGGTGTGACACCCATGAAGTACCTCTGTACACCGCCCGCTAACGTCCATTATCAGGACAAGTTACCGCTCACTGACGTTTATTCTACTCAGCGGTAGACATCCCCTCTCGAAGCCACAAATAAATTGATACCAATTAAAAGTCGATGTTCTACTTAAGTTAAAGAATTTATTTACCAGTTCCCTGAGCGGGACATTTTATTAATATGACCCTATACAGGATGACGGGTCGTTGTCGTTATTATTTATGTTGTTCAAGATAATATGATTTCCGTTTGTATCTTACACGTGCTGTGATCTTGAAGGAATTTCTGTTCATATTGGGCAATTGGAAACATTTAGTTTAAAAAAAAAATGAATATTTGCTGTCATCGTAAATATTAATGAGGAAGTATTTCAAGCCAGATGTTTCAAGTTTAAGACCATTTCATACTTTTTAGGAATATATGCTATCGTTATGAATCGGAATTAAAATTATTTTTTAAAAGTCATACTCGCATCTTTCGAAAAGATCGTTGTACGAAAATTTCGAAAAATAGTCCATTGAAATTAGATTTTTACTTTGAAATGTTTGAAAACCCCAAAACTTAAGGTTAACTTTCTGTTCTGATAAATGCATCAAGAATCTTTTTTGGATGGCTATGAATTACTGTCGAAAATGATGCTATTTGTTAGGTTTCACAAGAAAAAAGACTTGTGTGATTTATTATTCGGCAAATTTTATTATATTAAGGTGTCAGTACAGAGTGATTTGTGTATTTAAGGTTAGCAAATGTTTTAAATGGAGTATTATATAATATTTAACAACCTAAATAAACAGTCAACACGATATTTTGAACTCGCTTCACTCGAGGGTTTCGCTCCAACCCTTAGTAGGTTTTGACAATTCAAGGAGAGGCGGTTGGGTGAAGTGATTTGAAGTTGATCGTATTTTTAGATGAAAACTTATAATTTTCTTACATTATTTAATTTTTTCAAACACCTAGATATCTAGATACATCAAATTTGACACATATTAGAACATCCAACTGTTATAAGCGTGACAAATTTGACTCCAGCTGTCCTATGAACGTGTCGAAAGATTATATAATTTAATGTAAAAAAAATACCTAAAATCTAGCTCTAACTGAGGTATAACCGATTGTGATACGAAAACAAAAAAACGTAGAAAGAGACTTATAACACTTTACAACGGAATTAGACTCCCAACTCTGCAACGTAATCAGCTGAGGGCAAGGTTTTTATCGTTTTATCAAGTTAACCGAACCTTATTATAATAATCTGAAGAGATAATGATTTATTGTTTTCTTGAGAGAATTTACTGTTCAGTTTTTACTTTCTCACATATACGTAGTATAACTTCATGGGTAAACAAAACCGACGTTTATCACGGAAATATAGATTTTATTTTAGACCAAAAATTTCATTTTTTTTAATAACGGCCGACTATCTGTCGTCGTTTAAATGATTTGATAGATTGTGCAACCAAATGTTTGAGCATACTTTAGTTCCACTCGAGACCTATGTTTTTCATTTTTACTTACTCTGTAGAGTGTAAGACAAGTTTGGTTAGGTTAGGTTAGGTTAGGTTAGGTTAGGTTAGGTTAGGTTAGGTTATGTTAGGTTTTGGTAGGTTAGGTTAGGTTAGGTTAGGTTTTGGTAGGTTAGGTTAGGTTAGGTTTTGGTAGGTTAGGTTAAGTTATGGTAGGTTAGGTTAGGTTAGGTTTTGGTAGGTTAGGTTAGGTTGGGTTTAGGTAGGTTAGGTTAGGTTAGGTTATGGTAGGTTAGGTTAGGTTAGGTTATTGGATAGGTTATGTTAGGTTAGGTTAGGATAGGTTAGGTTAGGTTAGGATAGGATAGGTTAGGTTAGGTTAGGTTAGGTTAGGTTAGGTTAGGTTAGGTTAGGTTACAGTAGAGTATAAGAGAAGTTTGGTAATCGTAAAAACATTTGAACCTCCGTTATTTACCGATCTTTACATTTTAAGGTTAGCGGAAACGGAAAGAAGTAATTTTCGACCACTCGAAAGCGACCACAAAAATTAAGATAAGAACATTAATTTGATATGGGGGACTATCTGCTCATATAAAACCATACAGAAATTCAGAAAAATAAAATTGAGAAAGTCAAAATATCGGCTATTTAAAAAAATTTTTTATTCATATCTCATGTTTTTCAACTTACAACACTCTAACTTAGATACAAATTTGTATATTTAATTTTTTTCGTGTAATGGTACCAATCCCACAACTCTACGATAGCAAATTAACCTTTTTCTCCCAAGAAAATATGTTTATCGTATAATTACGAGACCGGCAAGGCCGTGTCACCGACACGAGCGTAGCGAGTGGAAGCTCTTGCACATAAATACAGCTTCAAGGTCAAGACACTGACATGAGCGAAGCTAGTAGGACGTTTTAATACATACGCATTTACGAAGCCCATTAGCGCCTAGTAGTGATGAATAATTACTTGGTTCAATAACTTGTGTAAACGGTTTTAAACAAACCTACCCTACTTTGTAAGACCCGTTTGATCTACCTATACAATTTAAAATTTACTACAAGTCCCAATTAATGAAAGTTTGAAAAATAAGACGATCTGCTTATATTAAATTCCATAATGTCGGGTTAGGTAACTACCATAATGGCACTTATCAATTTGTTGTCGTCGAGTCTAAATTTGAGATATAAAACTTTGTTTCTATTACTTTTATACCATAGATAGAGCTAAATGTTTGATTGTACGTAAATTTTGTATATTTTTCACAATTTTTTTTTTCATTTTTGTGGCTGTGCTTACGACTACAATGAAGACGGACGGGATGTCGAAAATAATCTTTTCTGTCTCCTTAGAATATGAAAAGTGAAGATCAGCCAAAAAACTGAAATTGAACTTGTTTATGAATAGTTTGTACGCTGGGTAAGAAACAAGCAAAATCCCAAATGAATTAAGAGTCCCAAAGTTTGGATTTTGTTTTACTGTAGTTATTATTAAAAATAGAAAAAAAAAGGAATTTCTGATCATACTGAAGTTAATTTACGAGAGAAGTGTTAGTCACATATACCGAACACAATATGCCGTAGACTTTTAATCAACTTAATGTCTACATTGTAGCTCGATAAATTTAGAAAAAAGAAAGTAATTTAGAATGATCACAGTGCAAAAACTATTTTCCTTTTGATGAAGGCATTAACTCATACAAATCACTGTAACTGCAACAGGTCGGCAATCAAGCATTGCATGCGATCCACCCAAGGGTTTCTACAAGTATCTAGTCATAAAAATATGTCATTAGTATAACGAAATAGAAAAGTTTTTATTGCATTAAAAACTAGTCGTTTTACATTAGACGTTAAAATGTGCCATTAAGGCGTAAATATATGTATTCATGGAAGTATTAGAGTTTTTGTAAGTATTAAAGTACTTCAAAACGATTTAGTGGTCGTTGAACATCTTTCCAAGCCGAAGTAATGACAGGTATTTTGTGTGAAGCTTTAAAAATAATCATTTAAGACTTACTAGTTTTTCTATTTCGTTAAAAGTCGAATGGAATTTTTCACAAGTTAGTACGTTAAACGTGGTGGAAAAAAAGCTTATTAATATATTTTTCTATTGTTAGATTTATACATATATTATTTTGTTTATCTCGTTTTTTGATCCTGCTTTGTATGGCGTCGTAATAATTTCCCCCCTTGTTGTTTAAAGGCGAAAACGTTCGATTATCAACCCCTTATACAAAAAAGAAGCAAAGTAGACAAAATAAAGACCTTTCGTCCCCGAATACTGTAATACTTTAGAATTAAAAAAAGAATAAGAAGTTGGGGGGGGGGGGTAAAACCTGACAGGAAAATTAATTGAAAGAGAGGGATATAACTGAAGACTACGTAAAAAAGGTGTAGATCCAGCTATAACCTTTGGCATTGCAAAGACCTAAACTTACTACCCTGAGGGTAATAAACAGGGTGTGTTGACACTATGTTAGATGATTTTAAAATTAACAATATGTAATTAATTTTTTTAGAATGTAAATTTACTAATATTTTGACATTTTCAACAGTACATTTGTTCTTTGATAAAAAAAATTATAACAATAATTTTAGCTGCAAACTGAGATATGAGTATTGAATTAGTTTATATCACGATAAATTGACTCTGTCTCCGAATGAAGTAACTCTCACGACCAATGTTATAGTCATGTTTGTGTTTGTATAGTCACTTTAAAGCTATGTACAGTAATATCACAAATATAAATAACACGAATATATGATTAAGTGAATTGATTTTCTAGAAAACCTATTTTTGTTTTGTTTTCGTTATTTGGCAGGTAATTCCAAATGTTAAATTAGATCAAAGATTCAGACTTGACCAGGTTGTGTACTTTTGAAAATGTTAAGCTATCTCCTCCCGACTCCCCATGAAGGTACAAGTATCAAACTACTATTAACTACTATACTACCTTATCATCACAAATTTGATTATGAACTACAAAAATTTTGATTTCTCAAACTGAATAATATTTGAAAGAGTTTTACATTTTAGCTTTCTCAAGTATGTTTTATCGTCATTTTTGTTTAACAGGATGGTTTTCAATTTGTTTTTCTCCAATGAATTTTAATTAAAAATTTGGCCAACCTCCACCACCCTCCGAAAGGGTACATATATCATGTAACTTCTCTTATTATTGTAGTCTTCGTAAGAAATATCGAATGGGTAAAACATAATTTTGATCTCCAGTAACTAACAAAATTAAAGGTAGTTTGATGTTTAAAAAATGAATATCTAATAAAACAAAACTTTAGAAAAATCCCATAAATTATTTGATATTGATTCGACATTATTAATTCTTTAATTGGTCTTTTTTTTAAGGTTGTTTTAAGATCAATTGAAACACCAATATAGACTAAGGCTATGCTGGAAACTAAAACCTAATTCCTAACCTAAGAAAGGAACTTAGGCCTAAAGCTGGTCCTATACTTTAGGTATAGGTGCCTTTTTAGATTTAGTGTTAGTTTCCAACATAAGCTTCTAGGCTGTGTTGGATGTTTTTTATTTTTAAAATCTAGGCTTATCACATGATAACGGAAGTTGATTTGTATTCTCGAAACGTCATGTATTACCAAGGATCCGATAAAACCATAAGAGTAATATTTACAATTCATCACTATGAAATAACTTTAAAAACAGAACACAACTGTGTTTCAGGGAACATTGTTTCAACCCTCAAATTTATCAAACGATGAACTAGTTACAGTATTGGTGCTACCGACTTCCTTAGTCTTACTATCCTGTAACGAAGACAGAATCTTGTACGCTAGAAGTCCCCGACCATTAAACCGATGTTCTACGTGACATAATCCGACAACTAGCTTACACCTTACATGCCACATATACAAATTTATCTGTGTCTAGAACACAGGTCGACATTTATATTAGCCACAGAGTCATACCAGGTTGTTGGAAGTCAATCTGCTCTTTTACAACCTGGCTTATTAAATAGAAACTACCTGTCAGACTTACTGTTGGACTTAATTTAAAACGCAACCAAAGATTAAACTTTCTGCAGTCATAGACGTATTAAAACACTGGTATGCAGGTAATACTATGGAGACGAGAGACGTGAATCTTTCTCCTCAACAAGTAATTCCATATCTTAAACAACTATGAACAAATAACAATACATATAATGGAATTAAATTGTTTTTTGGAAATATAGTTTCCAAGGAGCATCGTCCAACCATAACCTTAACATATGGAGTTTTCTCTTTCAACTTTAGAACTGTAAATCAAACACTCTTGAAATCTATACTTTAAATTTATATTGTTGTGTAAATGTTAAAACTCTTAGTCTTCATAGTTTTATAGAAAAAAATATTGAAAAACCGAATAAAACAAAAACCCTTCCAGCTCTCTAATTGGCTACTTTAATATTGTCAAAGTTGGAAGAGTACAAGAGTTTAGATAGAATAGATGAAAGAGAGGCATCTAACCCAAACTATGTTAAAGAAGATGTAGATTCAGCTAAGACCTCACGGGATTGCCAAGCAAGTACTCGCTATCTTTCAAATCAAGTCATGAGAGCTTTTCAGGTAACAATTTTTAAAATAAATACTGAATTATATATAAGAGAGAGCATAAAACGGTGCTAAGTTACTCCAATAGATAGTGGTCAGTTCATAGTATAGCTAGTATTTTGTAATTAGAAACTCGAAAGTAGGAAGTTATTTTCCATTAAAACGAACTCACTGTAACAACTTGCTAAAGTCATTATTGTTGGAAGAGTGGTAACGTGCTGGTGATATTTCCATTGTCAGTTCTTTCTATTGCAAACATCGTACTTTCGCGTGAAGAAGTGGGAAGTCACCTTTGACCTCTCGACTGCGCAATCATAATTCGCAACCGACTTTTTTTTCTCTGTTGTTGTCTCATAGAAAACAGTTACTCACACCAAGATGTTCGGAGAAACTAAATTGAACTCGCTGTTTTTTTAATTGAGAGAGAAATCATAGTAAAATTACAAGTAATACAGGGGGGGGGGAAACTAATAATGATTGTTCTTACTTTCAGCATTGCTTTTTGATCTATACAAAAATCGATTTCTATTTCTCAACTGATTTAAATTTTTTCTAATACATAGAATTACTTTAAATATAAATGTAACCTCTGCTAATTAACATCGAATAATATTATATTACTTATGCTCTTATTAAAATTGATTTATAAGATATAAATCATTTTAGTCATGAAAGCATGTCTGCATGATAGTTTACGCCTTAAAATTTTCTTGAATTTATTTCCTTTTACCAGTTACCTTAAAGTTTTCATGTTCGCGCCAGCTTTACCATTTGTAATGTAATATCCAGAAACAATATGCTGATGGGGTATTAATATAGTCACTGTTAAATTATGTCACTTAATTGAAGCTCTCATTAAAAAAGGGCAATAAACATTATTTTTATAAGTAAAATTTAAATGTTGGATTTCTTGATTGGAAAACTCATTGTTGGATAGAAATTTTTGAAAAAATCAACTCAAAGAATAAATTTGATTTTAGTAATACCTAACTAAGAGTTTTCCAAGTACCTGAGCATCATGTGCGACTCATTTGGAATTATCAGGTAAAGGAGGTAGCTGAGTACACTACACCCAAATGTCACTCCGCGCAAGTGTTCCAACCCATATGAACTTGAAAGTAAAAGACAAGATGGAGGCATCAGAAACCGTAATTCACAGAGTTTAAAGGCGAGACCTTATGTGGTTTAGCTGATTAATAAGGACGCCTGACGATGGATGGCTGTTAGGAAATTCTCTTGTAGACTCCGTCACGAATAAATAGAAGAGGAAAATCTAGAAGATTGTGAAGAGTCACTTGGAGAACGACTTGGTGAACAGAAATGGAAAGAAAGCAGGTAGTTGATGAAATATTTGTTTGCTGAATAAAGAGTTCAAATCATGCAATAAAAAATATTTTTTATTTTAGATCATAATACGAAATATTTTCACTTTTTGTAGTTTGCAAATAATTATCTCAGATCTGGGTGGCGTTCTATATGAAACAACCAGTTAAAGTTACACACCTGGACATAAAGTCTTCACTTAATGGAACACACACGAACGCGTGCGCACGCAAACGCACGCACACGAGCGCGTATACCCAGGCGAGCGACGTTTATGGCATGTTTGTTCAATCACAATTCCTGATTAAATGACACACATTAAGTCCACAACACACAATTGCGAAGCAGCTGAGACGCAAATGTAGCAATCAACTCCATTCTTTGAATGCCAGATTGTTTTTCATGTTTGCGTCACATAGTATTTGCATAACGCAAATATTGCGTGTTGTAGTAGAAATAGGATTGTATTATTACTGATTCTTTGTACAACTGAAATAGGATATGCCCACGCAGAACTGCGTGACGACAGATTTTCATTTAGTATATTTTATACAACGTTTTAATAATTTTAGGTTATCCGGTTATAATTAATATTTCTTACGATAATATTCTTTACCATTAGATACAGATTATAAAGCCACACTACTGTGACATATTGCAAGTTAAATTTTTATTTACTAAATAAAAATTCCAAATCGTTAAAAATTACCGCCATTTTGAAATCTGGCAACAAATTTTCTAGACTAACGAATTTAACTTACAAAAATTTGACATAACCTTAACATCCATTCTCTCCCTTTCTTCTCCCCCTTCCTTTTTCTTGCCCTTTAGATGAATGAAAACGAAGCTATAGGCAACACAGGAAAACCCCAAA
The DNA here is from genome assembly GCA_963513935.1 of Aphrophora alni. Classification (NCBI taxonomy): domain Eukaryota; kingdom Metazoa; phylum Arthropoda; class Insecta; order Hemiptera; family Aphrophoridae; genus Aphrophora; species Aphrophora alni. The sequence goes on from OY740775.1 coordinate 4,290,365, forward strand.
CCCAACCTGTGTATCCTTTGCCGATTCCACTAGTTTGAAGATAAATGCGTCTACTGGAAACTGAGATACGCCGTCCCTACATAATCATTCAAGCATGGAACTTAGCCCAACTTTCAGGTTAATAATCCATAATAATATTAACTTAAATTTAAAACCAAATATAACAATTCATATTATATTTCTTAAGACACAAAATTTACCAGTAAAATAAGAAAACACCAATCACTGTCTAATACTTAAACAAAAACTCAAGTACAAAAAATGAGATAAATAATTGATTTAAAATGTACAACCAAAGGAATAAAATAAACACGCGGAAACAATTATAAATTTCAAGAAAACTTGGTGAAATATTCGCCCTTTAAACGGCGACTCAGGAGTAGAATTGTAATTTTAAAATATATATGAAATTTGGGTAAGTTTTATCCTGCCAACATACAAGCTGCTCAGTGGGAATGTTGTTGTCACAAGTGTCTTCACACGTCTTAAGTTTTGAGTAGTTGGATGTATAAAATTAAAAATCGAGCATGAGTGTATCTAGATACCTGTTCAGATATGATTTAATCCAGATTAATGTCCAACAATAAAAGACAAAGAATGGATATCCTCGTAATGTATTTACGGATATAAGTTAAAACATTTCACACAAATTATGTTTAAATAAAAAGTATTTTTAATTTGTTTGTTACGTTTCTTAAATCTTTATTAAAAATGTATATTGTTTCCTCTATGAAACTGCTTATATAATGTAAATACTTTTCATTGGGCATTCTATATTGAAATCTGATATTTTTTTGTAGTAAGGGTAACCCTCAAATCAGATTTTCTCTAGATTGTTTTAAATTTTATAATTTGTTTGTATGTTAATATACTGAACAAGATTTATAATTATTTTGTAAATATGTAAATTGTTTATGTATAGTCATAACTGTAAAAGAAAAATGTAAATAAATAAAAAAATCAAAAAAAGCAAAGAACGCCTTTTCTGCGGCTTAAATTTAAAAAATTAACCCCATACCTACGCTACATAAATCCTTTCCTGTGCATTTTTTTTTAAATCTTTAAAATAGCGTTCGTTTTGAAACTGGTTTTCAATAGTTTCTTCTTATTATCCTAAAATATTTCAATTAGTGCCATTTTAATACTTGTTTTTAAAATTCAAAATGGCTTTTGATAAGAGGGATATGAGATCGAAAAGTACGTAGAATGGAAGTCATGAAAAGGTTGAAAACCCTTGGTTTAACAAATTAAATAAAAGGTTATACATATATGATTGAGAAATGGATATTTTGGGTTCAGGTGAACTCACAAGTAAAAATCTGTCCTCCTATCACCGTTGTAATGCAATTCCATTTTCGGAAAAGAGTTAAATTTGACAATGGATTCAATTTTTTGAATTTAGCTTTTGAACGAAAATATGCGATTAAATTATTGCTTGAAACCAGAAACTACTAAAGTAAAGAAAGAGAGATTTAAATAATTAAACACTATGGATATTATACTATATTAATAATAGTCGTTGGGAAATTATCAATAGTTTACAATAAATATATTTAATATCTAGAAAATAAGAAATTGAAATGTGTATTCAGACCAAACACGAGGTACACAAACTGATTTCTAACATCACTGAATCTACACTAGGTGAGACAATTCTTAGTTTAATAGGCAGCCAATAAACGCTTAAACTATACTTGAATAAAATAAAACGCCAAGATTTAATCCATGACGATGCACTTAAAATTACGTGTTCTTCTCACATGGTTTAAAACTTGAATTACCTCTTTTATCCAAGAATAATTGTCTACATTTTGAACAAGCAACATTTACTTTCTGGTAAAGACCAAGAGACGAGAACATTCACACGATTATTTAGTTAATGTTCGTGTGAAAAAGAAACATACGTGTCTCTTAACAAGATTATAAATAATCGTTTAGTTTTCCTTCACATTCTATTAAACTGTAAATAAACAACGAAACCTAAGACTTGTGTAGACAATAGTCTCCACCAATTGGAATAAATCATCGGCTTCAATTGATTTCATCAAATTATTCAACAGGTTTTAGTATTTCCACCGATCAGATGGTCAACTTGACGTACAAATCACCTTTTTCAGTTGAATTTATCGACATCGGATCGAATCGAATACGTTGCTCTACTAGTCGTGGCTATAAAACTACAATCACTCGTGAGTATTTCTTTATATGTATCTGATAAGTTGAGTTCACTCTCCTTCGGAGCCTATCATTCATTCCATCTTCCCAACAAGTGATGTTTTGATTTATTTAATGTTCGTCCAGATCAGTTTGTTCCGTGTATATCAATCGGTTTAGTTGCCACTCTAGTTTTAGATCACTTTGCAACATCTCTGGCAAAATGAGATTTATTTACGATTGAATAAACTAGACTGGATCGAGTTTGAAAGAAGAAAACTGCAAGAGCGGTTAATGTTAGCTAGAAACTCTTTGGAAAGTGTGAATAAAAGAAATATAATATTGTCACAATACAATATTTACTTCAACAAGATGTTTTACGACTAAGTTGTAGTCTTCAATTCCTTAAACGTAGAAAAACCTCTAAGGATCTAAACAAGTTCTCAGGATGTGTTCTTCTACGAACTGAAGACTTAGTGTTTAGTTTTTCTTTCGCACAAATCCGTAGTAGAGAAGAAGGGTATGTGATGAGTCAAAACAATATATGTTGAATTTTTGTGAATTTATCATTTTGAAGTTCGAAAAGTGGTTTTTGAAATGATGACTATCGTTTGTTCAGTTCTCTACAGCCTAAACTTGTGGACATATTTTCATCAAGTTGACTGTGTAAACATATTTTGGACATATTTTAGGACTTTTAGAAATTCGAAACTATCGCCAACCAAAATAAAATTGTTGATTACACTCGATATTCAACGAAGGTAAACCGGTATTTTATTATTATACATTTTTCGGACCTTTGCCATCATTTGTGTGTTAAAAATCAAAACACGACGTTTCGGGAATAAGAATCAATTCCCGTTATCAAGTGACTAAAAACTAAAGAAAAATGAAACTAGAAACTAAGCCTCTGTAAGAAGTAAAATTAAATAAGAATACCACCAACCTTTAAATCTAAGTATGCATCTCAGAGCTAAAACTGAGAAGTCAAAAAACACAATCACGGTAACACACAACTAACGTCAAATACGTGTTGTATCAAAGATACAGCAACAAGTGACGTGGTACAGAAGGCGTGACAAACTATTAGAGAAGTGGCCTATTGTTAGTTGTATTAAGCTTCCTAGCCCGAGATAAATCTGGTAGTGTATGTAAAATCATATCTGTAGAACCAACACTTGTAAGTAATATTAATTTAGACATGTTAGAAACGATTTCCACAAAATTAAAGAGATGGAATGAAGGATTGACACCTCAGTAAGGTGCACCTCATTTCATTTTTTTGTTCACTGAATTTTCAAGACAGGTTTTCACGCCGATGGATTGGTAGGACAGAACCAAGCACGTACATTTACAATATTCAGTAAAACAAACTGTTTCCTGTTTACTACTGTACCACGATGGTTGTTATTTATAAATGTAGTTTTAATAACTCATTTCACTTACTCAGAATACTAATTATTGTTTAAATTTTGTAGTCGTTATAAATATCGACTTTTAGACTTATTTTCACATTTTAACGCTACGGGAAATCGAAAAGGTTATTTTCAAAATGTCGCCCGTTTGTCCAAGTTGTCATCTTCTGTACGTAAGCACGAAAACAGTCACAAAATTAAAGATAGGTACGTAAGTTTGACGTAGGAAACTATATTGGTGTCCATATAGAACACTATTAAAATTCAAAACAATCGTATAGAAAATTCAAAATGGTCGTAATTTCAAACAGTTTTTTTTTTTCATATCTTGTGTATGTTTTCAACTTTACACCACACTGAATTAGATAAAACTTTGGAAATTTCAATTCTGCAAGTAATGGTACCAAAGAAGTCATTTTAAGCAACTTAATTACGAAACCTGACTTCCCAAGAATTTTTGATTATTATATAGTTACGAGATCCATCAAGACTGAATAATCTCTGACACAAATCTAACGAATTTTATGTAGCTTCGATCTCCGCCAAGGTCAAGACACTGACTCGTACGAAGTAAATCGAAAGTCTTTATTATAAATTATCTATATCTATAAGGACAGCTCATGCCTAGCCTACGTTAAGTACGAGGTCCGATAACGTATTTTAAACAAATTCACGCTATAGTGTGTATACTGTGAAGACTCCTTGAGTTACCACTACAATTTAACATTTACTACAATGCTCAAGAAACCAACTTTTTGGTATTAGATTAAGTGGATCTCTTTGTATGGCATTGTATACTCGGGCTGAGTAATCACCAAGTTGAGAACAATCAACTTGTTTTTATCCACAAAGTTCAAATTAATTAATTTTCAAGAAGGTTTAAAATGTTTATTCAGAGTTTGGTTTTATCAGTTAGAAAAACGGGAAAAGTATACATTCTGCTCAAATATAAGCTATCCATCATTCCATAGTTATATGTACCTGTGTTGCTTTCCACTAGTTTATAGTTTAATTTCACGCGTAATTAAGTTTTAATTATTCTGTCAGTTAAAATAGAATAACGAATAAAGTTTGAAATAAACAGAAGGTCATTAAATATTACAATGAAACTGAAACTGGCTTTGTTTTGAGGTATATTGTTTTCAAGTATAATTTAAAATTATTTAAAACTATATAATACTGTTAAAGCCAACAAAAATCTAGTTATATGTTGTTGAAAAGTCAGTTTTAAAGTTTAAATTTTTAGTAAAAAGCCATTGTTGTGAAGTATTTAATTTTACTATTTGATTACCTTGTATTGAGGTGTCACCGTCGAACAATCCGTACTTACTAAGTAAGGATTGTTCGACGGTGACACCTCAATACAAGGTAATCAAATATTAATTAATTATTAACAATCCAGTTGAGCTATAAGCAAACATAATGGTATTTAATTTTATACAGAGTAATTCAAATTGAAAACCCATATTTCGGGAAATTGTCTTGCAGTTGAAAATTTAAAAAAGACGTTTCCCCGCCTTTGAAAATGATATCAGTGCTATTGAAATGTAAATAAGTATAATAAACATAACTATACAGTATTTGTGTTGTTAGTGTTTTGTTGTGGTTTTGAGGAGTTTTTCTTCAATGTTTAAGAATTGGTAAAAACGATATGTTAATATTATAAAAAATCGATGACGCTTAATAGCCCGGATATTTTAGTGAAGTTTAGGAGATACTATATGTTTTCTTATTGCGTTTGAATATATTTGAAAAAAATAGTCTAAAATCTTCAGAATAGCGTTCATTTTGAAACTGGTTTTCAGAAGTTTCTTCTTATTATCCTATTTTTCAATTAGTGTCATTTTAATACTTGTTTTAAAGATTCAAAATGGCGTTTGATAACAAATACAAAATGAAATTCTACCTTGTCAGCATGCATGCACAGTATTCAAAGACCTCTGGTTTACTTTAGAGATCCATACAGAATACTACTAATTTATTGAGCAACCATAACACTTCAGTTGTCTGTTGACATTTTAAACTGTTGTTAGATATACAATAATCAAGACAACGTATTCTAGCTGACCTTCTGCTGACGTCATATATCTATGACAAAGCGGTTAAGTAACGGATTAACGTAAGCTTGTACATCAGTCTTACAAATTGCAAGTGTTAAGGAAGTTAAACCTATAAATCAGTTGTAAAAGTATGTGTAGTCAGTAAATTGCAACTATTAAAGGTACAAGCGTTCAACTGAACAGTGTGATTATTTATTCTGAGGTAATGTCAAATATGAACTTAGATACTCAGCTATATTATGGTTATTGCAAAGAAACAAAGAATTTAGAAATAATTGCTCGTCGGTTTTCCTAAGTTTTAATTTTAATGGATTATTTAAAAGTTGTTATTAATGTAAATTTTAAGTATATTGGAAACTAGTTATTACAGATTTGTGATCTGTACAAATTTGATATAAAGTAAATTACAAAATAAAATAAATGTTTGTTTAACATTGCTATAAACGTTTAGATGAATATTGTTTTAAATCTGTTCAATTGATCGGTCAAAAAGTTGGTTCACTTTTCGGATAGAAAAAGCTACACTTCAGTGACTCCATGACTAAATTCTTCACAGAATATTTCGTTAACCCATCGTAATTCCATCAAAATCCATCCTCTTCTAAACAAGACATACATTACTGTGTGTTAATGAACAAGAGCCTTAAGTGTGAGCAATTTGCAACGAGATAATCTTAATGCATTTTAAAAGTGCTTCTTTTCAACGCAAGCTTAATATAAGACTCTTTCCCAGGCACAAGCTATGTACTAACCTTCATTTCAACTTGTTATTTATATTGTGTTATATTGACAAGCAATAAGTGTTATACAAAAACTAATAAAAAAAACTATATGCAACCACCTAATTGGCTATGTCTAACAGGCCGGCAAATGGCATTCAATTCAAACGGCATATATTATTTGTCCCCAATCAGATAACAGGTTAATGGCAACAAGTAGTTGAGCATGCGCAAAGCAAACACGCCGACACGAGTGTGAAAATCTCCGCACTTGACTGATATCAGATAGCAATTGATATGGGTTTTAAATTGATTGTAACGGCATCGATCGTTAAACCAATATGTGGAAAATATTTGTAGGATTGGATTTTGCGTTGGATAATTGTAGGATATTATTGTCCCGTTTTATACAGATGGTTGACAATAATACAAGTTTGACAGACCTATCTAGAACTAACAAATAAAATATGGCAGGTTTTCCGAACGTTCTGTCTATTGGTCTCAACCTAACCTAACCTAACCGATAAAATATAGAAGGTCTTCCAAACGTTCTGTCTATTGGTCTCTTAATAACTAACCTAACCCATAAAATATGGCAGGTTTTCCGAACGTTCTGTCTATTGGTCTCTTAATAACTTCCATAACCTAACCTAACCCATAAAATATGGCAAGTTTTCCAAACGTTCTCACTATTGGTCTCTTATTAACGTCCCTAACCTAACCTAACCCATAAAATATGGCAGGTTTTCCAACCGTTCTGTTTATTGGTCTCTTAATAACTTCCCTAACCTAACCTAACCCATAAAACATGGCAGGTTTTCCAAACGTTCTGTCTATTGGTCTCTTAATAACTTCCCTAACCTAACCTAACCCATAAAATATATCAGGTTTTTCAAACGTTCTGTCTATTGGTCTCTTAATAACTTACCTAACCTAACCTAACCCATAAAATATAGCAGGTTTTCCAAACGTTCTGTATATTGGTCTCTTAATAACTTCCCTAACCTAACCTAACCCATAAAATATGGTAGGTTTTCCAAACGTTCTGTCTATTGGTCTCTTAATAACTAACCTAACCTAACCTAACCCATAAAATATGTCAGGTTTTCCAAACGTTCTATCTATTGGTCTCTTAATAACTAACCTAACATAACCTAACCCATAAAATATGAGAGGTTTTCCGAACGTTCTGTCTATTGGTCTCTTAATAACTTCCTTAACCTAACATAACCCAAAATACGGCAGATTTTCCAAACGTTCTGTCTATTGGTCTCTTAATAACTAACCTAACATAACCTAACCCATAAAATATGAGAGGTTTTCCGAACGTTCTGTCTATTGGTCTCAAACTTCCCTAACTTAACCTAACCCATTAAGTATGTCAGGTTTTCCGAACGTTCTGTCTATTGGTCTCTTAATAACTAACCTAACCTAACCCATAAATTATGGCAGGTTTTCCTAACGTTCTGACTATTGGTCTTCTAATAACTAACCTAACCTAACCCATAAAATACGGCAGGTTTTCCAAACGTTCTGACTATTGGTCTCTTAATAAATAATCTAACCTAACATTACCTAACCTAACCTAACCCATAAAATACGGCAGGTTTTCCAAACGTCCTGTCTATTAGTCTCTTAATAACTAACCTATCCTAACCTGACCTAACCCATAAATTATTGCAGGTTTTGCGAACGTTCTGTCTATCGGTCTCTTAATAACTTCCTTAACCTAACATAACCCAAAATATGGCAGATTTTCCAAATGTTCTGTCTATTGGTCTCTTAATAACTTCCCTAACTTAACCTAACCCATTAAATATGGCAGGTTTTCCGAACGTTCTGTCTATTGGTCTCTTAATAACTAACCTAACCTAACCCATAAATTATGGCAGGTTTTCCTAACGTTCTGACTATTGGTCTTCTAATAACTAACCTAACCTAACCCATAAAATACGGCAGGTTTTCCAAACGTTCTGACTATTGGTCTCTTAATAAATAATCTAACCTAACATTACCTAACCTAACCTAACCCATAAAATACGGCAGGTTTTCTAAACGTCCTGTCTATTAGTCTCTTAATAACTAACCTATCCTAACCTGACCTAACCCATAAATTATTGCAGGTTTTGCGAACGTTCTGTCTATCGGTCTCTTAATAACTAAACTAACCTAACCTAAACAGCTAATCAAGATTATCATACAATTAATTACCTTAGAGGTTGTCCTCAGTCCGTAATGTAGTTATAGCTACAGCACTGTTTCGCCGGACACTGTCGGCTTCGTCAGGCTTGCACTAACACATACACACGTAACACAATAAAACAATAACACATATAAAATCAGCTAACACATGAGTATTATACCTGCAGCTGGACAAATAAGAGCTTAATAATGTGGCCACAAACAGTTTTATTATTTATGTACGAAGAGTTATACTCTGATTTTATATATGTTAGTGTTGTGTTGTGTTACGTGTTTATGTGTTAGTGCGGGCCTGACGAAGCCGACAGTGTCCGGTGAAACAGCGCTGTAGCCATAACTAGATTATGGACTGAGGACAACCTCTAAGGTAATTAATTGTATGTTATACTAAACAGTCCAAAGCAACACATTATACTTTATCAAGATTATCGTTCAACTATAACTGATCATGTATATACCGGGTGTTTCAAAAGTAAGTGATAATTTTAATTTACTACCGATATATCCGATATATATATATATTTATAGTTATACACTTTGACTCTGTATTTACAAAAATTGAGAATCCTGGACAAGTATCATACTTGTCTATTTCTTGTACAGGTAAAATTAATAAAGATGGAGAAATAAGTAAACACGGGTATCAGTCAGGTACGACCTCCGTAAAATTTAGATAAATATAGTCTGAACTACAGAGAGATAAGTTAAGTGTACACATAAACTGAACTGTCGCCCCCCATTACCACGGATCTCATCTATTGGTATTTCTAGTTTTACAAGACAAACTGTAATTTGATAAGCATGTTTTTGGTTCCAAGTCACAATTTAAATAAAATATTTAATTACCTTAGGTCCGTCTTGTGACTTCGTTGTTGATTGCTTCTTACCTAGAAGATTGTAGGAAGCAATCAACAACGAAGTTACAAGACGGACCTAAGGTAATCAAACTGTAATGCACTGTTGGTTTCTTGGGTCTTCTTGGAAATGTAGATAGTACTGGTTGATCAAGGAGGGTATGTTTGTTACAGTTGTTACACAGGTTTTATGAATCACGTGATCCTGTATATCATCACTTTCTTGAGGTTACGAGCCTCGTAGATGTGTACATTATGGTAGGGGTAGATCGAGGGGTGTTACTTAGTATGGTGAAGCCACTCGTTACGTTTGTGGTGATCCTGCGGGATATCGTAACTGCAAGAATATCAGATTTACTTTGGAAATCTGTTCGGAATTGTATTTTAGACAATAACTTCACTATATAACGTCATAGAAAGGTGACGATGGTACTATTACATACAAAATTTAAATCTGCAAATTTTTATAAAAGTTAAAGTGTAATAAGTTGAATAACACTCGAAAAATAAACAAAAAACTGTTTAAAAATCCTCGACATTTTGAATTCGATTTTTCTAAATTTCAATACGGTTTTTATACGAGCACACTTTAGTCTCTTGTAGCAAATTTAAAGTGTCAATCTTAATTTTGTAGCCGCTATCGTGCTTACGTACAGAAAACAACACGACGCTAGACGGACAGACGCTATGTCAAACATTACTTTTGACGACTTAAAACTTGAAGATAAAAAACAGATGTTGAAACAATTTATCATACTTACAAAATACTTCGTATATTGGTTAAATAAAACCACCAGCAACTGGAAGCTTAATTGGATTTTAGTAAAATTATTCAATTTACTTTTCCTTATCTGATTGTTACAGAATAACTGATTTAAAAATTTCGATTTGAACGATTGAAATGGTTCTTCTACTCTTTGCCTTTGCCTAGATTCAACATTCCTCTTTAATAACATATACCAAGGTCAAAAGAATACAATACACATACAATTCGCGTACTATAATATCAGCGTTTATACTTTCAACAAATGTTGCTCATAAGCTTATAAACAGATGATAAAATCTTATATTTCATACTTTCATTACTCTATATAGTCGTTCTAACTGCAAAGCACGCCACAATGTATTCAAATCTTGTTGCAAGACATCAAAGCCAGTTTTATTTATTTCACTTTATACGCCCGTTGATGTGACTGCGCGTTAGTATATCAACAAGAACGGCGCGATTACACCAACGCATGCTCACAACTGCGCATAAATTTCAATGCAAACGGTTGTTGATGACATTATGCAAAATTTCTACCGCCTTCTCAAATTCGGTAGATGACAGACGCGATAAAATACACGGCCGTTATTATATGTACACACTGGTTACTCATTGCTCAGTTTAGTGTTCATTTAACATTCGTTATAGTTTCAAAGTTAAAGAAATTCGTCGTCCCGAAACGAGATCTGCATTCCTCAAGACTGCTGGGTCATTTTGTATTTACATTCAGAGGTTTATTTTAACTTGTTATACAACCAGGGACGTTTTAAATTTAAAACACGCACAAAGAAACAATCTTACACGCTCAAAATAAACACACGCTTTAATGCCCATCTTCGGAAATTCCAAAATTGAAATTGTTCTATTTAAAATGTTCATAAATACAGCGGTAAGAACGCTGTAAACTAACATAACCCACCATAGTATGATACTAATTAAAATGAAAATCACTGTTTTATATACACATAAATACATAGACGAATACACAAAGAAATAAAGTGTTAAAAAAATGTCATGCATAAATTTAAGTGAGGTTTATATGGGTCAAAATAAAGAAATAGTTTCAATCAACATATTTCCGAAACGTATTTTTCTATTTGTTGGCCATTTTGTGTTAAAAAAAAAGAAAAAGTTTAAATTATCAAGATTTCGAGGCGAAAGTGGGTGTATAAGGTAATTCCGGGATAGATGCCCCACCTAAGGAAATATTGTTGCCAAAGACATAAAATAATAATAACAAGAATGACTTTTTTCAAGAACAAAGAACATTTACTACTTATCAACGCTAGCTAAATAAATTACTATATAAATTACATACTTCTATAAAGAAAGGAGATAATATTGTACTACTACAATTGGCCATCTCTCCCGGAACGCTGGGTGAGATGCCCCGCCGCCAAGGGAGAGATGCCCCGACAGCATTGATGTACCTTAACTTGTTTAAATGAGAAAATAATTGATATATAAGTTGGATTTAAATGTAAAAAAAGCTTATCATCAAGGCACAAAATTTAAGTTACATTTTTATCAATATATTAAGAATCAAAACTTTATATTATAAATTGTCGAAATGATGACTGTTTGAAATTTTTAAAATTGAAAATCTCTCAAATCATTAACATTAAAAAAATGTAAACAGCTGACATTTTGAAAATTTATGAGATAAAGTTTATAATTTGGTTTAATGATAAACCTTTGCATGAAAAATATGTAAACCAAATTTTTACTTGAAATCTTAGTAAGTTCCAAGATTGTATTTATAAAATAAAACACACAACATGGCCGAAGAAGCGTTTCCTGATATATGTTTAATGGAACTTTTTATATTTTAACCCATACAACCCCACTTAAAGTTTGGCACGACATTTTTTGAACACCCTCTAAATAATGCAGTTCAAATTTTTTTTCCAAATATATCAATTGTGTAGCGTAATGTATTAAATGATTGGTTTAAGAATTACCTCACACTTTTTTTATAAGCGACAAATATATTTTATTGTAGTCTTTAGGGGCTGCAATAAATCGGTTGAAATAAAAATGTTGAGATCAAGTTTGTATTTTGGTCTAAATGTACAGTAGGTACCCCTAAGTTTTACCAAAAGGTCAAAAACCTACAGACATCTACTTTAATAATGTGTTCAACTGTTTTTGTGAAATTACTCTGAATGACGGTGATATTGTAAAACAAATGTTTGAACTTAATACAAGATTATGAGCCAAAACAAACAAAAATGTATGTAATACGAGGAATCGGATATAAACTTTATTAAATCTTCGCTGACGCCGTTTCTACAAGAGAGATTAGGATGTTAGTATTTTTAATACAATCTGTGAACACAAGTCGATTCATATAGCGAGAAGCGGGGAACTGTAAAAACATCAATTTGTTTTAAAAAGCTTCTAAACTATCCTGAAACATTAATAACCGGCTATTCAAACTGAACACATATTCAGTTAAAGTACCGTCCAGCAGGTTTTTTGGAGAATTATAACATTTTATTAAAAGCATATTCTTGTCTTTTACCAGAGGACATCGATTTGATGGACGAGAAGTTTATAAAGTTGATCCGCCGTATTTCAACTCTGAAATGGTTTTATTTCGTTGACAGAATTATATGATAATCTTTCTAGAAATAGTCCTGGAGGATTAGATGAAATAGTGAAAAATGTGGTTCAACCGCAGTTTAATCTATAGTTCGTAGTCTTCAACATATGCTAAGCATCTGTCACTGTTTAAAACAGAGCGCCATTTAAAAAGAGAATCTAGTCAAAAGCTTATAATTTTTTATACTTTTGATAGATTCCAACGCATTTTAGAGAAAAAAAATGGCGGTTAATTCGTTATAAAATTAGGTAAACCCTGAGATCCGTTACATTACAATCAAATCATTTTGTGGTCAGTTATGTATTTCATTTCATTTAAATCCTTTAAAGAATTATTCTTAACAAATCAGTAAAACAAAACTTTTTAAAACTTTTTCATTCTGCAATTTTCTTTATTTCAGTACCGCTTTTAATATTATTTAGACACATAAGTAAGTATTTATATAGACACATTACTTATTAAGGAGCTTCTGTAATGTTTGTTGTTTTTAGCCACCAAATTAATTTGTGGAAAAGTGTAAAAAAAGTCAAAAAATCCTCATAACTAGGCAAATAATGGCTTAATTACAATGTAATATTCAGATGTATATTTAATTTTACCCCCAGGAACTAGTGAGTAACCCCAAGTGTCTAAGCTGGATCTACAATTTTTTTTCATATTAGTGTTGGGTTAAATCCCTCTCTTTTTATAATTATTTCGTTATGTATACGTGACGTCCTGACTAAAAAAGAAGAAGAAAAGCGCCAAAAACTCAATCAGAATTATCCTTCTTTTTTATCTTTCTTCTCAGGCCTTTCTTTTCCAACTATTGTTCTCTTTCTACCCTGACACTCTTAAAGTATTCGAAAGTTAGGGGTCTTTATTTCATTTTATATTTTCTTCTTTTTTTTCAATAAGGCCGTGATGACCGAGCGAGTGGTTTTTGCCTTCAACAAAACAAAAAAAGAATAGTTTGAAAACGAGTTAACATATAAAATAAAACATTTTGGATGGATAATTTTTTAAAATAAAGTTTCTTTTAAAAAAATCATAGGCAAATGTAGTATATAATTTTAGGTACCTCGAACTATACTTTAAGCCAAAAAAAAAACTGCAGCTGAAGCACATTTCTGGAGGAAAAAATCCTAGTTCGATGGCCTAAAATAACTCATAATTGATAAATTCTCCAGTTGTACGTACCGAACTGAAGTCTATTTATTAGTGTTGTGTAGATATTATAAGGATGTAATTGGGGTCAAAATTGAGCTCAAAATGGTTTGAAGACTTATTTTATCAATTCTGTTCTGCGTTGTTTAGGTGTTTACATAAAACAAAAGTAATTCACTGGGCTAAATTTCATTAGGTTGAAAATAAAATAAGTATTTATAGTAGAAAGTTCTTTTAAATCATTTTTATCTTTTAAGGCTACAATATTATTTATGGTTAAATACAATATCGTTGTTTAATTTTGATAAAATATATCTGGTAAACATAAAACACTTTCCATTTTCGTTTCATTAGATGAAAATATAACACTCCAATATAGGCTTATTCACAAAGATGATATTAGTCTGTGAATAGAATTTTTGTCAACTTAAATACTTCCATATCTTGCCTAAAATTATTACGTCTAGGATCTAGACAATAAAAAATTACAGAAAAACTATTACTTAAGCAAATTTTGAGAACAATTTTAATATCATACTCAAAGAAAGTATAATGTATAAAGTATAAAAGAAAGAAAGTATAAAGTATAAGCAAAAACATGCTAAATTTTACTGAAATTCGTTTAAATTTCAAAAATGTCCAAATAATATTATTGTATGTATATGTACTGTTTTGAGGTTATTTTTATTACCAAGAAGACCGCGGATTGGTATTAACACTAGGTGCATGACAATTATATTCTATTTTTAACATAAAACACAAAACGTAAAAATGAAAAATTGTATTTATAATAAGATTATGGTACGTAGCGTTAAAAATAAACATAGAAAAAAGCACAGAAGACGAATGAAGTATAACTTCTCTGTCGCTAGGTTAGGAAAATTATAACATAATAAATAAAAATGATTTAAAAGTATTCTACTGTAAATACTTCTATTTTCAGCCTAACGAAACTTCGCACAGTGAATCACTTTAGTCTTATCTAACTACCTACAAGACAGAACAGAATTGATAAGATAAGTCTTCAAACCACTTTACGTTCAATTGTGACCACAATTACATCCGCATGATATCTACACAACAATAAATAGACCTCAATTTGGTACGTACAACCAACTGTTTGTGAGATAGTAGGCTAATCATGCTAGGATTTGTTCTCCAGAAATGTGCTTTAATTGCAATTTTTGGGCTCAAAGTGTACTTGAATTCCATACTGCATTTCTTTTCCCTCAGTTTTTAATGTAACAATATTTACAAAATTTATCTAACCCAAAAACTGGTTTTTAACGGATTTATAGATTAACGCTTTTTCAACTCATTTTAATGAAAGTTGTCATTTTTTTCTTGCTGTTAAAAGTGTAACCCGTTTCAGTAATCTTCGTCTTATAAACGAAAAGAAAGAAGAGAACATAAAATAAAATAAATACCCTTAACCTTCAACCCCAATAGCGTAAGAATGGGAAATCAACAAGACTTGTTTAATTGAGATCAGATTCTTGACGAAAGAGATAGTTTTTGATGACTTACCGCCTTCTAGTAGTCAGAACTAAACGAGTATACACAAAAAATATAAGAGAGAGATCTAACACAATATTATGAAAAAATGTGTAGATCCAACAGCAGTAGCTCGTGGTTGACACGCCCGTTCTCACTAAAGTAAACTCGTGAGGGTAAAGTTAGCATAAACCTGAGATTGTTGCATTACAATTGTGCCTTTTTCCTAGATTTGAAGGGTTTTTTGATTGTTTTATCAATTTTTCGAAAAAATACTTTACAGCCTTATGCAGTTCAATAAATAGACCACGGCGTGTAATAAAAAAATCATTTACTTTTAAACTGTAAATTACGTCTGTGTTAAGAGGTACAGGTTTTTTCTACACTTAAGAAATATTTGACTTTTAAAATTTATGGGATACAGTCGAGGGGTTAAACATAAGTTC
Source organism: Aphrophora alni (assembly GCA_963513935.1). NCBI lineage: Eukaryota > Metazoa > Arthropoda > Insecta > Hemiptera > Aphrophoridae > Aphrophora > Aphrophora alni. The sequence goes on from OY740775.1 coordinate 4,306,226, forward strand.
GTTCTTTTATTATGGCTTCGTAATCGCTTCTTTTTATTATTAGTTGATAGAAGTTTATCTACCTTCAGGGGCTCACTATAGTAAGTACGTTGCAATCCTAAGTACGTAGTAGAACACTAGTTGCATCTGTAGATACCCCTCTTTCGTCTCTCCTATCAGGTTTTGTTAAACCAACTCTTTTTATCTCGAACCCTGACATTAGAGTATTTGAGAGATAAAGGTATTCATTTTAAGTTCTTTTCTTCCTATTGAGGATAATCAAGAGGTTTTTCACTTTTTAACAACAACAAAAAAGAAATCTATCTGGTTATTAGATAACCCTTAAACTTCTATTCATAAAGTTGAGACCTATCTAAATTGCTTTCTCCCTTATTCTCGTAAAAGATAGATTCAACCCCCATTTCAAAAAAATCGTTTTGTGAGTTTTAAAGGTTAATTTTACAAACTTACAAGAATTAATAGTATTACATGAAACATAATTGAACATCGTATTCTTCGAATCTAATTTATACATTTAATAACCAGAGTTGTATTTGAATTTAGAAACTAAGTTAAGTTTTACTATACATTGAATAATTTATAAAAAAGTAGTTGTTTCAAATATTGTTTACGAATTTATTTGATGCAGCTTTAAATCTGCATACTAAAATTGAAGTCTAACCAGGAAATTTTCAACAAATCATAACAGTGTGTTACCTGCATACTGAATGTTATTAAATTTATTTACAGATTTAGCTAAACTGGTTAAACAAAATCAACTAGATGAATGATATTGTAAATATTATAAAATTCATTTTTATGGGTTTATTTAAACACTAATTTTACATATTATTGACATATGGAATGCGTAAAAACTCTTTCCAGAATATTTGGGATATGATTCTATATCTGAAAATAAATAAAAAACGTTTTTGACAATATGGGCTATCACGCTTTCTCGTCTGTCTGTTTGTGTTTTTTACATAATAATTAATTCTGATTTTGTAGGTATTTTTTTGTAAATTTTGTCAATGTTATTACTCCTACCATTTGAAAATGGCGAACGTTTCTAAAAATCAAAACTCTTTGGGCAAATGTACAGTTTTATAGTTATTGGGTTTTGATTTTTTTTTTAAATTCGCCATTCTGAAACAGTTGAAGTAATAATATTGAAAAAAAATACACAAATTAGGCATTAATAATTGAAAAATGCGTGCAAAATCAGAAAGTTTTAGCAGAGCATATATGGTTGTTGATAAAAAACAACCACCAATAGTAATTTTATTGTAACAATTATATAAAAAAAAAAACTAAAAAAAACAACAAAAAACAGACACAGGGACAACGAAGCGAGATAGGCCATATTATCGAAGGAACTTTTTTGTTTGTTTTAGTGTATAGAACTATTTCTCAAATTTTCAGCAAATAGTTTTTGAGTACCCGGTAGTTTATTAGGGAATTTACCATTATCTCTGTACATAAAAATAATACAAGACAATCCCTATTTCTTTAATTGACCAGTGCAGATTCTCTGTTGAACTAGGTGTTTCTCACCCCTTGTGTTGTGTGGTTTTGTGACGTGCGTTTTCTTCTGATCACTTTTGTATCTAGTTTTTTTGACTGCTTAATCCATCTAGTTATAGTTTTATAGCTGCAATATGGTTAAGCAGTGTCTTTTCACATTTCCTACGATCTAGTTTTATCACTTGATAAAGGTAGTTGATTAATTCTTTCAAAATGTCGTTTATTAGTTTAATGGTGCCAACTATATCAAAAATCCATTATTATACATTAACTTTAAAAACGGAAAAAACAAAATACATTTAGACAATAATCAAAAAATTTCATAAGCCTTCTAATTTTAAAACTGAGTCAGTACGGCTGCATGAATTGTCTGATTAAATGAAATAATCTCCAATATATGCAGGAACACGCTTAGACAAGTTCGCATTTACGTCTGTCACATGTGACTGGTGTTAAAATCATTCGTAGTCACACGTTAATGCGATAGTAAACATTGTGAGTTGCGATGCGGTTTTTAAACGTAATATTCATAACAAGTAGGCCTAAGGTTTTTAAATACAGAAATATTCCTTAAAACCAATTCATAAAACTAGACAGATCAGTGTTTTCATCAATCAGTAATCTACATTTATAGGTTAGGTTGAAAATGGCGGATTTAAAATGTTAAACAAAAATTTGAAATATAAAAATGGACGTGTGAAGAGTTTTACGTTGTTACTTAACAAATATACGAACTGTAGAATAAGTTTGACGATCGTAAACAAATTTGAACACAGTTTCTTGACTGATCTTTGTGTTTCATGTGGTCTCAGGGTGCTTAAAGAAACAGAAAAAGTAATTTTCTACATGCCGTCCGTCTGTCGTTGTTGTCGTTTTTATGAAAACAGACTCAGAAATTGTTATAGAAACACGAAATTTAGGAAACTAAAGTGTTGAAACGCAGAGAAATACTAATTAAAAATATCAATACAGTAGCCATTTTAAACAGTTTTCTGTTCATAATGTCGTCTGTTATCAGGTTATACACACTAAATTAGATAAAATATTGCCGATTGAAATTTTACATGTAATGGTACTATATACGATGATAAATAGTTAAGTTATTGTCAAAAATGTAAATTCGAATCCTGATATCTCAAGGAAATATGATATTCGTATAGCTAAGAGTTCCGACATGGCCGAATCACCGAGAGGAGAGTAGCGAGTGAAGCTCCTTGATGTATGTACAGCTTTGAGGTACACTAAAGCTGAGATACATATGAGCGAAGCGAATAGAGACTGGAATGTTAAATAAGCCCCGGGACTGCTTAATATGAAAATGAAAAAATGAAAATTTATTTATTTGACCCTCTTTTATACATAATTTTAACAGGAAAAATTTGACAATCTTATATGCTTAATAATAAAATAGACAACTGTTCACATTATAAAATGTAATACATATAAAATAAAATTCATAATAACATAATAAACAATAATAATAATAATAATAATAATAACAAAAAATACTTCCTGCTGTATTACAAGAAAATAGCAAAGGGTCACTTCATCCCGAGGTTAAAACCTGTTTGGGATGAAATACTCTCTATATATTTTTAACCTTGACAGATAGAGCTACAAAGTTTAAAGTTCAGCTACGTCAGGTATGTTGAAAATAGCTTAATAATGTTTACTAGGTAGAGGTTATGAATTGAAAACTTTGCAAAACAATATCTGGCTAAAACAACTATCTTTTAGACTGCTCCCTATCTCCAATGGTTGATGGCCCTCAAGAAGTCAAAAGGAAATCTTAAATGTAACTATTGGGTGATATGCACGTCAAATTAAAGGTCTAGACTACACTGCCTCAAATCCAAACTCAAACGGACAACCGAGTCGGAAATGGTAGCTGTTCAAACATTGCTATAAATTTGCAATTATTAGGTAAATGTGACAATGCAGTTTGATTATCCATTCACAGGCAAAACTGGAGTAAAGGATGATTGTTGCATCTAAAGTATGTTTCTTGTTTGCGGGAATACCCACTATCAGTCACAATTAAATTATTCTTTAAGGCCTACCAAAGTTAATCCATTTCCCGTGTTTGATTTAATATGAAATTTAAACCCACGGTATTTTAACTAGGTGAACCTTTTGAGGTCGGGTTTGCGGCTTTGTGTTCTACTCATAAGGGCTTTTAATTCGATGTAAAACTCGACCTATGCTCTCATAGATTTCCTACTTACTCCTTGTGGGCCGCACCCCTGGAAAGGTAGCGGTCCACCGAGTACGTAATATCTGTAATGGTTTAAAACATATTAAGCCGACAACGATTTATTTAACACGCTGTATATGTATCTGTCACGAATTATACGTATACGAAATTAAGAGGTTTAAAAAACACCCTACCAATACAATTTAACATTAATTACAAGGTCTTGAAATCATTTTTTGGGCGTTACATTTAGAACATAACAATTGTATGATCGGTCTGGGTAAATACCATGAAGACTGCATGAACGTATTTTATGCGTTCTTAAAGAATAAGAATGTAATAGGAAAATCTACGTTGAAACTATCAAGGGTTAGATACATTTTGGGTCCAACAATAATGAATAGCTGAAGGTTTTCCCTGAATAGCTGAAGAAAAAAAGAGAGAACAAAAAATTGGTGGTAACAAATTGTATACATGATAAAAAGTTGTACGAGGTGATAAAGTATATTTGGTCTCAAATCGATTTGGGGAATTTGTTTTTGAAAAAGTAGTTTTTTTAAGTACTTTTTGAGTATCCGTCATATTTTTTTGTAAGTTTTGGTAAACGTTCAAAATGTAGTAGGAACTTTGTCAGATTTTGATGAAATTTCATTGTTGTACTCCATTGTACGATTTATCAGACAAGTTAACTTGAAAAATCTTTCGGTAAAATATCAAATTTATCAAAATATTATTTTAATGATAAATTGTGTACAACGCCCCAATATAACTCCAACCGGTATTTTTGGGGAGATGACAATCAATACCTTTAGACCATACAACAAAACTTGATAAAATCTTTTAAGTTAATTTTGATAAAATCGAAATTTCGAGAATTCATTATTTCGGCAGTTACCGCTCTGAATTTCGATTACAGTACTTTGTCTGTGGAAAAGTTTGTGCAACGATGTTGGTTTTGGTTTCATTGGAACGATTAACGGGACCATACAAGATACAACGACCTTGGGGAAAAACATCGACCTTGAATTTCTTTTAAAGATGACATAACATCTGAAGCACTTCATGTTTACAAGTAATAAGATACTGTACATGTTTCGCTCTCTCACTCTACAGTTCACACTTTGTCGTTTCATTCCACGTCAGAAAAATAAATGTTTATTTCAAAAGTATAATACTTTCAACGGAATCTGAAACCTAAAAGAAGGTAGCATGGTTTTAGGCATTTAACAAAAACGTGTATATAAGTGTTTTTTAAACAACTATTTAATAGTTAAAAATTAAAAGTTGCATTGTCTATAACGCCCTGCAATTGCTAATTTTGCACAGCTTTAAATCCTGTATGAAATGAATTTCAAACGAGGTAAAAGAAAAAATAACAGAGTTAAAAGTAAATAATAAAATCATTAAAAACATAACCTCAAAATATGTAGAGAAAAAAATCCAACAACAATGAAATAAATGGTTTCACAATGGCTGGCGTTTTTTCTCATCTAGATGAGACGATATTTACTCATTTTGTGATTTATATATTAATACCAAAGTCGATAGGGTAGTTAATGGGGGCCATCATGGTACTTACCCAGCCCCATCATATAATACAAGTACATCTTACATAATAACCAAAAAAATAGTGTTTTGGGCCTTGTAGAAAATGTTAAATTCTATTAGTAGATCAAAGGGTCTTGTTAAGACGCAAAGGTTTGTCTGAACATCGTAATTGTATAGCTTATAACACTACTTTCTTGAAGTCGCGTCGGCTAAGCCCTGACGGGCCCTTAGATGTATATATATATATATATATATATATATATATATATATATATATATATATATATATATACAGTGTGAGTCAAAAGTATGGATACACCCTGTTAAATTTTAAATGGATAAAGATAGAAAAATGAAACTCAGAACACCTTTCTAGGAAATAAAAGTGAACTTTTTAGTCACTATTACAACTTTGCCCATTTCCCCGAAATGGGATTTTTGGAGGGCAGCTCAAAATTTTTAAATGTAAAGACCCATTAAGTGACACCTCATTTTAAAGTCCTTGATTAAAGAAGAAGAACAGTGGAAACCAGAGCTTTCTATCTCAACCCAGTACAAAATGGCAGCTCCTTGAAATTTTCAGAACTTGATTCTAATTTCTAATACTTGGGAAATTTACTGTTAATTGAAAACAATGAATTTGTGAAACATAAAATCAACAGGTAATAAAATAAACTTCTTTTTATAATGTAATAATAATTTGTAATTACAATAGCATAGTAATTAATTACATTAAACAATAAAACGGCTTAAACTTACTATCCTGTGTTTTTTATAACAGGTGTTCAAACTGCTGCCCCAGGACAGTTTGACAATGTCCAAGCCTGTCGTAAAAACTTGAAACGGCACGCTGTATGGATTCACGCGGGATTTTTTTAATTTGCACTACTACTCTGTCCCTTAGGTCATTAATGCACTGGGGTATCGTTTTATACACGTTGTTTTTAATGTGACTTTAAAATGAGGTGTCACTTAATGGGTCTTTATATTTAAAAATTTTTAGCTGCCCCCCAAAAATCCCATTTTGGGGAAATGGGCAAAGTTGTAATAAGTGACTAAAAAGTTTACTTTTATTTCCTAGAAAGGTGTTCTGAGTTTCATTTTTCTATCTTTATCCATTTAAAATTTAACAGGGTGTATCCATACTTTTGACTCACACTGTATATATATATATATATATATATATAAATAATAACGTATTCACTCGATTCGCTCGTGTCAATATCTCGGCCCAGGCGGACCTCGACGTTACACATACGTAAGGTAGGATACACTAGTAAACTATTCTTGGGATGACAGGGGTCGAAATTAGATGTTTGACAATGACTTCCCTGTTTGTCACCGTAAAGACAGGTACCATAAATTCAGAATTGAATTCTGCAAATTACGTATATAATTCCCATGTTATAAGTTGACTAAAACATGAAATATTAACAAAAACTTTTTAAACATTTTAAATTCGATTTCTACGAAGACACTATAATCACCTATATCATATTCCTGTCTTAATGGTTGTGACCACTAGAAGAGATAACACCAATGACATCTCAGAAGTCTCTCTATGCTTTCCGTAGAACATGAAACGTGAATATCAGTTATTTTTTACGATTATCAAACTAATCCTATACTTAGTATCCTGGTTAAGTAATAGCATTGGTTTTACACATACTAAATATACATATACTTAGATATAAATTAACTTGATAAATAAAGCAACAATAAAAATTCGCATTTTATCATCTCAGTGTGTCGTTTGCACGCCGAGTATATTTTTAATCTATTATTATTTTTCAAGTTAGTTTGAGTGAATGTACAGTTTACGACGCTTACAATGTTTGTTTACAAAATGACAAGCATTGAAGAAAAATTTTGTACACTTATTATTTTTAAAAAATAAATAGAAACATATTTATTTGAAATAAAAAATAACACATTTTATCTCAAATAATTTTATTAAATCTATCAACGACATAATCGCCATGTTCAGTGATGCATAACCAATAATATTCTTAATAATCAAACTATTACGTTAAATATATTGATTATTGTAACACATGTATCACTGAAGATGGCGACTATGTCATTGAAACGTGTTTGATTTAATGAACGTATTAAAAGTGAGAGAGTATGTTCAAGTTTTATTTTATTTGAAAACATTTCACAAGTCAAGCTCAATATTTATATTTTTGTACTTCATATTCTGTACTATGAATTTGAAACTTGTGTCCGAAATTATTTCTAATACAACTTTAATGTTACAAAATATTTAATAAAAACTCTTTTGAAAACTTTAAACATTTGTTCTTGTAAAACCTAAGTTTTACAGCGAAATTGTAATAGATCTAATAGATTTTTCATTCTTTCTATCTTTCTTTTAATCTGATAAAGTTTAGACATTTTTAAAGAATATTTTTCCTTTAAATAGTTAATTTTTACAGTACAAAATTATGTAAAACTCTGAAAAAGTCTCTGACCACTACAGGGTTTAAAAAAACTATTTTTGTTTCTTACAATTTTGCTGTAAAACTGATGTTACTTGATAAAAAAATTCTTCAAGGCCATCAAGATAAAAGTGTCTGACTTTTATGAGCGTAGAAAAGAATATTAACAAAAAGCAAGTTTAAATTCTTTTTAAATTGAGACGATCCTTCAAATGACCTTGAAATCAGACCAAACAACGAATTATTATATTTTCCTCTTGATACCAGATAACTTTTTTTACAACATTTTTGCTCAAAAGTTGATATTTTAAGATATTCATTAGTAACAATTTGAATGACACATCCTATACAGGATCAACAAGGCGACCGCCATTGGAAGAGATACACACAACTTAGAATTGGGAACCTTCCCTAATTTTCTATAGGATTTGAAAATATGTTTACAATACTTTTTAAATTGAAATAACATGTTTTGTGTTGTTTTTGTTTAAGTTTAAAAAAAAAAAAAAAAAAAAAAAAAAATGAAACAAGTCTTAAAATAACATGTTATATCCAAAAACACTATAAACAAATGGAGTTGCTATTACAAGAAAATTAAGTTGGCGCCGTATTGGAAAGTGTTATATTTTTAAAAAATCATACAAAAATTAGGGAAGGCTCCCCATTAAAAAATTGCTGTACCTTTCATAGTTTTCTTATCCAAATCGTCACCATCTTGAATGAATCACCCTGTAATACAGTAAACCTAAAATGGTGCCATATTACTTCTAAGAACATGATCAGTACACAGTTCGTAAACTCGGATGTCGGCGATTCCACGAGGGAGAACGGAATAGCAACAATGTCTATATAAGAAAATTGAATAATAATGCATATAATAATAAATACGCGCCGATCAATATCAAGTTCAATTGATCATTCAAAGACGGATAAAATAAAGTGATCACGATCAGTTAAAATCACATTTAGATTTGGAACGGGATTGAAGGGATAAACAGCTAACGGCGTTTTGTGAGACGGACACCTGGACTTGTCCGTTATAGATCAACAGCAGTCTGCGACGTGCTCTACTCAGCTGTTATTGTCCTTAGCTAGTATACTATATTTTCGAATAAACGATCCTTTCAAAAGTAAGCTAAAACTTTTATTGATAATAGCTTATTTGTTTTTGAAGATATAATAAAGTACATACATGCTTTGGAATTATCAATTAAAAAAAAACTAAAATGAATCCAAATTCAAATTTGTTAAGGTTATTATTAAGACAGGTGTTCGAAGTGGCCGCCATTTTCCTCCGGGAAAAAATAGGCTTTTCTCTACGCTATGGGCGACATTTCTTAACGTGTTGATATTTATCTGAACTACGTTTTGAATAATTGCTTCTTTCAGTTCTTCAATTCTTACTATTTAAATTGCCACTCTTACTAACAAATATTTATACGAATTACACTGAACGCTTTCCTCAACTTTTGCGAGGACGAAAATTTCTCAACCCAGCTGATAAACTCCGTTCACATTCATAATAAAACTGACGATGCATGTTTGTTAGATGTAACGTCGTGATGGAGTAAAACAAATCAATTAATTAATTGTAAATTACTACAAGTTTATTTAGATTACTGTTGGAAATTACTCAACAATGAGAAAACTTGTTGCTATGGTAACAAATAAATAGCAATGACAATAACAGCTGATGTTTTAATAAATCCCATTTGTATCTGCATACAATAGAGTTTTTTACTCAGGGATTGGACAACAAATAACGAAACTACAACCATTTAAAGTTTTAACTTACGTTAGAAAGAAATAGTATTACTAGCAAATTTTTAATATTCAAAATTCTAGCAACTGTGATCTCATAGCAAACATTAATGTACATTTTTTTTATACAAACAAATTTTGCAATCTCATAAGGGACCCCTCCACAGGGAGTGTAGGTCAACTATTTTATAAGCTCACGTATATTTTTTAACTTATAGAATTCTATGTAAAATCACATTTAACATGATTTTATTATTTAATTATTTTTTTAAATGGGATCGTTTAAAAGAAAATGGCTCTTAAACGCCATAATTTGTTGAAACTAAAACTAAAATTAAGCTTCTAATCGAAAAACGTAAAAAGAATAAAATTCTAGTAGATAAATTAAATTAGTACAGCTAAAATGTTTGAAAATTAATTTAGTCTAATGCAACTAACTACCAGATTTGTAAGTTTTAATTAATATAATGTATGCTAATTTCCTTATTTTCGTCACAACAATCTCATGAAACTCTACATTGGATTAATGGTTTCGACAATAAAACGTCATCATCAGATTCAAGACATCAATCATTATCTGTTCGACTCTTCATGTGTGTCATCTTCTAACTAAACTTTTATTTACATTTCAAGTTTAAGTTTTTGAATGTGTATAACTTTTTCAAAACTTGAATCTGACAATGACGGTTTACTGTCGAAACCAACAATCCAATAAAGATTTACATAGGATTGTTGTGAAGTAAACAAGATAATTAAACTATATTAAATCAATTGCAAATTAGTATTTGTCTTTTTGACTTTGGCTTCAGTATCTAACTTAAAAATAAAATTCTAATTCTGATTTTGAAATTCAATAATGATTGACTGATCATTTCATTAGACAAGTTTAATCATTTTTACACAACATGTATTCCTTTTTTTATAAACACAAATTATAAAAACAATCCGAATAAATTTTATTATTCCGATAATATAAAATTATCATTTTACAAGTTTCTGACCAAATTGGCGAAATTTATCTAATGATTTTAATGCTAATTTATTCGATCAAATTTCTCTATTAGATAGTTAGTTTTGGTCCTTAGGTTGAAAAATTCAATAATGTAAATAAATTTACAGTTTTTGATGATTAAATTCTTCCATATTAAATATATATATATATATATATATATATATATATATATATATATATCAAGAACTAAATATTTTAAAATTTGATTTTATAAGAAAACGTCTAATAAAACTGGAGACTTAAATTTGTATTTTTATTAACAACCTCTGTGGTGGAGGGAGGGTGTTAAAAGGTAGTTAATTTTAAACATTTTTATTCTTCTATTATTTGTTTAAAAGTTATTTCATTATTCCACGACTTTCGAGGCACTGTGTATATATACACAAGTTAATACACATTGCTCATATTTGTTATTACGTAGACAAGTTCGTTAAACAAAAAAATATTTGGATAAACTTTAAATCAAAAGAAAAAAAACTGTTTTTAGAGAATTACGTTTGATCCTTTGATTCCAATTTGTTTCTCAATTTAAGCCAATATTATATTAGAACCATCATTAATAATGATTTTATTTTTATACCCATAAAACATTTGTTCTATTGCACAATAAGTTAGATAAATTTTCCCTCAACATATTGCTCTCACGTCGTACAACCATGATTAATGTTCAAATAAACTCATTTGAAAGGTGACAATTTCTTTATTGACCTCAGAAATATAAGTTTATGAAAATCTAATTATAAATTGTCAATTATTAACCAATTAGTTTTATACATGAACAAGAGGGAACAAAGTACTTTAAGTTGAAGTAAATTAAAATTACTAACCGTTGTAATACTTTTCTAATTTCTATGAATTATAAATTAGAGTTTTCTTCAAAATTTGTGGTTGCATTGAGTTTTTAAAATTGAAAGTAACATCTTATGTCCTTGTATACAATTTTCTACGGGCTGAAATATAAAACATCATTCAGCTGTTATATTCTCAACTAAGTTACAGGAACGTAAAACTATACAATTTTAACTGTTAAAAATATATATATTTTTGTAATATTTATTTATTTAAAAAATTTTGTGAAATTTAAATACAAGTTATTAACACGACACTGCCCTGTAAAATAAAGAAGAAAAATCCCTCCAAGAAATAACATAAAAAATACATTCACCAGAAGCACATTCTGCTTTTTTTTCTAAAGACAAGGAGAAATCAGGATTCTTTGCACAAGACTTCCAATTAAAATCGCAGTCGCCTATTAATTAATGCAAAGTATGAGATCCCGGATTCTCCAGCCACAATAATTAACCATAAAATTATCATTTTTATAGATTAATAAAGACATAAATTGTACATTTCTTCATTAAAGTCACCCTTCTGACGGGTTTTCATTTATCTAAAAGGTATAATCTAGCGAAATCCCACTTTTTGTGTTTTCAGTATAATTTTCAACCATTAATTACGTTACACTTCTGAATTGATTGATGGAAAGGAGGAATACCATTAAGCTGAAATACCGCAGCTTTCTTCTCAGTTTTAAATAAATCTTTTTTTTTGATGAGACATTTGCATAGCAAAATATCCGCTTTGTAGACGATATTTTAAATTTTGAAAACAAACTTAATAAGTTTTCGTATTAAACTTTTCTAAGACTACATTCATAAAATAATTGAGTAGGTTCGAACGTCGGAAGTATCGCCTCTAACAGCTAAAATGGATGATTCGATTTGCAGTAATGTCTTCCTTGGTTAATCTGGTTGCGAAACCCGATTTTTCATTTTTATTTTTATGCACACTTAAAAAGTAATTTATCAAAAAGATGTTAAGTTTGTTCCTTTTTTACCTAGTTTCTTCCATAAATAAACAAATATGTTTTTATCTGGTTTGATCTAACTTGTTTCTTTCTTCTTGTATCAAGTTATAAACTCAAATTTCAAACTTACGTTTTTGTTTTGCTCATTTCTATTAAACAATTATATAACATTTTTTATTAGCGTGCATAACTGGATATATTTGTATACTTGATTTTGGTATTTACTTTTTATATAATTGTGTACTACAATAAAAAAAAAATTAAAAAAAACAACGTCTACCCTTACAAATCTACAAAACACAAGGGCAATGTGGTAGGCCAATAAACAAAAGCCAATCTTTCACATACTTTCACGTGAGATTCCTGTATAAAACCGGATTTTTTTAACTTTTTTATTAAATTTTCAACCAACACGAGAAATTTAGAGTAATATCCCGTTATAAATTATAAAAAAATATTCAGTAACCTTTTCAATAAACTATAATTGTTTTTATTACGTTTCAAATAATTACAAGAAATTGACATCTTCATTTTAAACTCTAAATTAAGACTGAATATTAAGGACTTAAAACTAAAATAAAATATTCCCTGTTGTCCGACGTACACACATATATACCCTTAAAGATACATTCATATGCAATCTTATAAACACTATCTATTCTACTGGTTTGAGCGATACAGCCAGCTGTCTGCCGTTGGAGAAATAATTTTTTGAAAGTTAGCGAAACCAAGAGTAGCTGACCCGTGTGATGGTCAAATCTGACGGTTTCCAGTATGTCGCTTTACTTTCTTACACTCTCCTAGAAATGTTTTACTATAACAAGTTTCACTTACAAAAGAAACAAATATAGAAAGGCGGTTCTTTAAAACTTATACGTCTCGCTTTACACAAAATGGTTTTTGCCACGAAGTCAGTCTTTAGTGAATCAACTAACTTGTAGCCTAAACGAACGGATCGATTATTTTGGTTTATACGCGGCCTTAATAACGAAAAAACCTATCTTACAATTTGGGAATATCAAACCTTAAAATCGATAGTCCAAAAATCGCAGTATCGATTGTAATAAAAAGTACAAACATTACTTCTACGAATTTTAAAATAATAAAATCTAATCCATACATCTTGGCATTATATATTTGCTGAATGGAGCGGCGTCCTAAACAGACAATTTAGGAACAATAGCGTGAATACTTTGGTTTTTGTATTTGATACATGTTATGAAAGCTTTATTTTAAATGAATGTATTATACGTCCTTGATAGACTAGACTACATCATAGAGTAGTTACGCTCCTTTACGATCAACTTTGATACTGATTTTAATGATCAGGAGTAGGTATTAAGATTTATTGCACAGTTACATAGTCTATAAATCTCAGAGTGTTATGGTAAAGCTTAATTGGCAGGGTAATAGCTTGCTATCTGTCTCGTAGATGAAAATAGTGGCATTTATTCGCTTGAAATATAGATTGGTTTGGGGATTTTTGTCGCTCTGTTCACCTAAAGAAGTTACTTTTTTTTCAAACCTAACCTAAATTATAATGTGCGAATTCCAAACGATTTAGTTCAATACCGAAATAACATTATATATCTAGTAAAAGGTCAAACTTCGGAAATATTAAAGAGTAAATGAAACGAAAATACAACCAAAATTGTTTCGTATTTACGTCTAGATTAAAAACGACAAAACATTATTGCTTGGCTCTAAACATTATCATTGTTATAAGCAATTCGATTGTTTAAGTTTTGTTTATGTATCAAAGGGTCAAAAAACCGTATTTAGACACTTTTGCAAAATTCAAAAAACTGTTGCTATTGTCATTTTTGTGAGTAAAAAAAAACTTATCCACTAGTTACCTGTTTGAATGTGAACTTTGACGAATCAATGTTAACACATCATAGTTTGGAGCACTTTTCTAATGAATGATATCTTTTCTACTAGCTACCTCTTTAAATGAAAACTTCAAAGATGTAAGGTTGGTACTACTGCATGCAAAATTGATATGTACAAATTATTATCTAATTCAGTGTGTTAGAAGTTGATTAACACACCTAATATAAACAAAATATTATTTACAACAGCTGTCATTCTGATATTTTAAATTATATTTTTTGACAATAACTTCGCTAGTCATTGTAGAGATGTAAGGTTGGTACTACTGCATGCAGAATTGATATCTACAACTTATCTAATTAGTGTGTTAGAAGTTGATTAACACACCTAATATAAACAAAATATTATTTACAACAGCTGTCATTCTGATATTTTAAATTATATTTTTTGACAATAACTTCGCTAGTCATTGTAGAGATGTAAGGTTGGTACTACTGCATGCAGAATTGATATCTACAACTTATCTAATTAGTGTGTTAGAAGTTGATTAACACACCTAATATAAACAAAATATTATTTACAATGGCTGTCATTCTGATATTTTAAATTATATTTTCTGACAATAACTTCGCTAGTCATTGTAAAGATGTAAGGTTGGTACTACTGCATTCAGAATTGATATGTACAACTTATCTAATTAGTGTGTTAGAAGTTGATTAACACACCTAATATAAACAAAATATTATTTACAATGGCTGTCATTCTAATATTTTAAATTATATTTTTTGACAATAACTTCGCTAGTCATTGTAAAGATGTAAGGTTGGTACTACTGCATTCAGAATTGATATGTACAACTTATCTAATTAGTGTGTTAGAAGTTGATTAACACACCTAATATAAACAAAATATTATTTACAATGGCTGTCATTTTGATATTTTAAATTATATTTTTTGACAATAACTTCGCTAGTCATTGTAAAGATGTAAGGTTGGTACTACTGCATTCAGAATTGATATGTACAACTTATCTAATTAGTGTGTTAGAAGTTGATTAACACACCTAATATAAACAAAATATTATTTACAATGGCTGTCATTTTGACATTTTAAATTATATTTTTTGACAATAACTTCGCTAGTCATTGTAAAGATGTAAGGTTGGTACTACTGCATTCAGAATTGATATGTACAACTTATCTAATTAGTGTGTTAGAAGTTGATTAACACACCTAATATAAACAAAATATTATTTACATTGGCTGTCATTTTGACATTTTAAATTATATTTTTTGACAATAACTTCGCTAGTCATTGTAAAGATGTAAGGTTGGTACTACTGCATTCAGAATTGATATGTACAACTTATCTAATTAGTGTGTTAGAAGTTGATTAACACACCTAATATAAACAAAATATTATTTACAATGGCTGTCATTTTGACATTTTAAATTATATTTTTTGACAATAACTTCGCTAGTCATTGTAAAGATGTAAGGTCGGTACTACTGCATTCAGAATTGATATGTACAACTTATCTAATTAGTGTGTTAGAAGTTGATTAACACACCTAATATAAACAAAATATTATTTACAATGGCTGTCATTCTGATATTTTAAATTATATTTTTTGACAATAACTTCGCTAGTCATTGTAAAGATGTAAGGTTGGTACTACTGCATTCAGAATTGATATGTACAACTTATCTAATTAGTGTGTTAGAAGTTGATTAACACACCTAATATAAACAAAATATTATTTACAATGGCTGTCATTCTGATATTTTAAATTATATTTTTTGACAATAACTTCGCTAGTCATTGTAGAGATGTAAGGTTGGTACTACTGCATTCAGAATTGATATGTACAACTTATCTAATTAGTGTGTTAGAAGTTGATTAACACACCTAATATAAACAAAATATTATTTACAATGGCTGTCATTTTGATATTTTAAATTATATTTTTTGACAATAACTTCGCTAGTCATTGTAAAGATGTAAGGTTGGTACTACTGCATTCAGAATTGATATGTACAACTTATCTAATTAGTGTGTTAGAAGTTGATTAACACACCTAATATAAACAAAATATTATTTACAATGGCTGTCATTCTGATATTTTAAATTATATTTTCTGACAATAACTTCGCTAGTCATTGTAAAGATGTAAGGTTGGTACTACTGCATTCAGAATTGATATGTACAACTTATCTAATTAGTGTGTTAGAAGTTGATTAACACACCTAATATAAACAAAATATTATTTACAATGGCTGTCATTCTGATATTTTAAATTATATTTTTTGACAATAACTTCGCTAGTCATTGTAGAGATGTAAGGTTGGTACTACTGCATTCAGAATTGATATGTACAACTTATCTAATTAGTGTGTTAGAAGTTGATTAACACACCTAATATAAACAAAATATTATTTACAATGGCTGTCATTTTGATATTTTAAATTATATTTTTTGACAATAACTTCGCTAGTCATTGTAAAGATGTAAGGTTGGTACTACTGCATTCAGAATTGATATGTACAACTTATCTAATTAGTGTGTTAGAAGTTGATTAACACACCTAATATAAACAAAATATTATTTACATTGGCTGTCATTTTGACATTTTAAATTATATTTTTTGACAATAACTTCGCTAGTCATTGTAAAGATGTAAGGTTGGTACTACTGCATTCAGAATTGATATGTACAACTTATCTAATTAGTGTGTTAGAAGTTGATTAACACACCTAATATAAACAAAATATTATTTACAATGGCTGTCATTTTGACATTTTAAATTATATTTTTGACAATAACTTCGCTAGTCATTGTAAAGATTTAAGGTTGGTACTACTGCATTCAGAATTGATATGTACAACTTATCTAATTAGTGTGTTAGAAGTTGATTAACACACCTAATATAAACAAAATATTATTTACAATGGCTGTCATTTTGACATTTTAAATTATATTTTTTGACAATAACTTCGCTAGTCATTGTAAAGATGTAAGGTTGGTACTACTGCATTCAGAATTGATATGTACAACTTATCTAATTAGTGTGTTAGAAGTTGATTAACACACCTAATATAAACAAAATATTATTTACAATGGCTGTCATTCTGATATTTTAAATTATATTTTTTGACAATAACTTCGCTAGTCATTGTAAAGATGTAAGGTTGGTACTACTGCATTCAGAATTGATATGTACAACTTATCTAATTAGTGTGTTAGAAGTTGATTAACACACCTAATATAAACAAAATATTATTTACAATGGCTGTCATTCTGATATTTTAAATTATATTTTTTGACAATAACTTCGCTAGTCATTGTAGAGATGTAAGGTTGGTACTACTGCATTCAGAATTGATATGTACAACTTATCTAATTAGTGTGTTAGAAGTTGATTAACACACCTAATATAAACAAAATATTATTTACAATGGCTGTCATTTTGATATTTTAAATTATATTTTTTGACAATAACTTCGCTAGTCATTGTAAAGATGTAAGGTTGGTACTACTGCATTCAGAATTGATATGTACAACTTATCTAATTAGTGTGTTAGAAGTTGATTAACACACCTAATATAAACAAAATATTATTTACAATGGCTGTCATTCTGATATTTTAAATTATATTTTCTGACAATAACTTCGCTAGTCATTGTAAAGATGTAAGGTTGGTACTACTGCATTCAGAATTGATATGTACAACTTATCTAATTAGTGTGTTAGAAGTTGATTAACACACCTAATATAAACAAAATATTATTTACAATGGCTGTCATTCTGATATTTTAAATTATATTTTTTGACAATAACTTCGCTAGTCATTGTAGAGATGTAAGGTTGGTACTACTGCATTCAGAATTGATATGTACAACTTATCTAATTAGTGTGTTAGAAGTTGATTAACACACCTAATATAAACAAAATATTATTTACAATGGCTGTCATTTTGATATTTTAAATTATATTTTTTGACAATAACTTCGCTAGTCATTGTAAAGATGTAAGGTTGGTACTACTGCATTCAGAATTGATATGTACAACTTATCTAATTAGTGTGTTAGAAGTTGATTAACACACCTAATATAAACAAAATATTATTTACAATGGCTGTCATTTTGACATTTTAAATTATATTTTTTGACAATAACTTCGCTAGTCATTGTAAAGATGTAAGGTTGGTACTACTGCATTCAGAATTGATATGTACAACTTATCTAATTAGTGTGTTAGAAGTTGATTAACACACCTAATATAAACAAAATATTATTTACAATGGCTGTCATTTTGACATTTTAAATTATATTTTTTGACAATAACTTCGCTAGTCATTGTAAAGATGTAAGGTTGGTACTACTGCATTCAGAATTGATATGTACAACTTATCTAATTAGTGTGTTAGAAGTTGATTAACACACCTAATATAAACAAAATATTATTTACAATGGCTGTCATTTTGACATTTTAAATTATATTTTTTGACAATAACTTCGCTAGTCATTGTAAAGATGTAAGGTTGGTACTACTGCATTCAGAATTGATATGTACAACTTATCTAATTAGTGTGTTAGAAGTTGATTAACACACCTAATATAAACAAAATATTATTTACAATGGCTGTCATTCTGATATTTTAAATTATATTTTTTGACAATAACTTCGCTAGTCATTGTAAAGATGTAAGGTTGGTACTACTGCATTCAGAATTGATATGTACAACTTATCTAATTAGTGTGTTAGAAGTTGATTAACACACCTAATATAAACAAAATATTATTTACAATGGCTGTCATTCTGATATTTTAAATTATATTTTTTGACAATAACTTCGCTAGTCATTGTAGAGATGTAAGGTTGGTACTACTGCATTCAGAATTGATATGTACAACTTATCTAATTAGTGTGTTAGAAGTTGATTAACACACCTAATATAAACAAAATATTATTTACAATGGCTGTCATTTTGATATTTTAAATTATATTTTTTGACAATAACTTCGCTAGTCATTGTAAAGATGTAAGGTTGGTACTACTGCATTCAGAATTGATATGTACAACTTATCTAATTAGTGTGTTAGAAGTTGATTAACACACCTAATATAAACAAAATATTATTTACAATGGCTGTCATTTTGACATTTTAAATTATATTTTTTGACAATAACTTCGCTAGTCATTGTAAAGATGTAAGGTTGGTACTACTGCATTCAGAATTGATATGTACAACTTATCTAATTAGTGTGTTAGAAGTTGATTAACACACCTAATATAAACAAAATATTATTTACAATGGCTGTCATTTTGACATTTTAAATTATATTTTTTGACAATAACTTCGTTAGTCATTGTAAAGATGTAAGGTTGGTACTACTGCATTCAGAATTGATATGTACAACTTATCTAATTAGTGTGTTAGAAGTTGATTAACACACCTAATATAAACAAAATATTATTTACAATGGCTGTCATTTTGACATTTTAAATTATATTTTTTGACAATAACTTCGCTAGTCATTGTAAAGATGTAAGGTTGGTACTACTGCATTCAGAATTGATATGTACAACTTATCTAATTAGTGTGTTAGAAGTTGATTAACACACCTAATATAAACAAAATATTATTTACAATGGCTGTCATTTTGACATTTTAAATTATATTTTTTGACAATAACTTTGCTAGTCATTGTAAAGATGTAAGGTTGGTACTACTGCATGCAGAATTGATATCTACAACTTATCTAATTAGTGTGTTAGAAGTTGATTAACACACCTAATATAAACAAAATATTATTTACAGTTGCTGTCATTTTGACATTATTTAATTATATTTTTCTGTATGTTAGTAGGGTTCTATATGAACACCCTGTAGTGGACGACAATGACAACGACGACGGACGGATATAAATATCCTAAAATCTTGAAACGTAAAGATCTATAAAAAACAGGAGATCGTAATTAGCTGCGATAAGTAAACTCACTTTTCCTATGTAGTTAACAAAAAACAGTAAGCTACAACTACGGATGAACGATCATTAGTAGACAATAACGTAACGTTATACTTTGTTAAACCTGTTTTTAATGTATTTTTGAGGATCGTATCTCTTTAAAACCGGATAGAGAAAAGTTGGATCGGTGATGTGACTAGTACATAATTAATTATATTGACGAGTGCAGAACTAGGATTCCTCCATCTGTCTGTGCAGCATAAACGGAGACAACCGTTAAAACAATAAACAATGGAACCTAATCATTTCGTTCGTAATGTACTTATTCATGTTATCATACTCACCAGAGAGTTGTTGATTCATTGATCTTCATCAAATTCCAACTTACATGAAGATAAACATTGTGTGGTTGGTTTGATATAAATCTGAGTTTTTGGTGAATAAGTAGTTGAAAAGTAGCAATATTACCAGAATTGACGCTATTTTTATAAGCAGAATACAATCAAATAATATACACCTTACATCATCTCAAATATGAACAAGTTAAGGCGCCATCACGTTACTTACCTAGCCCCATTATACAATGTATTACAAGCAGATCCTTAAAAATATAACGCCCAAAAGTTGGTTTCCTAGGTAATGTCAAATCGTATTGGTTAGATCAAGAGATCTTATATTACTTTCTTTACATCGGTATTTTCGTGCATGTCTATACACACATGTATAAAACGATTCCAGGTGCTTCGCTCATGTCAGTAACTTGGTCCTAGCGGTTCTGAAAGTTGAACTTCCACTCAACACGGTCGTGCCGGTGACTCAGTCATGTAAGATCTATTACATAGAGCATTGAAATCTGCACACTTTTATCTAATTTAGTGTGTTATAAATTGAATAAAACACTTAATAAGATCAAAAAGGTTTAAAATAGCCGTCATTTTTAATGCGATTTATCTGCCTTTCAAAAAGATTCTGTACGAACACAGTATAGTTCCATATACGAAATATCATCTTTCTATCTTAATTTTTGTCGCCGATAACTAGCTTATATTAAAACGACGACACCAAAAAAAGAGATTAAAATTGTTAACCATTTCCAAACATACCCTATACCTCATACAAGTGCTGGTAAGTAAAAGTTAATAATGTATCACAACTGGAACCTTTACTTTATTACCCTCCTATTGTCAATCTCATGTTCAGAATGCAGTACATTAAGTCCATAAGCAATGTTTTTTAAACGGGAGTTTGCGTGCTACTACACTTATCAAAGATATCAACTGCCCTCTTTGAAAGTTTGTGTCCACTATCCTGTATGCCGATTGAAGATGTTATGTACGATTTCAAAATGTTCCATCGATCATAAAAAAAAAAAAAAAATTATGTTTGTTAAATTAATTTGTTCCATCGATCATAAAAAAAAAGAGATTTTTATGTTTGTCCATTTAATTTGTTTTTGTATTTTTATATTACTTTTAGGAATCACTAATACAAAATTTTATACACACTCAAAACATGAAATGTAACTAAATCGGTTAACTTGCACATTTAATATTTTGAAAAAAGAAAAATAGTCAAGTTTTTAAAACAAAAATAACAAAACTAAACCATTTGTAAAAATGTTTGTATTGGAAAACGAGCTAGAATCCAATTAAACTTGAGCTTACATTTAATACCTTCACCTTTGGTCCTAGTACAGTATAACAAACACACAGAACACAATTCTCATAAAAAATACGCCTAAGTATCAGACGCGTTTCAACGACAAGGTCGTCCTCTTCAATGATACACCAACCAAACCACAAGTTTCAACCAAACCAACCAACCAAGACAAGTTGTGGTTTGGTTGGTGTAGCTGGTGTATCACTGAAGAGGACGACATTGTCGTTGAAACGCGTCTAATACTTAGGCGTATTTATTATGAGAATTGTGTTCTGTGTGTTTGTTATACTGTATAGTTTTTTTCATCAGTCAAGCTCAACATTTAATTTAGTCCTAGTGATGAAATGTATTATTTTATAGTTGCTATTTTAAAATGGAAAATAAAACAGAAAAACCTTGCACATACATCGATAATCGACCTAGATGTAAAGAATCTTGTTTATAGATTGCATAACGATAGGTACTTGTATTTTCCCGTAACTGAGTAACAAACAATCAAAGAGGAAATCTCAAATGGTAGAATTAAAGATAAACTCTCTTCGCTCAATCAACTAGAATCGTGCTAATAATACAGCAGCAGAATCATTACAAACTAAACTGAATTTAAACCATAATCTAATAAACCACAACATCTGATCTCATTTTGAATTCTGCTGCAAAGTAAATTTTCCTTGTGTGTGATGACAGCGATGTAAATATTATGAACTTTAAATCTTATCTAGGTTATACACGATACCAAGTCTCTAGTCTCTATCAGCTGTTGTCGCACAGCCTGTATGATTTCCATACATGTTCTTTACACAGTAAAATAAAGCACTATGGATACCGAATGACACACTTCCCCTATTGCGTCATCAGTGTTACTCCAATATCTCTCCGACTTTCTTATCTTATCTGAGTTAAGAATAAACACAAAATCTAGGTTGCCATTAAAAATTGACAGAATTCAACCGAAATATGTTTGGACTTGTGGCCATGAATCAGATTATGAGGGAGTTTTTAGTTTGTAGAAACGACGAGTTTTCGTTTGCCACGACTGTACAATAGGAATTAAATCCAATTAATAAATCTTATTTCATGTAAATAGATAATTGCATTAAAAATTCGTAGTGAAACAAATTTCTCAACAATAAAACGCACAAAATAGAAGGCATTGAATTTTTCCATATGGTTTTAAAGGCGAAAAACTTATCGGTCTTAGTTAGAAAGGAAGAAAAGTACGAACACCTATTCTTCGAATACTCCAAGAAATATCAAAGTGAGAAGAGAATAAGATTTGATCAGGAGAGATCAATTAGTGAAAGGGAGAGCTCTACCTAAGACTGTATGAATACAAGTATAGATCCAGGTACGTTTACACTATAAATTACTCATTAAAGTTAACTTCGTTGCAACAACTGTCATCAACTTTAGACCTAATTGTGTACAAGTTATAAATGAACATCTTGACTTAGTCATTGAAACGTCGTTGATATGGAAATTGGAGTGTTTTAACACTTGATTATTAATTGTTTTCAAAACATTAAACGTTTCGATTCTAATAGAGTTAAACTTTATTTCTCTAGATACAATCTTGTTGAGCACTGTGGTGGAATTCACAATAATAATTCGAATTTGCCCCTAACCACAATCACTAGAAACTTAATAAAACACAATTATCTGATTAATTGTTCTACTTTACTGGTCAACTGATCTGTGAAGTGGGAGTGATTTTAGTTTGCACTTAGGTTATCATAGGTTTAGGTTTAATTTTATTTCATTAGTAGATATCTAAGGTTAGATTTAGTTAATAAGCAAGACCCTCCGGTGATGATAACCATGTTATCGAAATGTACATCAGGGCATTAAGTGGAAATAATTAATAAAGAACAATTAATCAGATTTATTAAGTTTCTAAAGATTGTGGTTAGGGGCAAATTTGAATTATTATTTATTTCTCTAGTTCAGAAAAATTATTTATTTCATGATTACAAAAATTTTCTCAAAATGGTTACACATTTGAGCCATGATCTTTACTTATATAAAACATAACATTGTCTGTTTTGTGTGGGTTTATAACTAAAGAATTGTTGATCAGTTTTTCGTACAGTTTCTTTTCTATGTTGGTATCATATTCGGGTCAGATTTTTGTTTTTATTTTATTTAAATTGAACCAGTAGTTAGGTTAGGTTAAGTTTTTAATTAGATTCCAATCGATACAGTTATTAGTTTAGGTTAGGTTTTTACTTGATTCAAATTGATCCGGTTTAGAATAGGTCTATATTTGATTCAAAATTATCCGGTAGTTAGCAACTTATAGGCCTAACAATAACACAAATTTTGACATATTTTACGATTTTATTTTTTAAATTGTCAATGTTAACTTATGGCAGAGTTCCTTTCTGACTTTTAAACTACTTTTTTTTTCTTCTTAATTTCTCATTTAGAAAATAATTAACTACTGGTCGTAACAGCTCATGAAGAGCCTTTGATGGTTTTTCAGTCAGGGTTAGCAGAT
>OY740775.1:4330649-4439939 GCA_963513935.1 Aphrophora alni
GTTTAGATATTAATTTCCCCGATGGATAAGAAATTCCATTGGATATTCCTTGGCAGAAGGTTGAAATCTAAATGCAACCAACATTGTCTTTCAAAAAATATTTTTGCACGAATTATAGAACTCGTCAATATATTTGTCGAAAGCGTAATTAAGCTGAGTCAAAAGTTTTAATAAAGCAACACATTTCAAAAACACTGAACCATCAACTTTTAAATCGGAACTTTCTGTCTAAAGTTTTAAAGTTTGTTTATTAAATCATTTGAAAATTCGTTACAATAACAACTAAACTTTACAAATAAAACTGTTGATTCATTAGAATGAACTTTCAATCAAATTAAGGTTGTTAACTAACTAGATCTATGAAAGATTAACAAAAAATGTCTGAATGATTATTAACATTTTATAATATGGGAATTAAATACTGAGTAAATATTTGTTCCCCAACATTTTTTTACAAATTGTTTAACATTAAAAGATATTTTATTTTTTTACAATTATAGAGATATGTGTGTATGTACTTGTATACATATATAGAAGAGCATTATAAACTAAGCCCTCGATTATCTTTTAATTCCTCGAAATAACTTTAATTAAACATCGAGAAAGTAAAACCAATAAACAGCCTTGCTTGACTATAGGGTTACCAAAGCTGTCAAAACCAAACATCAACACTGCACAAAGTCAATGAAATTTTTGTTTTTGTTTAAATGACTCTTTGTAAATACCATCAATGTGTAGTGGTAAATCATAAACATAACTAGAAAGTTGTATTTTTAAGTTTTTGTGTAAGTAATAATTTGAATACTATATAATTTATTTTTTACTGATAAATCCTTAATAGTTGTATTTTTGTCTTTTTTAAATTTATTTATTTATTTTATTTTATTTTTTTTAATGAATTCATTTTTCAGTATCCAGGTCACTAATATATATAATAAAGTACTATACCTTAATTTTCAGTCAGTGAACTTCTTTTTCTTTAATCTTGACGCGTTTCGAGATTTTTATCCCATCATCAGAAATTCCCTGATGATTCTCCATCCATCCATAGAGGGAATTTCTGATGATGGGATAAAAATCTCGAAACGCGTCAAGATTAAAGAAAAAGAAGTTAACTAACGGAAAATTAAGGTATAGTACTTTATTATATTTATTTTTTTATTTCTGTTGAATAAACGTATTAACATTATTATGTATGTAGTTTTCCAGAGTTAATAAAGGTAAACTGTATTTCACCTTGGCATTTTGATGATAGAGTGAAATGTTAAAAAACGAATTTATGATATTATTTGCCATCATTTAAAATAGACATCCTAGTAAAAAAGACCTCTAAAATATATTTTGTGTAGATTACTACTGTAATTTGTTGTCAAAATATTAAGTAAATATTTGTTCCCCAACTTAATTAGACTTAGATAAGACCACATCCTAACAATAATCAGAGATGATACTTAGGGGTACCGTGTTACCGAACATAATGATAGGATTCACTTTCCTTTCCGAATTTTATACTTGATTATTTTTACTCTTAATTTGAAATTAAGTTGGCGTGTTGGGTCACGTTGAATTTACAAATTATCTAAAACTCGCTTAATCCTCCTTTGGAAATGTAGATTTTTTATCTTAGAAGTAACAAATTTGTTCGGATTTTTTACTAAATTTATCAAATTCAGAATGCTTACGGGCGAAGCCCACTTATGTAAAATAAGATACGCAGCCTCAGAAATTTGCCCTCTCTGCAACCGTCACAAGATGGATGGCCCACACCTTCACAGCCCTGCAAGACATGGAAGAGCGAGGTCAGCATTGTCTCTACTGAGAGGCTAGGCGGAGAACGGCAGAGATGCCAAGATCTGGCATTACATAAAGTAAGTAAGTATTATAAACTGTAAAAGACCAATAAATGTTTCTTTCCTATTTTTTCCCGCTTTAGTTATCATAATTTTTGTCCTATTCTAAAAATTTTCCGTTTCCTTAATCACGTAAACTTGTGTTTGATATATAAATTTGACTTTTGTATGAACTTTGTGGCAAATCTTCAATCATTTGGAGAGTAAAAAAGTATTTTGATAATTTTCCTTGCAACTATTATTTGTTTTAAATTTAGAATTCCATAATTAACTTTGTTGTATCCAGAAAAGTAGTCAATTATTTGAAGTGCCTTAAAACCGAATAAAAGATTATCGCAGTTTTCATTCTAGTTAAACTAATTTTTCAGAGTGTTAGTAAAAAAGAACGAAAAATATATTATCATAAAACTAAACGTACGTCCAATATTAAAAAAAAAAATTCACGTAAAATGATATTTTTCATTTTTAAACTGTAAAAGAACCCATCTTCACTTTTAAAATTCGACACTCAAGAATAGAAAACATCAACGCTTATTATCGAGATGTGGAAACCGACTTTCATTAACTGCGAAGAAAGTTGGGCGTCAAGAATCAAGAGCTTGTCAACCTACTTTAACGTGCCAAATTTTGTAGTTGGGCAAATCATATTTGTGAATCTTAACAGCTGTAATTATCTGCGACTGACACTTCCGTCAAGAGATGATGACATGGTTTAGACACGGGCTTTTAAACGAATCAGTTAGTTTTAGTTTTAAACTTTTTAGGTATTTTTTTAAGTATTGTTCTAAATGAATGTATGTTAACATCGAGATGATATATAAAAAATATATATACTAACTATATAGTAAGTTAAAACTTAAATATACTACAATTTATTTGTTTTTTTCACATAGATTTAAGTACATACAGTACACATAGTATAAAGTACACAAATTTCTTTGAAATTAAACAGTATTTAATAAATAAACTTAAAATTGAGCCAAATGTTTACTTGTTATGGTTAGTAAGGACAAGTATTCGAAAGGGCCGTAATTCTCTTCCTGGAAAAGTACTGTAGATAGTCTTTTCTATATGTTATGCGCAGTATTTCTTAATATGTTGATATTTATTATAAGCAACGTTTGAATAATCACTTACAATTTCTTCTTGGGTACTTGAAATCTACGGACCCGATGGTTTCAAACTTACTAGCAAACTTTTACGCATGACTACAATGAACGGTCAATCCATCAATCTGTAGGGAGTACGAAACTTTCTATCGATAAACTCCTCCACATTTATAAAAATACTGAATCAACACGATGTGTGTGTTTTAAAGGTATGCACAAGATGGAATAAAAACTATCAATTAATTAATTGTAAACCACTACAAGTTTACCATCTACTAGATTCCCGAGTTTAAAAATGGTCAACGATGTGAAAACTCGTTGCTATGGCAACAAATAAATATCAATGAAAATAACAGCTGATGTTTTAATAAATCCCAATTATATCTGTATACAATTAGTTTATCTCGGGGATTATAACTAAACTAAACTTATAACTAAACCACAACTATTTAAAGTTTTAACTTATTTTTAAATACCCGATATATATCAAATAAATTGTATATTTATATTTAAATTTTCCACTTAATATTTGAAATAATGTAAGTGGTTTGTAATATATTATGATTTGAAAAAAAAAATACCAATAACGGTGTCTGTTAACTTTTAGGTTAAATTTGTGTTTTTAAAAACTGTTCTTGAATTATATACTAGAACGTATTGGTCACTTATTGCAAGATTTAATATTCGGCATTAGAGTGTGAGCATTCACATATAATTGTATTAATATTTTCGTTTACAAAGCGGCATAGCTGAGTAGGAAGAGCGTTTGTTTTACGACATTCGGACGGACTAGTGAAACGTCCAACGTGACGCAGTTTCGAGTTTAGGATAAAGACGTTAAGCCAAAAAAGAGAGAAAAAATTGACTTCATACCAGTAACTTGTTTTATATGAGGTAATCCCAAAACGGTATTGAAGAGGTATTGATTGATAATGTGACTAAGGATTTATTACTATTATTAGGTAATTAACCCTCATTGACTCATTTATAATGAATGTGGATTTGAAAATCCCGCCGGAGCTTAGCTAAATCTAAATATCTTTATATTTACTGTAGTCTTGTGTTAGATCCTTCTCTTTCATCTTTCCCATCAGGTCTTTCTTGACCAACTCTTGTTCTCTAACGCTATTAAGGTATTCAACTAGGGGGAAAATATTAAATTTTAGAAAATAAGCGTAAAGTTCACGTCTTTACTTTGTATCCGTTAGCCGTTAGACTAACAAAAACGGGATTGCAGGTAACGCCGGGGATACACAATTCCACCAAACGAGTTCGAACCTGCATAACTTTTGACGATACACAATTCCAAAATACAGCGAGACAACCTAATCTAACCTAACCTAACCTAACCTAACCTAACCTAACCTTTTGTTTATGTTATCCAAAAATACTTCTTCAATTAAAATTCTAGCTTTAAATTATAAACAATTTCTTTACACGATTATTAAAATCTTTTAAACATGAGTAAATATATACATGTTCTATTTACTGTAGACTCAACAAAACTATTTAGCATTTAAGTCAAATTAATTGTGTATTGGTGATACACCGATGTAATATCTTCGTTCATGTTTAATAGTTGCGTAAAAAAACACTTTTCTATTCAAAAATTTTAAAAGATTGGTAATGTTCGGCACTATTATATCTACTTTTCTTCCTTAAAAAATACAACAACAAAAAAATGGTTTGTATTTTGTGATGAAGATAAAACTAGATATTACACCATCAAGAAATACTTGATATTAACATTCAACATAATTTTTCATTTATACTGCAAAATGTATTCTTGGATTTACACTTACTTTTAGCTAATTTAATTAATCTCAGAGAGTGATATCCAATAAGGATATTGAAGAAGACAAAAAATCTCAAATAATCTATGAAAAAAGGAAACGAAGATGTTTTATAAATGTTGTAATTAAAAGGAAAGTTGTAAGCTACTTTGATTTCTTCCCGGTTAGAAAAAGATTTAGGCTTTCAAGAATAGTTAAAAATTTCTTGGAGAAAGATAGTGTAGTAGACAAAGGATTTGTAACTTATGAATAAGTGATAGCAGAATTCCGTTAGTTATTAATCTTTTATTAGTTTCAGTCATAAAATAGTCTTAATTTACCAATGGCAAAACCAAATGTTTAAGGAAAATAATATAAGCTAATAACTGTTATGTTTTATGCTTTCATTTCTTCTTTCTGACAACACCAATACAGTGAGAAGGCTGAAGAGAACTAAATCTTTTGAATTAGTGTAATTCAGTGTATGTTTTTAGAATCTAGTATAGTACAACAGTGGTTGACTGTATAGGTAGCAAATGATATGATGATAGATGTAAATTGATGGTTTGTCTTTCAGACCAGTTTCAATAAAAATAAATAAAAAAATCTCCTTTTTATAGACGAAATTTTACCCATCCCAACTAAACAAAAATAAATGATTGTTTCGAAGTTAAGATTGCTGTAATTTAAACAACAGCGACTACTCAACACTTAACACTGTCCGTTTTAAATTAAAAGACTTCCAATTTTCATCTTCGTGTTTTTCTTTACTCTATAATTTAGTTCAAATTTTTTTTTGCCACGAAATGCAACAACGATAACAAAAGAATCACGACAAAGTAAACAAATGAGTAATCACTATAATAAGTTGACGAAAATCACAACGTTTCGTTAAGATAATTAACACTTTGCGTCTGTAGGTATTCACCGCTCTAGGCTGTTAACAGCTGACTGTTAAGTTGGAAGGTTGTAGTTTGTTTTGTGTTCGTTACCATTAACAACCTTGTCCAATATTAGACTTGAGCTGATTTGTTACTATATTAATTAAAGGGATAATTGATGTCAATACGACTGCCGTGATATTAGTATAATGCTTCCTCATTTATTTATAATATAAACGAGAATGGAGATCAAGAATAATTCATGAGGCTGTATTTTCTAGTTGAAAGGAAAAAATGAGAATATTAATATAAAATATATATTCAGAGTGACAATAATGGTGTAAATATCGCTTTTTAATTATTATAAACAACTAGCTGATTATCCGTGCTTCCTAAGGATTTTTTTAAGTAAGGAGTTCTTTTTGACTAATATTCTTTAAATAATATTTTGAGAAAATTGTGATTAATACGTTCACTTAAGGGTTCTTCTGAATATAAGCCTTCACCCATATTGTGAATACATTACTTTTTTTAAATTTTATTAGGCAAAACAATCTCACGACGATTCGGCCTCATTTTGATATTTTACAATTCACATACAAACAGTAATTTTCTTTTACTTGTGAATTTGAACATCGATTGAGGAACATCGTTCACATTACAAAACAATTGGTCGAAATTGTTTGACTGATTTTGAAATATTAGCATTCTAGGAAGTCGTGTTGTCTCATTCTTATTGAAAACTTCAAGCTTAGCGTTAAAAAAAAGTATTTCTTTATTCTAAATATTTAGTCTACGTCATCAGCTGATCGATATAATGCAAAATGAATATGACATTTCCCAATTTATTTACGAACAATAATTTTCTTCCATGTAGTGTTTGACACATCGTTATGAGCCGTTAACTTTACTTTAACCAAAATTTGGTCAAAGATGCTGAGGTGAATTTTGAAGTACTCCGATGACCTCTAATTTTGATTGATATCTTCGCTTTAAGAAAATAATTTAACAAAACTTTCTCTTCGGGATTTTCATATATTCAGAATATTTGTCCTACATTACTTTTATCAGCTGATCAATACAACTCACAACTTATAAATATAATTGTAATCTAAAATAAATTACCTACTAGACTTAAGGAGGTGTGAATAAATAATGAGAAATGAAATATAAATTTGCTTTGAACAATTTAATATCGTTTTCTATAAGCAGACTAATAGCAGTTTAAAAATGTTGAAGAAATACCACTTAAACACTTAAGATTTATTACCGTCTTGTAATAAATCAGTACTACCAAGATAGTACGCTATGAAAATCAACTAAATTGGATTCATCGACTGGTTTTCTTTAATGTTTTCCGTTGCAAAAACAGAAGATAATTATGATGTACCGGTGAGTGAGGAAATTGCTTGTTTATTAGATATATTAAAATACTACACTACGGAGAATATTAAGCCGGTGTGAACTTCCTTGGGCGTAATTGGAAGCGGTTTAATTGGGGTTGAAGGAATCGAGGTTAGGTTAGGTTAGGTTAGGTTAGGTTAGGTTAGGTTAGTTTAGGTGAGGTTAGGTTAGGTTAGGTTAGGTTTAGTTAGGTTAGGTTAGGATCCCCGTGTAATCGATAGATGTATTTCTAATGATGACATAGCATTGATAAAACGTAAAATGTGTCATTAAACAAGTATTATATTTATTTTTAAACAGAAAAGTTAACGGTTTTTTTTTCACACATGCGTAACAGAGAAAGTTATATAATGACTTCAAACACTGATGACGAGATTTTGATTTATTTCATTTGATGTCCTTGAGGTTCCAGTAATTTTTGGAATGATGTCTGCCAGTCGTCTGTATAGATAAAGCAGCTCAAAAGAGTAAATTGGTTTTAATCAAAAACTTTGCCTTTTTCGATAACTCAAAAGTTACGGGTAGTTTCTATGAGAATAAAACGTGAAATTGCACCCTCCGGGCCTCGCCGATAGTGACTACGAACGTGACAATCTTGAGGGACTCTAGATGTATCTGTAGTCTTGGGTTTAATCCTTGTCTTTCACCTTTCCTATCAGGTCTCTTTCACCAACTTTTGTCCTCCGAACTTGAAGCTGATAGAGTACTCACGGATTAGGGGGGTTGTTATTGTATCTTTTATTCTTTACATGGCGATGATGACTGAGAATTTATTTCACCACAAAAAAATAATACGATTGTTAAATGAAAAAAATTGTAAGGAAAATATTAGAATTTTGTGTTCTGCTTTCCAAAATTGATGACAAAATTTTAAGACATCGTTAATTAATTTGTGCCCGTTAGACTAAAAAAGACGGAAGAGTAGGTAGCACACGGAATAAACTAATTCTCTCTCTTGGTGAAAGTTTGTTGTTTCTCCCAATATTAGTACTAAAAGTACCAAAAGGTGTCAAAATGAATCATTATTCCAGAGACCCTTAGGGGCTCACGTGTAGTGATTTCGGGGTTGCCATCCAGAGTTCAACTAGCTGAATCTTAAAACAAAATGGCTACTCATTTGTTATGTAGTCTAGAGTTAGATCCCTGTATTTCATGTTTCCTATAATGTCTAACTTGACCAAACTCTTTTATTTTTCCTATACTGTTGCTATTAGAGTATTCAAAGTCTAGGGGTCTTACTTTAAGTTTTTTCTTCCTTTTTTCCCTTTTTGTAAGGTGTTAGTGTCCGAGAGGGTTTTCCCCTCTAAAAAAAAACTATTTTCTAAGGATCTGTTCTTACAATTGGGATAAATATTTGCTCAATGCCTTTAAAGACGCCAAACAAACAAAACGTACTAAATTTTGAATTATCATTTTTCTAAAAAATGCAAGTTAGGGAGTTATCAGTAAAAAAAAAAAAAATGTAATTTCTGAAAATCTGCGTTACAAATTTAGGTGTAAAGAGAGTATTAACGACACAAACTAATGTCCAAACTCTCGTTGAATAATGTTTTTACACTAAGTATGAAAGGTGAAATGGTGAAAATAAACCAAAATTGTGATTGCTATGCTAGATATTATATTAATTAATTATATAATACATTTTCAAAACGGAAGTGATCAAACTATGAGAAGAGTTATTGACCCGTAGATAATTTAAAAATTCCAGGTGGCCCAACATTTCAAATATAAAATCCGGAAACAATCCTATCATTATGTTGGTAACACGCTACGCCTAAGTAGTGTTATCGATATCACGGCTTCAATCCGTGCCAATTTAATAAGCAATAAATCTCCCTTCTTGTAATATTAAAAACGGCTCCCACTAAAATATTTCGTGTGTCTGTCCGTCTCACCTCGGTCGTAAATCACAGCTTGTACAAACTTGAAGATTATCTCTTGAACAAGTCTCAATTTCCAATCTCTTTAGACACGAATTTAATTAACCAAACAGTAGAACAATAGAGTGGAGTCTAGCGGCAGTATAAACCTCTGATCAGTGTTCGGATGTGGTTTTATCTGAGTCAAATTAGATTGGGGAACAAATATTTCGACAGAAATGTACGGTAGTAATCTACACAAAATAGATTTTAGAATTCGTTTTATCAGGGGAAATCTTATATGACGGCGATAAATATCATAAAAACGTTTCTTAACGCTTTACTTTATCATGAAAATCCCAAGGTGAAATGCAGTTTACCTTTATTATCTCTCGAAAACTATATAAAAATAATAATAGTATAAGTTTATTTTGTAGGAAAAAACATAAACACGTAGAGGATTATTCAAAAAGACGTATACAATTTTAGTTGGCTGGACATCCAAGATGAATGAAGTGTATCTCAATTATTAGATAATATCTACGTCATATATTGCATGAAACCTTTTAGCGCCCTTCACATGAGCCTGTTAAACTCTTAATGATGTGTATATTTAACGTCCTAAATGAGCTTTACCAAAGTTTAAAGTTTACAAACGATAAATTCACTCCATTTCAGAAAAATCCTTCAGCCAGTATTAAAATAAAATGTACGAACATATAAGAATTGCTCATTTATAAATATTTGATTAACAAAAATATTTTCAGCCACGATGATGAGATGGGACTTCAGATCTAAGACGAAAATCAATCAAAGAATGTCACGAAAAAATAGAATCTCTGATTTAACCTTTTTTAACAGTTCTGTTTACAATCATTGCACCATACATTGGTTGTTGTAAACAAATTCCACAACTTAATGTTTGTTTACATGTTATGTACGTATACAAGTAATGTAAACAATTATAGTTTGCTCAAGTGTTTATTTATATTTAGATTACAGAGAAACGAAGCATTTTATTAATAACTGGATAAGCAAGAGCAATCTGGTCCAGCCACGTAATTGTCACACATTAACAATAAGCCAGATAAACCGTTAAGTTTTACGACATGTAAGTAATAAATCACAAATAATGTAAGAGCTTTACAGTGTGTATAGTTAAGTCGTTAACTTTTGCGAGATACAGAATTCAGACACAAGTGTCAAACAATAATCATAAGCCATATAAACTGTTTAGTTTTGTGGTATTTAAACAATCAATCACAACAAAACGTAAGTCCTAAGAAATTAAGTAAACCTAAAATTAATTTAAAGCAGCTGTTATAAATTCTCAAATAAAACAACAAAATAAAACGTATTTCAGGTTTACAGCTGTTTCAAATTATTTTTGTTGTGAAACATGTTATTTACTCCAACAGGTGTGTTATTTAAATGATAAGTGTTTCAAAGATAATGGTAATTTTGTAAATCTACAAATAACAGCCTAAGTAAAAACCCTATTCAAACGTCGCCATTTTGAAATCTTAAAAACTTTTTTTTCGTTAAAATTTTATTTTACTAATAGCTTACGTGATAAATTCAAAATTCAAATAAGTGTTGGCTAATTGAGATATTTTTGCTGATTATATTTTACAATTTTAAGGTTAAAAATTAGTTTTTTTAGCGTCAAGGTTCTTATTTTTTTTTCATAAAAAAATTGTTTGATCGCCACGGGATGAATTTTTTAAATCTAAAAAACAAAATCAAAATCTATTATGAACTGTTGTAAACGGATTAGCAAAAAATAATTTAACTATCTAAAACTCAACCGTCAAATTCTAAATTACTATTTGAATAATAAATTTCATGTTAAAAAATACTAGTCCAACAATTTGTAAAGTTGAATCTACATAATTAGATCAAAATCGTAAATAAATAAAACCGTTTAGAGCGTTAACTCACACAACAATACAGGGTGTAAATAAAGCCAGGAACCCAATATTTAAACAATGGTATAAATAAAAATTTCAAAATTGATATACGTTTCTTAAAAATTTAGTTTTTACTTATTGAACTTTGGCCGGACATTAAAATTAATTTTTACAATATTTAAGTCTTTTTTAGACACCCCACTCAGGTATTAAGTGTAAGGGAGAGATTTAAAATAGTAAGAATTGTAAAAGAAAAATTGTATAGTTTTGTTTTAGTTAGTTTGTTTGAAAGAACAATAAAATTTTTTTGTAGATAATTTTTTTAATAGGTTATAAATAAATGATTATATATATTTGAAGCTAAATTATATATATATATATATATATATATATATATATAAATTAATAAATATATAATATATTTTAAATTATATATATATAATCAGAAAAAAACTATTCCTGTAGGTAAAAAGTGGTGGACAGGTTATAATTTCGGGCGTTGAAGTTTCCATGAGAAAAGTCCCAATACGAAATATTTCTATAGTTGAAATCAGTTGACGAGCTTAAATATAAGTTTGTTGTCTGAATGTTTGGCAATTACAATGTCAGTAGACATCAATTTGTTATGGATCAATTCAAAGTCACATAGAGTTACTTGTTATATCACTAAGGAAACGAATCCAGTTATTTACTATAGTTCGTTAGTGGGGGGGAGAGAGAGAGAGAGAGAGAGAGAGAGAGAGAGAGAGAGAGAGAGAGAGAGAGAGAGAGAGAGAGAGAGAGAGAGAGAGAGAGAGAGAGAGAGAGGGAGGGAGATTGAGAGAGAGAGAGAGCACTTCTAAACATCACATCTGGATTGTCGGTCACGCCTACGCTCTTCAGTTTTGTTTGGAGACAAAATAACAACCCACAACTCTTCCGTCACTTGACTGAATATATTAAATAATAAGAACTCAATGTAAGACTTGTTGATCCTTGGATGACATTGGCGTTACTTTGAATCACAACTGAGCAGAGAAAGTCTTACGATTAAGTATCCAAACTATTGCCGGTGTGTATTATTTAACGTTGGGGCTCTAAGATCGAATCATAGCTTATTAACTACGCATTGAGCAAATACTTTCTACTACCAATTCCAGTCGAAAAACTATCTTGTAATCAAACATTTGGGGTGGATTCGACACGGTGACAAGGTATTACGTGAATTTTGTGTGCCGTTCAATTTGCGATCTTGGTATTAATAAATAATTGGAAACATAAACAAAATGTGTTATTGTACTCAGGTAGAACGTTGATAAGAACTGATAGGGAACCATTCAAAACAGTTCCAACAGGTACCAACTAGGTCGAGTGGTTTTTTGAATGATTTCTGTCTGTAGTATGTCGTAAGTCCAGTGACAACTCTACAGCCTAAACGCGTGGACCGATTTCAATCAAATTTGGTTTAAGGGCATATTTTGCCCATATCTGGGGTTGTTTTAATTATTCTGTTTAATAACTCAAACATATGGAGTTGCGATTATAAAACAAACATAAAATAATTATTTAATCAACATTTCTTCAAAGTGGACACAGACAAAACATGTTGGTCACCATCTCTGCAAAAATATGTAGTGGAAGGTAAAACTGTGTGCAAAATGTCAAGTAAAAAAAAATATTATGGTTCAGGTATAACTGGTAAAAAAACTCAATTTTAATCAAATACAACTTAATTAAGACCCGTTTATGGTACAAGTGAGCATGTTTATGTTCATATTTAAATAAACAAATATATTTCAAAAATGACATAAATATATGGTTCATTTTCAATTTTTTATTGACAACTACTGAAATGACATTTTTGGGACGATTAATTTTGGTTAGTTTTTACTTGCTTTTTGAGATAGACAAGTGGGAGAGTTTGTGCGATATTTTTGAATTGTTAATTTCTTATCATATCAAGGAATAGTAAAACTAAATTTGATTCAAATTCAATTCATATTCATGATAAATATAACAAATATTGCATATTTTTATGTGTCTAATTTTGAAGTTGTTCGATTAGCAATTTTAGTTTTTAGTTATAACTCTTAGGCCGGTATTACATTGTAATAGTTATATGTCATATATGTATTATCAAATATATAATGATATAGGTATGATGAAAAAATATTATGTACAATATTATAAAAATGTTTTGCCATTAACTCTGTCATATTAATTGGATCACATTGTTGTGTCAAAATGGATGAACAACAGTTTTTTCTTTTTGCTTTTGGTGCTTGTTTAAGCTCTATAATGACAATTTGTTTATTGTTACGTAAAAAACGACAATTGTTACGCTAAATCAAAGAAATAAAAGGAAAATTGTGGGTTAGAAAGATTTTTTAGTCACTATTTTTTACATTATACAGCATTTCATTTGCCTC
The DNA here is from genome assembly GCA_963513935.1 of Aphrophora alni. Lineage (NCBI taxonomy): Eukaryota > Metazoa > Arthropoda > Insecta > Hemiptera > Aphrophoridae > Aphrophora > Aphrophora alni. The sequence continues at coordinate 4,343,843 of OY740775.1, forward strand.
GTATTCCTAAATTAGAAATTTTGTAGCTGTTAGCGTCCAACTAAAACTTTAACTTAAAACTAAAACTTATTAGACGCCATTTTGATTGGAAATATTATAATATGTTCTCTCTAGGAGAACATAATATTATCATAGACATACGATCATAGTTCAACTATTATAATAGTTGGATATTGGATATTGGATACACTGTAATATTTTTCATCACAGATATTTGATAATAGATATTTGATAATATATATATATATATATATATATATATATATATATATATAGAACTATTATAGTGTAATACCGGCCTTAACATTTTTACAGTGAAAAGAAATAAAGGAATCTATGTATGTGGGTTTTAAAGCTGCTCAAAATGAGCTATTGTCATAAGTTGAGAAAATAATAAAAAGTTTTATTTTTATCAATTTTATTTTGTTGAGTAGTCTTGTTTGTCATTATAGAACACACAATTATACACCATTATGGGACGTTGTACAACACACTGTGAAAATATTAAACCTCAAATCATTTAACAACCGGTGGGTAAATCGTGTCAATTTACTGCCGATATTTATGGTATTGAATGAATCCAAAGCTTAGTAAATATGAAATATCGACGTTAAACTTAAACCACAAATTAAATTTAAATAAAATGTGACAAATATTGATAGTAATCTCTAGGACGTTCTAAAGAAATATATAATCACAAAATGAACCACTCAAGCTTAGTGTCCCCCCCCCCCCTTTGAATGGAGAGACCGCAGTCCTGAACATACAGACTTTTTTCTTTTATTATTTATTCCTGAGTTGGGTGAATTTTCACCAAAACGTATTGTCTTTTCATTTTAAAAGTTAGGTTTACATTTTTTTACTTGCCCTAATTTAGGAAAACATTCCTCGTATAATAAGGAAATCTTAACAATAGTTTAAATCCAAAAACTACTTAGACACTTCAGAAATGAATAATGTTTTATATAGATTTCTTTTTATTACAACTATTTTTACAGATTCTTTTTCTAAGAGTAGTATTACAAATATTATTAGGACTTGTGAATTTCCACCTAACACCACTTACACAGGTAGAAAAACTACACACAAAGAACTTTTCACTACGTTAGTAGTGAAAATAATAGCCAAGAGGAAACTACCTATTTTTGGTTGATACGATCTGTCTATGCAAATATCTGTCTAGGCTTTGTATACTTGTTTGTTTTGAGATGGCAGTTTCAATAATAACACTACGTGTATATATTTTTAAATCTAACCTGTCCTAGTCACCAGATATTGTATTTTTTAAACCACAAAAAAGTCCGTCAGTTACTTAACTTAAAGACATGATATCAAGTTTTGACTATGTAAGTCACGCAAATTTACCCGTCCTGTAAGTAACTACAAAGAACGTTACTGTTTAAAAATTAATCTGTTTAAAAATGAATGTATAATTGTACTCGAATTTCATAACTACTTTATTGTCAGTCATCTAGGTTTCACTTCTCCATTTCATTTGTCATACATCATCGACGGTATATTTAATCTAGTTGAAACTTGCTGAAGGTAACAAACGCTGCGTTAGATTTTCGGTTGCACCAACACCGCAGACAGGTTGGGTTAGTTATTGTAAGCTTTAATATTAAATTGTAGTTATTAAATCCATAAGTCTAACTGACCTAACCTAACCTGTTAAAGAGTAGAAAATCTATTGATATTTATACACGAGTCAAGTAAGTTTCGTCACACGATGATTTGCGTAATTAAAACAATTATTTCATAAATAATTAGTGGCATCAAGTGAACTCAAACTCGGGTCAAAGGATGGTTATTTATTTGACTGAATCACAATCACAAATGATCTTGTTAAATGACATATCTTGTCAATTGTTATCTATTATTTTTGTAATAAAAATAGAAGTAAATCTACTTGCATACTATTAAAATGACGCTTTGTCTGACAAAGTTCTACAATATAAAACATAACTCAAAACTCATTCTATTAAAAAAAAAAAAAAAAGAATTATTTTTGTATCTTACATAAATATTTTTTAACCTGTACCAACTTCAGTTTCGCCATTTACTGCATTTTCTAAGTCAGTTTTATTAGACTCTTTAACAAGATGCCTTCGTTTATTTCAAAGTTCGACCACATACTCACGATGGTAATATAAATTATTTGTATATATATTGAAAAGAAACAAAACATATAAATACATGTTTTACAGACGATCGTGGGTCTGGGTATACATTTCCCAAGTCATGGTCTACTTATAACGACTGCCACAAAATATAAAAATAACTTCTTTGAAACTAAGAATAAACACTATAACTTATTATAAGTGTTTTACTGTTCACAATCGGATGCAAATACATTCAACTATATTTAAACAAACATAATTCATCACATGGTGAGATTTAGAATATATTAAAGAACGAAAGTTTAAATTGAACCATAAGGTTTATCCACGACAGAATCACCTGTAGGTCGTGGTTATTGAACCATACCAAACGGGGTAACGAATGGAAACTCATGACAAAAGTTATAAATACAAAATTTAACAATAGGCGAAAAAAAAGGTATATTTTATGGTTCAATATAATTGTTACATTACACAATAGGTAGCCCAAACTCTGTACAGGATGAGATCCGCAAATTATAATTTCAATACGACAATTTTGTTATATAGAAAAAAGTATAAGAACAACACAACTGGGGTAGGTAGGCCTACTTAATGACTACTATCAATAGAGCAAATTTATGAAATCAGTATATAAATACCAAATCATACCTACTTTAAACCTATGTTAACTAGAGTAAATTTAAACAATCTTAATAGAATTTAATTTAAATTAATTTAAATCTTAATCTTAAATTTAGGCTAGATCCCTTTTACAATAATAGAAATACCTAACCTAATTTAACTAGAACCCTCTTGAAGAATTATAATAGACAAATTTAACCTAACCCTGACCTAACACAACTTGAGTACGTTAAAGGAATCGGAATAGTAATACCTAACCTTACCTAACCTAATTTAACAAGAGTGATTTTAAACAAGCGTTATAGAAATACCTAACCTAACTTAACTAGAAACCTTATAAAAAACTGTAACAGAAATATCTAATTTAACCCTAACCTAACGTAACTAGAGTACGTCTAAGGAATCGCCCTACCTAACCTTACCTCACCTAATTTAGCGATCCCTTTTAGCAATCGTAATAGAAATACCTAACCTAACTTAGCTAGAGTCATTTTACAGTAATAGATATATCTAACCTAACATAACATAAATCCTCTTCAACAATTACAATAGAAATATCTGACCTAACACAACTTGAGTACGTTTAAGGAATCGGAATAGAAATAACTAACCTTACCTAACATAATTTAACAAGAGTGATTTTAAACAATCGTTATAGAAATACCTAACCTAACCTAACTAGAGTCCTTTTAAACAATCGTTATATAAATACCTAACCTAACCTAACTAGAGTCCTTTTAAACAACCGTAACAGAAATATCCGATATAACCCTAACCTAACGTAACTAGAGTACGTTTAGGAATCGGAATAGTAATATCTAACCTTACCTCGCTTAATTTACCTAGACCCCTTCAGCGATCGTAATAGAAATACTTAGACCTATTCCAATTTAACTAGAACCCTTTAACAGTAACAGAAATATCTAATTTAACGTGACTAGAGTACGATTAAGGAATCGTAATACTAACACCTAACCTTACCTCACTTAATTTAACTATAGCAACTATAGCAATCATTAGGGGGAATATCTAACCTAACCCACCTTAACTAGAGTACGTTTAAGAAACCATAACAGACCAATATTTAGCTAGAGTTCTTATAAGCAATTGGAACTGAAACATACAGCCTAACATAATTAGAGTGCGTGTAAACAATCGAAATAAGAATACCTAACCTGATCGATCGTAATTGAAGAGCTTTAATAATCGGGATAGAAATATCTTAATTAAGTTAACAGAATCGTGTTAAGTGTTCAATGTAGAAATATCTAATCTTACTTAACTTGAGTGCGTAAACAATCGGAATTAAAAAAAAAACCTAACCTAACCAAATTTAATTATACCACTTACAAGCAATAGAAATAGAAATATCTAACCTAACCTAACAAAAGCATGTTTAAGCAATTGATATAGAAATACGTATCCTTAATCAAATCAGGTCACAATTTTATATACAGGTCCACATTTTATATACTACTAAGTCCTAATCTAACTTTATTTTAGCGTAAATAACTTAGATTATATTCAACTATACCTAACCTAACCATAATTATTCTAATTTAAATATATCTTAGAGTGTATTCTTCCATACCTATCAAAACTTAATCTCAGCTTTCATCGTTAATAACTGTTTCGACTTTTAATACAATTTAGCTAATATATAGAAGAAAAAAAAGTGGAACGCATATTTAACAAAACAAAAATGGGGGGGGGATTGCAACAAATAAATCAAAATTCGTAATCACCTGTTGCTGAACACCGAATCCATTTCTCAACAGCAATCGTGTTGGACACATTAAAAATAAATAATAGTCTATGATTTAAAACAAAACTTTAAACTAAATAGTAGATAAAAACAAGGAGTTTTAATAATTTAGTATTAAAAATAAAATAAATAGACAGTAAAAAAATAAATCAAATAAACTCATATAAACAAAAAGGAATAAATACAAGAAGTGTGTCCTTGACTTACCATATGAAAGAATCCAGTGCCGCAGACATTATGCTAACTGCATTCATAAATATGTTAATTAAAAGAATAACTTCCACGTGGTAAGTATAGAGTTCGCACTAGGGCTGACGTAAATACACACATGAGCACAAATCACTTGGAGCAAAACAATGGTTAGACGAACGTAAATACGTTCAACGTAAATTAATCTCTATGTCATAGACAACAGTCTTAGTTTTGTTGTTTTACTGATATGATTTAGTTGTTGGGGTGACTGATGTAATTAATACATAAAAATAATAAATAGTATATAAAGTGTCGAATTATGTCTGGATTTTACAACCGACTGCGAAACGATAAACAAGAAAATGTTAAAACTGGTAATTCTTTGAGTGTTTAGGATTTAAAATGACACGTTAATTAACCTAGAAAGACTAAATAATTTTTTTATATGAAACTTATAATTAAATTGTTATAAGACAATAATGAAAAAAGTAAAGCGAAATAGTATTTTTACAATTTCTCTAAAACATTTTTTATTTCAAAACTACAATTTTTAATATGACGCTTTAAAAACAGTAAAGGTGTAATATTAACTTTAGTATTATTTCGAAGGATATTTGAATAATAAATAATCTACTTCCAAAATTAAAAATCAATTTCTGTTCAGATTTCGTATTTAAATTACAACCGTACGTCTATTTAATTAATTTAAAATTTTATCCACTATGCAAAATTTTATATTGTTTATAATATAATGATTTTATATAAATATTTCTGTAAATAATCAATAAAAATAATACTATTTCAAATTATATAAATTATTTAACTGTAACTGCTTATTATTTACAACTTAAAGTTCGTAAAATTTCGTAGTTTTTATAAGGTCCTACCTAATTACATGCTTAATATTAGAATGAACGAAAGTTAAAAAATTTAAATACATGATTCAAAATACATTTTGTGTGTTATTAAAGACTTAATTAAATTTTTAAATAATATTTTATGATTTAATAAAAATTATAGGTTATATATTTTGTACATTAGGAGGAATAACATATAAGTAAATTGAAAGAGTATTTTGTAAGTTAAGTTACAATGTAAACAGTATTAAAGAAAAAAAATACGTAAACAGTAATAATCTTCATTTTAGATGCTTACTAAAATTAAATTGCACGCCTAACTTTATAATTACAACGCAGTGAGATGTTTGATCAATTGTTTAATTTAAACAATATATTCGATTGATTTTATAATTATATTATTGCGTTAATTGCTGTACTTATGAAAAACATTGTTTGACATTTTTATGGTGTAATTAATTTTATTTTTTATCTAAAGAACTTTTAGGGTTATCGTAATTTGTTTAAAATTACTGTAAGAAATGTAATTTTATTATAATTATATTCACTATGTAATTAAGATATCAAATTAATCAAATTATCTTGTTATAAATTAGTAAATATGAAAACAAGTTTGAGATTATTTGTTATTAACAATCGAGCCTATAAATAACAGTTTTAAGTTTTTGTAATATTAAAAAAAAAACATTAAAATTTAACAATAAATAAAACTTTTTTAATGTCTTTCAACTTAAAGCTATCACCAATCAGGGGGCAAAACATCAACATTTCAAAAGAAATGTTTTACAGTTCGGTCATTAAAACACATTGTTTAACCTGAACTTACACTGGTTCGCAAATTTAATTTCGCGATCACTTTGAACAGGGAACCGGAGATACACTACCGACATGCTCCAGCTCACACATCAACGTCGCGACTGGATACGCGAATTGAATTGGTGGGGACTATACGCATGCGCAGTCGACTTACTACACATCACAAGCTCGACAAAACCAAATCCTATTTGTATATTAAGTGTAAACACAAGGGGGGAAACTGTTGGCGTAGATAACGTCACGACGATTTGTAGATTTAGTTTAAATAGTAATATTTGAAATTTTAATTCTAGACAGGCTACAATAATAAACGGTTTATAATTTATGAAAAACATTACTTAGAACAAATAACAGAAGAATCTGTATACAATTGCTACTCTCGTATTTTCACGTACAACCTAGTTTCTCTCACTCAAAAAGGTGTCAATATTTCCAAACATAAGCCTGTTTTAATTTCATGATTCATACAAAATATCACATTTCAAGAGCATTTTATTCTGGTCCTTTAAACGAATAATGAAACCTATTAGTTGCTTGCGAAGAACAGAATTTTTAGCCTAAAAGCATAAATAAATTAAAATATAAAATTGTTATCGTTACGGTACAGCAGACAGAAGAAAAACTTTAAACTTTCAATAAATGTAATAAAAATATTAATTATATGAAATGGGTGATTTTTTAATTATTTAATACACATTTAAGTTAAAAACCCTGTAATTAAAGAGAGTTCATACTATACGGGTATTTATAATATAAATTTAAGATCATGAGAATTATAATAAATATTAGTAAAAAAATATAAATATGACCGCGACAGACGGTCAAAAAAAAAAAACATTGTCTTAATGTTTGTAAATAAGAATTTTGTAACCTTCTCATTATAAAGTAAAGTGCATTAATATTATTATTATTAGCAAAAATTACTATTTACATTTGAATAATTGATTTTTACAATAATTCAATATTATTATATTTCGGAAATGATAATATTATCTTCATTACGAAACGATTATTTTGTGATAACTAAAAATGAAATGAATACTCTTGAATTAAAATTACCAAATATCTTCAAAATATTTGTATGGGCGAGAGAAAGTATTTACATACATATACATAGCCCTACATATAGTGGAGCGTGACGGGACCATCGAGCGTGGTACGTTACGAACATTTGTGATGACGGCGCGTGACGGTGCGTTACGGATATTGATGACGTCAAATCGAGTGTTTTTATTCATACAAAATGTATATTACTATAACGATCCATAAGGCGTTTTCATTTTAAAAAAATAATAAATTTGTACTAAAATTATTAGACAAATCTGGTTCAAAATTTGTAAATTGATCATTCTGTTTGTGAGAATATACTTCAAACTTTTAAAAGGAAAGAAATTTTAAATTCAACTAAACTCTAGTAACTAATAGAGTTGAATTATTCATCTAATCAGAAACACTAGGAACAATAACTAAATACAATAATTATTTGGTTTATTGTACTAAATGGACTAATGTACATCAATAACAAGATGAGTTCTACCTCAACTGAAACCTTCTGATGATAATAGGTTTATTATTGAAATCTACTTAGGGCATTTAGAGAAAAAACTAAATAATTGTGTTTATTAACTAGTTATTGTTCCTAGTGTTTTGGTTAGGGAAATTATTGTGAATTTCACCACAGTTTTCTTAGAAGATTGTAATGTGTCTAATGGTTTTGATTTAATTTTATTACTAGAAGCTTAGTGTTGGTTTCTAACGTTAAAATCGCATATTTTAAATAATTTTAAAGAGGCATGTTTTACAAATGATTGTACATTTAAAGAAAGTACCTAAAATTAGCATTTCTATGAAGTATTGTAATGACAAAAGTACGTTTGCAGTTCAAAATACTATCCTACACTACCCTGAGGGGAGAGGGTTGATTTGTATACCCAAAGGTAAATTATTGGGGTGCAATCCAATGCTTCTTTCTCTTACATTATTGTTTAAGAAATAGCCTAACATTTTTCGTAGTTGAACATTCATGTTTAAACAAGTGTAAAGAAAAATCTGTGGTCAAATAATTACTTACGTATTAATTATTTGAGTTGTTAACTGCTTTCAAATTAGTTTATTTGACCAAAACGAAAATCACATTAATGTTTCATTTTTGTTCATTGTTTCCACTAAAAAATTGATATTCGTCAGTTATAGATTAATCCACCCTTTTTATAACACTTAGGAATTGTACTTACCTTCTCCATTAGAACAGCAACACTTATGGAATGTGTTCATTCACCGTGACTGTTCAAGAAGAAGACCACAATTCGAAAACAATTTCCTATTGAATTAAATAGAACAGACAGAATCTGACCTGACAAAACAGCTGAAACGTTGTTGGCGTGTATTGACAGTATTTTACCAGGAAATTGTATTCAACTTTTATTTAATTATTAAAAGATTTCGAATATTTAGACAAGCTCAATATATATTTATAGGATACTGTACAACTGTCACGGTATATGTCACTGATTAAACAAATCCTTCAATGTGAAGTTAGACTTTTTAAATGTCTACCACATTTATAATACAACCAACAATCGCACTCTCAAATTAAATTTACAAAATTAGAGTTCCAAATTGGAATTTTTTGAATTAAAAAAGTGACGTCACCTCAGATGTAGGGAGGTGTGAAGTCTCTTTTATAAAAAGGTTCAAACTCCTGTTAACCTCAAATATTACATGAAAGTCAAATAACACTCATCACTGCCTCTTTGATACCACTCGACTTTGTAAGTTGATATTTCACAGATAGTCAATAGAGGGTTTTTGTACGGTATAATCCCACTCCCCAAATCAAAGACTTTTGAATTTTAAAGCTGAAATTCGGCATAGTTATTGTACAAGACGTACTTTCAAATATTAAGATAATAATTCAGAAAAACAATATTTAAATGGATATTTATTTTATAAGGTTGATTTGGACTCGAGAAGCCTGATTTGTATCGTGCTCCGGCCCCTGGACGTCAAGCAAGGCTTAATCGTTCTTCCCATTAGGTTCTTCCCATAACCTAACCTAACAATACAGACCAGTCTTTGAGCATGCAAACGTCGCTTGACCCTAATAATATTACAACACTCAAAAAGTCTTTTAATAGACGAAACAGAAGAATAACACGTTTACAAATTATTATAAAAATCTAAATGATAACCTACAAATCTAAATTCCAATTCAAATCCAATACTATTTTTGACTTGGTAAAACCAGATATAAAATAAACCAACCATACTTAATATACTGATCAATAATTACACACTCCCCCCTCCTCCTCCTCCTCCTCCTCAACGATGAAGACCCCTTGAACTAGCGAAACCACACTCTAATCAGTACAAGTTCAAACTATATCGTACAATAAGTTTACCGATTACGTGCGTCGCCCATAAAATAAAAATTTCGCCCATGTCCGTGTATTAAAAATTTGAAGATGACAAGAGAAATAAATACGCGTCATGTATTAAAATAAGAATAGAAACAAGGAAGATAGTCAATTGTATTTCGAATATTATTATTTTTTTTTTTTTATATACCGAGTGAACATAATGCCTCTATCCCCCCCACTATTTTCTACAGTTTTCGTAATACCGATTTTGTATTAAATGAAGTTTGTGAATAATTACTTATATACGTTTTGTGATTTGTTTGACGGAAACCATCTTTAATCTGTCGAATTGGATATGAGTCGTTTTTTAAATAGCAACATCTTGTTTTAATACATACATGACTTTACATCGCTTTTCACCCCGGAGTTCAGTGGTGTATATATATATATATATATATATATATATAATTTTTTTTAAAATTTATTTTACATTCCTTTTATTACATTTAAATAAACAAAACATGATTTAGATTGAGAAAAAGATATTAAGATATAAAATAAAGCTTTCCTTAACAACAATCTAAAACAAAACAAATAAATCGACATATGACATAATAATTCATTACTTTAAATTAAAATACACAACAGGAAAGAAAAACCAAAACAATATTACTTCTAAATCCTAAACAAAAACAAAGATAAACACAAAATATACGGAATGGAATAAAGAAGCCTCCATGGGTCTATATATTTTTTTATATCTCTTACTTATTTCCAGCTATTCACAAAAAGCACGTGAAAAAACAAAAATGTATAAAATTTGACTTTTTTCTAATACTGCACATTTAATGTTTTAAATGTATAACATTAGACCCATGTTACTGAACTAGAGCTTGATTTGACATCAATAGAACATTAAAAAACTCATATTACATAGTAAAACAACTTCAAAATAGTTTTAAACTGATGTTTAACTAAGATATCAAGATATTCTTTAGTAATAATAAATCAAGTTGTACAACAATACTGACCTCACTCTATGGTAGATATCCATTGATGTAAAAATTAAAGCGGCAATAAAATATCCAGTATTCGACGAAAGTCAAATTTCATACAATTTCTATAGATTTTAGTGAATGAATGGAGATAAGTGAGAGATTGCATAAAAAAAATGTATGTCACTGAATTTAGGGTTGAATATCGATGTTAAATCATGCATCAAAACACCATGTTGCCACTGAAATACACAGACTCAAATACAATATGGCGTAAATCTAGTCATAAATGGATGTTGCAGAGAGGTGCAAATATTTATAACAGTAATGTATATAAATAAATATAATATATTAAGAACAGTGAACTAATCTGTCATAAATACTTAACTAAAATAGAAACTAACAGTAATCTGAAATAAATAACACAATACAATAATAATAAAAACGGTAGCCCTAATATTTAATATACAGGGTCTTTTAAAAATAAGTAAAAACTTTAAATGGTTGTGATTTCGTTACTTGTTGTCCAATCACTCTCTCGTATCTGTTTTTAAACTACTGCTGCCACTGTCATCACCACAAGACAGGGAATAAGTAATATAGAGCTCCATGTCCGTTAAGAAATAGGTTAAGAGACGGTCAACTTATTACCTATACACAGGTTTAGACCCATGTAAGGAATAAACTTTATTAAATAACTGTATAAATGAAAACTGAGAATAAATAATTTCATTTCAGTTTTGTCACGCCATATTTAGATGTGAAAAACAAGTGACTTCTACTCGGAAGACTGTGTTTTAATTTTAATATCAATATTGTAGACCCACGATTCATCTCCAGTTATGACTTGCATGGAGTTTCATGTGTAGGACGAAATTCTGTTTCCTCTCTTGGCAGAATGTTTTGCCGTTACATTTATATTGGAAAAATGTATTCTATTTATTGTTTTTTAAAAATATTCATTACAAACTAAAGGTACTAATTATTATTTCTATTTTCGTCATTCCTTCAAAATGTGAAATTAATTTTTGTTTGTTTAATGTAAAGTTAACTTTTAAAACAACTCCCATTTTTAAAAGTAAAAAAGGAATTTCCCTTTTCGAAATTAACAGATTAAAATTTTTTTTTTTTAACTGTAGAATTGTTCATCAAGTTTTGTGAAAATTTATTATTCGAGTCGCTAAGCAGAAAAAAAACACTGGAATATATTCTGATTTTAATTATTATTGGATAATTATGGACTGTTTATATTATTATTGATATTGTTTTTTAGCAATCATTCACGTGTATACAAGCTGATACATGTTGAGATGGAACAACAGGTTGTGTCGGCCCCATAAAACTACCCCAATGGCAGTTAGTTGACCACTGTATGATCTCACTTTAACTTCGTGTTTTTATTTTAGTGTGTAGTTCTGATGACTTGTAGTTTTTCCTGATTATGTTCGTTTATTGTCTTCATTAATGTTACCGTTAAAACCTAGTTTATGTTCTGGATTCGTTTTTAGGTAAGTGTTAAAACCTCAGCTCACATCAAAATCCAAACACACTTATTTAATGTTGAAAATTTTCATGTTTTATAATTTTCTAGGTTTTTCTCTTGATAACGAGCGTTGACCTATACTTTCGAAACGTCGTGTATTATTGTTTATTTACACAAATTATGGAATATCTTTGAACAAACTGTATCATATCTACGAATATATTATAAACAGATAAACGGGTGTTCTATTTTAGAGGGAGATATACAGTATGTTATTAAAGTCCTCCCGCCATCTTAATCTTTGTATGAACTAAAATAGAGCCAAATCCTTTTGGTGCTGCAAACTAGGTCAACTGAAGTTACTTTTATGACCGTTTGTTATTTTGCACGTCGTCCTAAAGGAAGGACATTTTTAGGATACTCAAAGTATTCAAATGACATCCCGCATCTATGAAAAGACAAAATTAATATTGCCCACGAAATATTTTTTTCGGATGACCATAACTAAATAGTCACAAATATATTTGAGATTTTTAAATTTAAAATCACAAAATATAAGAATTAGAACACTACAATTTTTGCTAGACTAATCTGAGAGAAGCTTTTAACGTTGAACTGAAGTTTACCTGTCATACAAATTTGTGGCACTTTTGAGAACTTTCAACGTACACAAAATAATCCCGTCATGTGACATATTAAACTGCTTTTAAAGCAAAACTAAAATGTCACCATCAAATTTCACTTTTAACTTTAATAAAATGTTATTTTAAAAATGTGTATAACATTTTGAAAAAAAAATTGCATTGTTTAGTTATATGTCGCTTGAACACTTAGTCTACATAGTCTCATCAAATCAACTGTGAATATAAAACATAAATCTCATACCAACTATAAAAAACAATACAAATTTTAATAAAGTCATCTAAATTAATAAATGTCATCTACATTTTTAATAAAGTTAAAAGTTAAATTTGTTGGAGACATTAGTTTTGCCTTAAAAACCAATTTAAATAGATGTCACACGATATGGTTCTTTTTTGTAATTTGAGTGTGCCTAAAAGTACCACACTTTTAGGGGCAGGTAAATTTCAGTTCAACGTTAAATTCTACTCTCAGATTAGTCTAGCAATCATTTTAAAACTGTTTAGTGTTCTGATGTTACATATTTAGCGATTTCATAATTTAAAAATTTTAAATACATTTTGTACCGTCATTATAGTTATGGTCATCCAAAGAATATTTGTGAGTAATAATAATTTTGACTTTTTATGCCCTTTAATTTGACATGTCACAAGATGCAGGTTTAAAATTGCAAATTTTGTGTAACCACAAAATCCCCTCTTTAGGACGAGGTGCGAATTCCAAACTATCATAAAAGAAACTTCAGGTGACCTAGTTAACTATCCCGAAAAGATTTTGGCTCTACTTACGTTCATTGAAAAGTTATGGTGGGGGAGGGGAATGTACTTCACTAATAAAATGTATATTTTCATTTTAAAAAATGATTTTCATACAAAAACTTATTTTCCATTTGAAAATTCGATAAGAACACTTTTTTAATATGGGAAAACATCGAGCTTCTTAACACTTTGAAACCTCATCAGATAAAACAAAACCAAAATTATAAAATAAATTTCCCAACATATAACATGTGAACGTATGTTAGTTCAGCTGTAACTGTAGATACAGGTTGATATAATGATGGCATTGATAAATCAAAAAACTGAAATGTCAACAACAAGTGTGCCGGATATCAACAAATAAGTAACAGCTGTTCAACAGGATGTGCAGTCGTCATACTACACTATGAAATTAAACTTATGTCACAAAATCTGTTCGTTGTCACAAAAGTGAAATTAGGGAAAAGAAATTTTCTGAGATTATACCCCATTCTGCAATACTAGTGGACGTTGACTTCTCAACAGCAATATATTGTCGTAAAAATATCAAATTATTTTCCATTATTAAGGTAAAACAGTATGATTTTGTCATTTTTTGTTAATCACAAAAAGATATATAAATTTAAGTATTTTAATTAATTTCATTAAAAAACAAAAAGGAATAAATATGAAACTTATTTTATTGCTCTTAACATCATTTTTTAAAAGAAGCGAATTTAATACTAAATTGGCGACATTTTGCTTTGTCACATATAGTTGTGAGTAAATTATATGCTGGGTGAAATAATCAATGTAGAAATTTTTGGGGCTATAACCGTATTTGAAGTTTGATTCAGAAAAAGTGTTATTTTTTGGAATGGTGTGGCCTATGCAGTGCTTTACGGTTCACACTTAGGGACGGCTTTGAAACAAATACGGTATACGGGAACTTTTTCCATTCTTTGATAACTCAAAATATGGAGAGAGAGAGAGAGAGAGAGAGAGAGAGAGAGAGAGAGAGAGAGAGAGAGAGAGAGAGAGAGAGAGAGAGAGAGAGAGAGAGAGAGAGAGAGAGAGAGAGAGAGAGAGAGAGAGAGAGAGAGAGAGAGAGAGAGGAGAGAGAGAGAGAGAGAGAGAGAGAGAGAGAGAGAGAGAGAGAGAGAGAGAGAGAGAGAGAGAGAGAGGGGGGAGGGGGAGAGAGAGAGAGAGAGAGAGAGAGAGAGAGAGAGAGAGAGAGAGAGAGCTGCTGTAAGAACGATTGCCCACATTGTAACGGAAAATCTGTTAGCAAATACATTTGGAAAATATATCTTTCAAATAAGAGCTGGAATTATTCAAATGCAAATAATTTACCATTTCTTCATGTTTCTAAAATAAAAATCCTAATTTCAATACATATATTTAAAACCCAACTCTTAAATTGTATAATCTATAGATTTATTAACATACTTGTAAGGCGTGTTACGTTCTCGATAATGAAGGCGAAAAAGCTTCAAAATCTACAAGTTTCTATTTATTTATTGGAATAGTTGTAAACGTACCTGAAAAAAAGAGAAAAATATATATTAGAATTGTTGCGTACACTATAAACAATAGGGGAATCTTAACTTTCTTAATTGGTACTAAGTTCTTATTTATTTTTACTTAATCTTGCTTGTATAATTAAGTTCCAACAATAGCCGTTTTGCCAATTACATTAACAAGACAATCAATCTACTTTATAAACTTCATCTTAATGCCTGCTTCACACATCATGTGTCCATTTATAATTGATGGAATACATAGATATTGTTCCCTTATAGAGTGTAAACAAAAACAGCTCCACTTCTTTTCTATCTGTTGCCAAATTAACATAATTTACCCCTATACTTTTGATCCATAATACATTGAATATTTATATTGAATTTTAAACACATGTCTACATATACACAAAAATATAACTTATACACAAAAATATAACTTATTCACAAACCATATACTTACATAAACACTCACTTTTATACAAAATTAGCCTTAGTTCCAACATTAATAAATAAAAACAGAAACATTAATTATTTGAAATAAATAATCAAAAAGAAAAAAACATGTTTTATAAAAAATAAATCAAATTTTTTTCCCCCATTAATAACGTAAGGCGAAAGGGCAAACATGTAAATTAAATAGATAATAATGGTGTAATATATAATCTGAAATAAATAACCAAAAAGAGAAAACAATTATGCGTGATAAATAAAAGAAAATATATGTCCCATGCATACTGTATAAGCAGAGAGGTGCAAATATTTATAACACTAATGTATATAAATAAATATAATATATTAAGAACAGTGAACTAATCTGTTATAATTACTAAAATAAATTAGAAACTAACACAATACAATAATAATTAAAAGTTTTGGCCAGATATAAACATCAGCTGTTATTTTCATTGCTATTTATTTGTTGCCATTGCAACGAGTTTTCTCATAGTTGACTAATTTCAAACAAAGGAATCTAGTAGGTGGTAAACTTGTAATATTACAATTAACTAATTGATATTATTTAATTCCATTCATGATTTTACAAAGCACGTTTCTACATTGATTCAGTGTTATAAAAGTTTTGTACACAATGGTTTGAGGGACGGGCCGTACAGTGTAGTTTCGAATAAAGATACCTTGTTAGTAAGTTTGAAATATCAAGAGGCCAGGAAGACCCTCAATCGTAAGAGGTGAAATTGCTGTTGCTGTTGTTTTAATTGAAAAAAAAATGTAGGAAAGACTACTGCTTTTCCAGAAAATGAATGACAGCAATTTAGAACACCTGTCTTAATAACCCTAAGAATAATTTAGCTTAATTTCGAATTTTTAATTAAATCACGTTTAATTCCAAAGGAATTTAGGTAGTTTATTATTTTCAATGTTGAAAAACAAATAAACTACAATCATTGGCCTCAAATTTTGAGGACGTATGCCCTAACAAAAAAACAAGCTAGACGTATGCCCTAACCAAATGATTCTTTATTTTCTATTATTCGAGGTTTATTTTCAATTATTTCAAATATTTTTTGTAAAATGTGCTTTTTATAATGAGATAACATTTAGACACCATTCTACAAAATTCTTTCATGGGCTCAAGATATTTCAAAAGTATACTTTCGAAAGACAAACACTAGGCCCAACTTTTTGGGCAATATTTATTGTGAAATATAATTGAATAAAGCATAAATTTGATTGGTTTTGACATATATTTGAACAAAACTTTAATTATATATAATTTCAATCGCATTTTCAATGTCGCCGGCTATAGGTTCATTTTTTGGTAATTGTTCATGAGTTGCACCTTTATAGGGTCGGTACGTAAAACTAGGGGACATTAAAATTAAATGTCTGTCTGTCTCTATTTGGAAGTCAAAACCAGTCTACACAGACAAGGCGATAAATCTTATATATTTCAAACTTTGCAGTTATATTCTTTGTATTTTCCCGCATATAGAAAAAAATATAGCGGTAATAAAAAAAAAACCTTTAAGTAGTTAAGGGGTAAAAAATATCGAGTTGTAAAATTTTATTTTTGGTAATATGGGGTATCAAATAAAAGTAAAAGTTATTCTGATTACGATTTTGTGTGTTTATTTGACGGTGAATGATATAATATGTTGGCTAAACTGTTAACAACATTTCGACTTTATAAAAATAACTCTCACTAAATGCCTGAATTTCTTGTCGTGTGCTTTTAGCACACGTTTGACCCTTTCATTTTATATTGTGACAAGAGACAGACACCTAAAAATTACGTTTATTATGGCAGGGAACCTCCAAACAGTTATTTCAGCGAAAACTTTAAATTTTGAACCTATCACATAACTTATATTACGTACAAAAAAATTGACAAGAACAAACTTTACACAACTTACCGAATCCCTATTAAAAACCAATGATTTACACTTGTAATAAACAGCTGACCATGATAGTTAAATAATAAAAAACCAACGAAGTCTGACTGGGAACTATGGATATAAGTGTTTCACACATGTGTATAACGTTTATGGTATTTCCAGACCAACATCCTTTAAAGTAAAATAATAACCACAACAAAAAGTTTAACTCCAATTAGCTAAAAGAAGTACGCGAGTCCTCCCCACACTGGAATCTCGTAGAATCAGTGTTACCAACATAAAAACTCGATATATACGTATCGAGAACTACATATTTCAATAATTATAGTACTGGAAAATAAAAAAGGAGGACATTTGTTACAATATTTCTCGGACTTGACAAAAACTCTGTTAGCGAAGGTCGCCGTATATGTCGTCTCCTTAGTTTATGTACTGAATCATAATGATTGTTGTATGATGAAATGATATTTCTTGTATATAAAGTATTTGATGGGAACGGAACTATGCACTGTTCTTTAGAAGATGGCGTAGGGTAATGAATAGCGAAACCATTCCTAGATTGAATAAAACTCGAACACAATATCTTACAATAATTACGTTTACTTAATCAAACGCGTTTCAACGATAAAGTCGCCATTCTCACTGAAACATGAGCTACAATAACAAAACTATAATTAATTTTAATGTAACAGCAGATATTTCTGGTTGAAACTCTACATTCAAGAATAAAATAAAGCAATAAAGCTTAAAGTTTCAAAATATTTAAATAATATAATATGATATAATTGAGCTTATATTATTAAAATATTTTTAAACTTTAAGCTTTATTGCTTTATTTTATCCTTAAACTATAATTTATTAACCGTAAACTTAATTTTTGTGAGAACTTGTGTTCGAGTTTTATTCTATCTAATATTATCTCACAAGTCGAGTTCAATATTTATTTATGAATCCATTCGTATCTAGCTGTTTCTGTCTGTCATGAAAACACTACTTATAAGACACTAAATTGTACACAAATTTGCATATTTTAATTCTGTATGTAATAGTGCCGATTACATCTCTTTACGATGACAATTAACTGTGTTATTATTTAAAATGTCGATAATAAAAATTGATTATGATTTTCTCAAAAACGGTTGACTTAATACAAAGTTACATATACAAGATAGTATCCTATTTTGGTGAAGAATACAACTATCACTATAGGTCATAGCTAATCAACAAAATATACTACACAACTCGAAAGTTTACCAATACTCTTAGACTGGTGTACTGCTGATCATAATCAATCGAAACGGAACATTACATTCTGTTTCTAAAATTAAAACTCTAACACAGTTATCTTACAACCTAAAATTAAAATAAGTATTTAATTGTGTGTTTGTAAAAGAACAAATTATCTTGTATATCTTCTTAAAAAAATTGTTTTCTTTACATTTTGGATTAAATACAAAAAATAACATAATTTTGAACCGTTTGTTATACATAAGAATGTTTTAAGGACATGTAAACCATATTATCCAAGGTTGAACTCAAAATTTGGATTTAAATCCACTTCATAGATATTGGTTTCAGAAATAATAATATTGAAATGCATACTCAGAAAGACAGACGCCAAACGAAGCACTTAAGGACACACGTTCTGTAAAATTTGTATGTTTATTTAGAGGACGTAAATAGATATGTGTCATCAAAAATAGAGGTTATTTATTTTAATAGAAATTTTGATCCGCAGTTTTGAAATGAAAAATTGTAATTTTTTCGTAAATTTTTAATCATAGTTTTATTTCTGTCAAAAAGCAAGCCATGTTTGTTATTTAAAGTTTTTCTTTTCTTGTTTTTTTACGGTCGAAAAACGCAATTATCATCGCCTTAAAAAAAAGAAAAAACAGAGTATAAAATCACTTTAGCCTTTGAATACTCTAACGTCAGTGTTAGAAGATAAGAGTTGGTCATGAAAGACCTAATAACAAAGATGAAAGAAAGGGATCTAACCCAAGACTATACTAAGAAAAGTGTATTTCTAGCAAAGTTCCTCAGGTTTATCACAACCGTACTCGCTAAGAGTAAGCGCCTGAAGAACCCATTTAAAGTATATAACTACTCTACGGTGTTTTGCACCCTTCAAATCAATCAATATTTTACATTTAGTTTTTTTTTTTTGTTTTTTTTTTTTTTTTAGTTCTACCTAATATTTTATTAATACAACTACAGATAACTGATGCGTAGTACAAAACGTAGAGAATATATATAACAACGAAAAACACAACTTGTTTAATAATTTTGAATAAAATGTGGACTAGTCATGACCTTACATAGTTTTAATTATTAAAGTTACATTTCACATTCTAGCGGATTTATTTCGGAAACATGGTTATTCCAGCCGCTAGTGATCTTAGACCATCAAGTAGATGTAGCGGTCACAATTATCCCCGATTTACTAACAAATTTGTAAAGATTTGAAAAATAGAGGGAGAGCAAAGTGAGGTGTGAAAATGAGAAGAAAAGAGGAGGTAGAAAGGATGGATAGGGGAATAAGGAGAAAAGAACTGGGGAATGGTGGGATGGGGTCGGATAAGAGAATGAGAAATCAGAGACTGAGGGGAGGAGAAGTGGCTGAGTGTAAAAGGGACATTAAGGAAGTATGAATTATGGTAAATAAATGTAAGCGAAATTAACTGGGAGTTTCCCTTAAGATTGATAGTTTGGGAATGAAGATCAGAAAGGAAGTGGATTGTGAGAGTATTGGAAAAGGAAATGGAGGTAGAATGAGGAGAAAAGAGGGGGAGTTAGAGTGATGGAAGCGAATAGGTAACAAGGTGAGAAAGAGAAGTAGAGAACGTAGCATGATATAATAACAGAAATCGAGGGAAATTAAGAAGCCAACAAGACAAGAAATAGATAGAGGAAAGTAGACGGAGAGAGAACTGGGGGATGGGGGATAGGGTCGGATGAGAGAATAAGAAAACAGAGAAGCAGATTGAGATAGAGGGAGAAAAAGAAGGATACCAAAGCAGAGACTGAGTGGAGGAGAAGTGGCTAAGTGTAAAAGGGACAAGTAGGGAAGTGTGAATAAGGGGAAATAAATGTAAGCGAGATTTACTGGGGGTTGACTTAAGTTTGATAGTTTGGGAATGAAGATAAGAAAGGAAGTGGATTGTGAGAGTATCGGAAAAAGGAAAGGGAGGTAGAATGAGGAGAAAAGAGAGGGAGTGATGGAAGCGAATAGGTAACAAGGTGAGAAAGAGAGAGGTAGAGAACTGTTATAACTTCAGAAATATGTATTATGATTTTGGTAGCACTGATATCCGGTGCAGATTTATTCGTGTAACATGGTGGGACCAGATTGTCCTTACATTATGTGATAGTTAAGTTCTTTATAGTTTATGTTTAAATGTATAGTGTTAGACCTATACAAGAGGTATTGATATTATTATTATTATGTGGTTTACATTAAATAGTTACACCAGACTGTGTATCTTATTTATTGTAGTATGCAAAAACCCAACAGTGGCGACGAGGAAAATATTAGGTTATGAAAAAAAAGTGAGCCACGATGTCTCAAATTGGACTCCTACATTTTGATCACCTCAACACAGACTTTTTTGTTTTTAAAACAAAGTTATCGAATCATTTTATAGTGAATGATATTACAGATGATACGAAGAAAAAAGCTATATTAATAACGTCACTAGCTGATGTAACTTATCAACTTTTGTTCAGTTTGTGTGTACCGAAAGATCCGGATAATGAAAAATATGTCGACCTAATTCAAGTTTTACAAAAATATTTTTCACCTGTAAAATCATTTTTTGTGGCAAGGAAAACATTTTATCAATCTGTGCAAGAGAATGGAGAAACTGTACGGGAGTTTGCTGCAAGGTTAAGGAGTTTGGCTGCAAGTTGCAGTTTTGGAAATGAATTAAATATACTACTTCGTGATATTTTCATCATTGGTTTGTCTTCAAGACGTGTACAAGAGAGACTTCAAGAAGAAGATGCAACGAGAAAAGAGACTACATTCGACATGGTGGTCAACTTGGCTGCATCTAGAGAGGCTACAATTAAGGATCAGGACCAGCCTAACCTAAATGGAAGGATGTCAAAGTTCAACATTAAAGCAGAATCAGCAGACTTACACCATGTTAAGGGTAGGCCTAGCAATAACAAGAGGTATGTTCAAATTAATAAATATAATCCAAGTTGTAAAATTAAATGTGAACATTGTGGAAGATTAAATCATACTAGTGAAAAGTGCTACTTTAAAAATAAGACATGCCACAACTGTGGAAAAAAGGGACATTTGGCTCCTATTTGTAATAAAAAATTTCAAAGCAGTAATTATAAGCCTAAATCAAAAAATAAATACTTAGGCCTAGGTGATATGACTGAAATTTGTGACATTAATGACTGTTCGGATAGGTTAGGTGATAAGTATCCTAGGGATGAACAGGCTATTGTAAATTTAAGTGATACCTTCTTTAATATGGTTACAAAGGATGATGGAAATGACAATAAGTCTTTAAAGATGTTTAAAAAAGTTCAGTCTATAAAATTAAAGTTAATTTTAAATGATGTACCTCTCCAGGTTGAAATTGATACAGGTTCATTGTATAATGTTATGTCAAAGGCTTGTTTTGAGAAATATTTTTCTCAAGAATTATTAATTGAAAATGATGTTAAATTAATTGATTATGTTGGTCATGTCATTGAACCAATAGGCAAAATATCTTTATCCAGTAGGCTCAAACTTAAAGATCCTGAAAACAAATTATTTTTTTATGTGATATTGAAAGGAGGTCCGCCCTTACTGGGTAGAGAGGGTCTCAAAGAGTTAAGGTTGTTAAATGAAAAAGGTTTACATCTAGATTTTCAAGATAAAAATATTATGCCTATTGGTCAGCAAAGTTGTAATAGTTTAAGTAGGTTACCAACCAAATCTATAAATATGCCAAATGAAGTAGAGAACATTTTAAATAAATACCCAGATGTTTTTAGTGAAAGTCTAGGAACTTTCAATAAATATAAAGTAGAACTAAGGGTTAAAGAAAATTCATGTCCTAAATTTTTCAAAGCTCGTACTTTACCCTTAGCTTTGAAAGAACCTGTTGAAAGGGAACTAAATAGACTAATTAGCTTAGGTATATTAAAGAAATTAGATTACAGTGAATGGGCTACACCCATAGTGCCTGTCCTAAAATCTGACGGATCAGTCCGCATTTGTGGAGATTTTAGATTAACTTTAAATCCAGTACTAGAAGGTACCGAGTACCCATTACCAAGAATAGACCATATTTATTCTAAATTCAGTAATGCTAAACTATTTTCTAAAATAGATCTAAAGGATGCATATCAACAATTATTACTCTCTGAAAAGTCAAGACACTTGACTACCATAAATACCCACATAGGATTGTTATCTTATTCTAGGTTATGTTTTGGCATTAAAAGTGCTCCTGCTGAATTTCAGCGGGTAATCGATAATTTACTGTGTAATATTGAGGGAGTAGGTGCATTATTAGACGATATATATATAACAGGTCGTAATCAGAAAGAACATAACATTAGGCTCAATTTAGTTTTAAAAATTCTGCAAGATTGTGGACTTAGAGTTAAAATAGAAAAATGTTCATTTGCTCAAAAATCAATCGAATACTTAGGACATAAGATTGATAAAGATGGTCTACATACCACAGATAAACATGTAAAAGCTATTCTATCAGCTCCCAAACCTGATAATGTGACAATGCTTAAATCTTATCTGGGTATGGTGACATTTTACTTAAAGTTTATACCTAAAGCAGCTAAAATACTGCAACCATTGTATGAATTGTTAAAAAAGGATGTCAAATGGGTGTGGTCGGATCAGTGTAACAAAGCTATTGAACAAATTAACACCATTTTAACCTCAAAACCAGTTCTGGCTCATTTTGATCCAAAATTACCGGTGAAACTTACGGTGGATGCCAGTGCAAAAGCAATTGGTGCCATTTTGTCTCATGTTTATGAAGATAAATCCGAAAAAGCGATAGCATTTGCATCTAGGAAACTCTCAATAGCGGAATCAAAATATTCCCAAATAGAACGAGAAGCATTAGGCAATATATATGGCATAAAAAAATTTAATGACTTTTTATTTTGTAAAAAATTTACTCTTGTATCAGACCACAAACCTTTGTCATACATTTTTGGAGATAAGAAAGGTATACCAATTTTTGCTGCTAATCGTTTGCAACGATGGGCATATTTACTATCTAATTATGATTTTAAAATAGAATTTGTCAAATTAGAGAAAAATGTTGCAGATTTTCTTTCTAGGGTTGAAATTCCGCAAGATATTGATCAAAAGTGTAACTATGATGATAGTTTAGGTTATTTACATTATGTACATGAATATTGTCCATTTGTCGTAGATTGGAAAAAGATAAGGAAAGAAACCCGTGTTGATCCTGTATTATCTAAAGTAGTGGATATGGTAATTAGTGGTTTTAAGACACCTGAAGATCCTAAATTTAAACCTTATTGTAAAATATCACATGAATTAACTGTTGATCATGGATGTCTAATGTGGGGTTACAGAGTCATAATACCTCAAAAATACAGACAATCCCTATTAGATGAATTACATGTAAATCATTTAGGAATAAATAAAATGAAAAGTCTGGCCCGATCATATTTCTGGTGGCCTAAGCTAGATGCAAATATTGAACTTATGTCTAAAATGTGTAATGTATGTTATAAATATAGAAGTTT
The DNA here is from genome assembly GCA_963513935.1 of Aphrophora alni. Lineage (NCBI taxonomy): Eukaryota > Metazoa > Arthropoda > Insecta > Hemiptera > Aphrophoridae > Aphrophora > Aphrophora alni. The sequence continues at coordinate 4,368,066 of OY740775.1, forward strand.
ACCCACAAAGTCAATATTGAAACCATGGCCATGGCCAAAAAGAGCATGGACACGTTTACATATTGATTTTTTGGGACCATTAAACAATAACAAATATTGTTTTGTTATCATGGATTCTAATTCTAAGTGGATAGAAAATTTTATTGTTAATTCTACCACAACTGATGTGGTAATAGAGAAATTGTCAGAAACGTTTGCACGATTTGGTTTGCCAAGATTTGTAACTTCTGATGGAGCCACTTGCTTTATGAGTAGCTTATTCCAAAAATATTTACAAAGTATGGGAATACAACATTTAGTTGGTGCTCCATTTCACCCTCAAACTAACGGGGAAGCAGAAAGTGCAGTAAAAATTATTAAAACGTTCATTAAGAAAAATCAAACCAAACCAAGGGGTGCATCACTTGCTGTACAAATAAATAAATTCCTTTTACAATATCGTAATTCAATACATTCAACTACTGGAATTTCTCCAGCTCAAGCTCTATTCAATCGAGGTTTAAGAAATATATTTGATTTACTAAAACCAATGACAGAAGAAATAGTTGAAAATAACCAATCTAAACAAATTAGAAATTACAAAGGTAAACGTAAGTTGGAGTTGGAAGTAGGACATAATGTTCTCGTAAGAGATTACCGAGCTCGCCATCATAAATGGCAGCCATGTGTGATCACAGGAAAACTTGGTTCACAAACTTTTGAAGTCAAAACTCCAGAAGGCTTAACTTGGAGGCGACACCTTGATCAGATGTTGTGTGGTGAAAATGTTCAAGCTAGAACGTCTGAAAATTTTAGTAATCCTAGTTTTCCTAGTATTGACACTCAGACATCGGAAAACACTGATGTGGAAACAGATAACACAACACCCACCAGAGTGTCGGTTCCAAAATTAAGACCTAGAACATTAATAAAAAAACCAGACAGATATTCACCTACATAAATAAATGGATAAATTGTTTTTATAATTTCATTGTAATTTGTATAGAAGATGTTAATTTTATTTTATCAATTAGTTGTAATTTTCATGTAGGGGGAAGGAATGTTATAACTTCAGAAATATGTATTATGATTTTGGTAGCACTGATATCCGGTGCAGATTTATTCGTGTAACATGGTGGGACCAGATTGTCCTTACATTATGTGATAGTTAAGTTCTTTATAGTTTATGTTTAAATGTATAGTGTTAGACCTATACAAGAGGTATTGATATTATTATTATTATGTGGTTTACATTAAATAGTTACACCAGACTGTGTATCTTATTTATTGTAGTATGCAAAAACCCAACAAGAACGTAGCAGGATATAACAGAAATCGAGGGAAATTAAGAAGCCAACAAGACAAGAAATAGATAGAGGAAAGTAGACGGATGAGAGAAACATAAGGACTAGAAATTGTCTAGTAATGTTTTACTGAAAGTTGTCGTAAGACACACATATGGATAGTCTCTACAGTTGTGTAAATTCCCGACTCAGCTATTACTGTCAAGGAAGTGTATGTTAACCGGCGAAGAGTACACATGTACCGAGCAATAACAATAACAGTTGGCAACATTACCATGTTATTTACATTCTGTTCTACTCCCACAAAATGTAATTTCTCGACTTGTTCATAATTTCATTCTCCCTTGGCAAAACTTTCTCCTCAGTATATTCATTCCACGTAACACAGAACTGCTATCTAACGCTGTATATTAGCAAAATTTAGATGTAATTGCTTAAATTAGATTCAAATTACGTTCAAAAACGATGATAAAAATGTGCGGGCAAGGTAAATCAAAATGTAAATTATACGGTACTGTACGAGAGACGTTTAAATATAAAGAAGTTCATTATAAAGGTAAGAAATTATCGTAGATTATATGGCAGGGCTTTTTTCCCTACTAATTTTGAACAGATTCTACAAAATTTCCAACAGTATTGTAAATTAGACTTTTTACATGAAAACAATTAAATTTATGTGTTAAAATAATAAATAGTATTTGATAAATTAGAGTTATAAGAAATTGCAACGCAACTACATTTTCTTAGATAGCATGAAACAAATTAATTATGCAATGACCATTACTCATCCCCATCACACAACGTAATATACAAAGAGATACTCTAAATGTAAAGCTCAAAAGTTAGTTTCTCTAGCATTTTAGGAAATATTGAATTGTATTAGTAGATCGAGGGTCTTACCCAGTTGGGTAAGTTTTATTATTATACATTTCTTGGACATTTGCCATCATTTGTCTGTTAAAAATCAAAACACGACGTTTCGGGAATAAGAATCAATTCCCGTTATCAAGTGACTAAAAACTAAAGAAACATGAAATTAGAAACTAGGCCTATGTAAGAAGTAAAATTAAATAAGAATACCACCAACCTTAATATCTAATCATGCATCTCGGAGCTAAAACTGAGAAGTCAAAAAACACAATCACGGTAACACACAACTTATTCCCGAAACGTCGTGTTTTGATTTTTAACACAAATGTCCGAAAAATGTATAATAATAAAATTGAACTTCCATCATTAACAAATAACTTCAAACAGAGAATGGGTAAGTTTTTTTTAAAGTACGTTTTCTATTCCTTGTACTTGTTTATATCACATCCCTTAAACTAAGATCCGTGTTCCTATTTTTATCTCCGTTATCGTTACAGACAACAAAGACGGGATGTCGAATATGTCATCTGAGGTTTATGTCTCCCGAGGTCATGATAAAAATCATTCATAAAGCAAAGGTCGAAATTTTCAACGATTAATAAAGTTACTCTAAACTTCCTATAATAGTTAATTTAAAATAATCATATCCCAATATTATATCTTTAAGCAGATTTCTATTTAGAAAATAAGCTATTAAATCTTCCTCCAGAGAGAAAATGATATAAAATCAAATAAATGTTCATCTTTATGAAGTAAGAAAATTCGTTCAAAACTATAAAAAGTGAATAAGTGTAAAAATAGAATTAATGCAACATGAAAGATCTATTTAGCAAATTAAATTACCTTTAACATGTAAGAATAAAGTAAATAAGGTTACAATTAAGAACGTTGTTAAGTTATAGATATCATATCTGTGGATGTAACTATTACGATAAAATTGAAAACATTTAAAGACTCTAAAAATGTTATTTCATTGAATTGGCAGGGAATACACCAAACAATTATGTGTATTTAGAAACGGGAAAACAGTTAATTCATATCATACACTTAAATTACAATTTGATTATAAATTTTAAATATTGAATTATAATGAAAACAATAGATTATGTAGTAGGTAAACAGGTACTAAAAATATGATCTATCATGGTATAAATAGTGATTAGAAAAAGAGAATACTCATGTATTGAATTTAGTATTAAAAATTTAGTAATCATGGTGGATTAGAGTTAAATAATATGTTGGAAAAGTATAAAACTATTTCAGAGAGAATCATCAAAGAAAAGCTGAAAAAGGAATAAAAATAAATTATTTTTGTAGTTTTGTAAGTAATAATTTATTTAATATTTTTTCACCATATGAAAGTGGAAAAGGTTTTATTAACGTAAATAAAAACAGGTGCAGAAGTTTTTATTTCTTAGCCAAGGTATTTACTCGTTATTCTTAGTTTACACCGTTATCTTTAGTACTTTTGAGCGTGCAAATCGTTTTATTCCAAGTCGAAGCAATCTCGTCCATCTAAGATGATTATCAATAGTCCTTTAGGATTCAAAACAGAGGAAACCCTTTAACTGAACAGTTCAGAGGTACGGAAAACGATTAGATTGCTGACTTGTCACTGGATGTTTTGTAGTCATCACAGAATGGGGTTTCACTTATCAGACTTTCTGTGTAGGAAATGTGTTCAGGCTGATCAACACGTAATATTTGATTACCCTGCACGAAAACGAATTGTCCTTAGTTAATCTGTGGAGTGGAGGCCAGAGAGGAGAAGAGGAAAATTAGAAGTGGGTCAAAACATCCTAATTATCTAAAGGTTTTAAAAGAACCAGAGGTTGAATTGAAAAGGTTTACAACACCTGTAAATGAGGTACCACAATTAGCTTCATAGCTGAGAAGCAGCCTAACCCTACTTTTCAAAAAACAAAAAAGTTTCAAGTGGTATGTACTAAAAATCCAAATTATAAATTACAGTAAGCAAATATCAGCTCATTTTAAACTTTTAATAATATTGGTAACATTTTATAAGTAAATAGTCTTTCGTTGTGAATCTTCTGAACTTATAAAATTATAAGCCCCCTGGCGGCTAACAGATACTGACGGTTAGGTTAGGTTAGGTTAGGTTAGGTTAGGTTAGGTTAGGTTAGGTTAGGTTAGGCAAGGTTAGGTTAGGTTAGGTTAGGTTAGGGTTAGGTTAGGTTAGGTTAGGTTAGGTTAGGGTTAGGGTTAGGGTTAGGGTTAGGTTAGGTTAGGTTAGGTTACGTTACGTTAGGTTAGGTTAGGTTAGGTAAGCTTATAATTTTAGAAGTTTCTTAAAGGTTAGGTTAGGTTAGGTTAGGTTAGGTTAGGTAAGCTTATAATTTTAGAAGTTTTATTAAACAGCCCCCTGGCGGCTAACAGATACTGACGGTTAGGTTAGGTTAGGTTAGGTTAGGCAAGGTTAGGTTAGGTTAGGTTAGGTTAGGTTAGGTTAGGTTAGGTTAGGTTAGGTTAGGTTAGGTTAGGTTAGGTTAGGTTAGGGTTAGGGTTAGGGTTAGGGTTAGGTTAGGTTAGGTAAGGTTAGGTTACGTTAGGTTAGGTTAGGTTAGGTAAGCTTATAATTTTAGAAGTTTCTTAAAGGTTAGGTTAGGTTAGGTTAGGTTAGGTTAGGTTAGGTAAGCTTATAATTTTAGAAGTTTTATTAAACAACCCCCTGGCGGCTAACAGATACTGACGGTTATATATATGACAGATAATATTTTATCAGCTTATATTACAAGCTTATAATATTATTAGTTTTACGAAACAGGCCCATGGCGGGTAACAGACACCGATAGTTCGATGGTTTTAAATAAAGTTCGATAATACTTTATCAACTTATATAATAATCCAACAGCATTAATAGTTACACAAAATATGATTCGGGGAGTTAACAAATACTGACAGCTTGAAAGAATGACTAATAATAAAAGTTGGTTTTAATTCGCTACTGCGTCTATCTAAACACACCGCCATTTCAGAGATAATACAATAATACATATAAATTAATCTACTGTATGTTCCCAAACATTGACATATGTTTTTAAAACTTAATAAAAATACTTTACCTAGAACAGTGTTTCCCAACTTTGAGCTTTTCAATTAAACGACAAATACACAACTTCCTTTACTTACAAGGTTTATTGTCTCTAACATGCAATGCAATTACTACTGACAGATTATCTTTGTCTCGACAGACTGATTCTCATTTATATGCAACACAAATAACAGTTCAATTTGTATGCATGAAGTGTTCGATAATCGATTAGTCATTGTATTGAGATTATTCTTATCAACTCGACCCCGTGTGGAGAACGGATATCGATACGCCTTTATACTGACTGTCATGAATGTCATTCATGATATCCGTGAAAACACTCTAAAGATAACGAAGAGATGATAAATTGGGTTAGGTTAGGTTAAAAATGGAGATGTTGTGTTCTTTTTCACTTACAAAAATATTTGAAAATAAAATATAAAATAAAATCTCAGCACGTAGTTATAAAGCTCTGATTTAAATTAAGCAAAATTTCTTGCTGAAGAAAACTGAGCCAATTAGTATAGTACAATATATTTCTATATTCCTATTATTGATTAAAATTTACTGATTTCTTTAATAATTTATCTACTTTTGTTTCAGTTTAAAATTTGATAGTTCAATGTTTGAAATATTTATTTTGATATACTCTAATTTCGATTTTTAGTGTAGAGAGTAATTGATATCATTTAATACGATCTGCACATTTGAAAAATTTCTTGTTGAAATTATAGGCAAAAGTATTTTCTATTTTGGAACTGTTTGAAATATATTACTAATTATTGAACATGTCTAAGATATTGGCGACTACTATGTTCTAAATTTCAACAAAATCGAAGAAAAAGAGTTGCTTTTTGAGTAATATTTAGAGGAAATACTAGGTGTTCCAAGAGTATGGGACTGCTTTACGTAATTTTTGAACGGATTGAAATAGGGAAATGAATCTTTTTGAATGTCCTGGAATAAAATGGGCCTGCTTTAAAAGAATTTCAACTCTAATTCCCCGGGGTGGGAGGTCCTGGGTGAGCAATTCCAAATTTTAAAAACTCACTTAAGTGTTTTTAAGAGGTCTACCTAAGTAACCTTAACCTTAACTTATTTTAAGTCTAATGAAGGTTGATACGAAATAAGCACAAACCTTTGTAGGCCTAACAATAAACTAATCTGATAGCCTTTTAAGAGTATAGTAACACCAGTCCTGTCTAAATTTGTCCCATAACCTGTTTTGTTTATTTTTATTACAAGAAATGAAATAAATTAGAAAACACGAGACATGTCCCACACTTTTGGAACATTCTGTATATATTCTAAAAAGAAAATGTAGAGAGATGAATACCTTCGACAAATTCCTAGTTTCGTCCAAAACGATAGATTACAAAGTGACTTCAACATACGACATTTTATGGCTTCTCCTTAGTACACTAATGATTGCAAACGCATTGATGGTTGGTATTAGTTATTTTATTATTCTAACTATACGTTCTGGCGTTGTTTATTTACTAGTCATGAGATTAGAGACTAAATAATATAGAATAATAAGATTTAGTAATATAAAGGTTAAGGAGCTGCAAAAGAAGGAAATGAATGGAGGTCACGGAATAATTATGAGATGGGTGGAAGTGTCGGACCTGATGACAAGGATGAACATAGGGAGAATGAGATGGGTTGGTTATGTTCAGAGGATCGAAGAGAGGGGGGGGGACTTGGGAAGGCTCTTGAGAAATCCGGGAGGTAGAATATTAAAAGGAAGATCGAAATGAAAAGGCTGGATGACCTGGAGGATGATATGAGGAGGATGGTAGTGCGAAGGTGGAGATGAGTGGCAGAGCGCAGAATCGAATGGACCACTTTGTTGCTAGACTCCAAGGTCATGCAAGGGCTGTAGGTGAGGTAAAATACAGGTAATGGAAAAGTTACTAATTGTAAATCTCGTTGCTAAATATTATTATTATTATTATTATTATCATCATAATTAATTATTATTATTTGACTTGTAAGTAATGACCAATATAAAGATATATACACTGTTAATTATTATAGCAGTTTAGTCCTAGGTATAATATCTCTACTTAGTAGTCAACATGTAGGGAATACAAAATCTATGAGTCCTTACGATGGATTTATAAAGAGCCCGCTTTAGTCGTTTTTAATCTCTAATGATAAAATCGTGACTAGTATGCAGAGAGGCAACATTTGAGTGAAACAGATGTCTGAGTTAACATGTGTTACTGAAACTAACATGAGGGAAGAAACAAGTAATTGGAAGTCATGCGGGTACTTGTAACTGATTTGAAAACATACCTGCTTCGAAATTTGCAAATTAGAATAATTATTTAAATTATTTCTTAGTTTTATTGTTTTCTTAACTTCTTTCCTTTATGACGATTAGATCATGAAAAAGACGAGGATATTAATAAAACAAGGAAACGCAACTGGGCTCGAACCTGCATAGCTTTTGATGGTACACAAACTGAACCACACCACGTTCATTTTGGAGTAAAGAATTGTAAAGTTTTGGAAGAGTAAAGTTATTATATATTTATTAACTTTACAAATTGAAGATTACTAACTAGTTGGAGTCTGACCAACATTAAAACAAAAAATATTTGTTTCGATTTTATATTTTTAGTTGATTATGATTCTCTGCGATCTTCTATTTAAAATAAAAAACAATAATTACTTTATACTACTCCCACAAGCTTCAATCAGTCCTTATTCACACAGTCTTCGTCGAACATGTAAGGGGTAGAATAGGCAATCCGACTACGTAAACGTCAGTGTTACTAACCAAAATGAAATTTATTACTAACAAAAACTTTCTAATTACTTTTAGATTTACAAAAACCAGTCTATGGTTCAGGCTTTTTTAAAAAAAATTAACTATGATGAGCACCCCACCTAACAATACTAAACTTAATACAGTTACAATATAGTAATAAACAATAATAAAAATATTACTGCAATTCCTAGCAACCACTTGTGTTACTTAATTAATTATTTCTCAGGATAGATAAATAAAACAAATTTGGAATAAAAACAAGTTATTTCAGTTCTACCGTCATCTAAAAATAACGAAACGGCACTAAGCAGGCAACAGAAGACTAACTGAAGTTGATTGTTGCCGGTAAGTAGTTGGACTTGTGCTAAATGTAATTTTACCCTTAAGAATGAAACATATCGGCATTTATTACACCATTTGTATAAAACACGCACTGCTGTGTAATTTACGGATAGCCTAAACATATAGTAATATTTAATAATATGTGTTTAAAATGTTTAGCATTTTCCAAAAAAACCATAAATATCTTAAACTTTTGACCCGCCATCTCTCTACACAATAGTATGTAAACGGCTATGAGAACACACATCTCCTCTCCCCCTCTCTCTCTCTCTCTCTCTCTCTCTCTCTCTCTCTCTCTCTCTCTCTCTCTCTCTCTCTCTCTTTTGTAATAAGTGTGAATGATTGAAATAAGTATTTGTTACTTTCTTTAGCTTTTATGTAGTAATAATAGTGATTATTTTAATTATGTGGTGTCTTTTTTAAATGTTATTATGTATGAATGTGCTTGTGTGTATGTGTGATTGTATTTATCTGTATCAACACATGTAAGCTACAGTATTTCATTTTATTTTATTTTTGTTTCTAAATTATAAATTTTACCACGTTGTTTAAATTTAAATTTGTTAATTTTTATTTTATTTTAAGTTATAATTTTTATTTTATTTTAAATTCTTAATTTCAATTTTGTTGCTAGTTTAAATTTAAGTATGTTAATGATTTATATTATCTTATTTAATTTTAATTGTTTTCAATTTTTTTTATTATCAAGTTGTATTTTATATTTCTATATATTTGTTATGTTGTATGGGGTTAGGTGGTAGAGTCCTAACAGTCCTAACCTCGCCCCTATATAAAGACAATTCAATTCTCTCTCTCTCTCTCTCTCTCTCTCTCTCTCTCTCTCTCTCTCTCTCTCTCTCTCTCTCTCTCTCTCTCTCTCTCTCTCTCTCTCTCTCTCTCTCTCTCTCTCTCTCTCTCTCTCTCTCTCTCTCTCTCTCTCTCTCTCTCTCTCTCTCTCTCTCTCTCTCTCTCTCTCTCTCTCTCTCTCTCTCTCTCTCTCTCTCTCTCTCTCTCTCTCTCTCTCTCTCTCTCTCTCTCTCTCTCTCTCTCTCTCTCTCTCTCTCTCTCTCTCTCTCTCTCTCTCTCTCTCTCTCTCTCTCTCTTTCTTTCTCTCTCTGTGAACGGCTGTGAAAGAAAGAAACCAATGATATATACTTAAGTCTGTTTAGTAGACTCTGAGATGTAAAGTTAACTTTTAGTTTAAAAACGCATCTTGACTGCCATTCAAGTATATATTGTATAATACCAAGAATTTATTTTTGGAAAATGAATAGACAAACCTTGTATAAATTTAATTTTGTGAAAATTGATCTAAATAAGTTCAATATGAAACAAATAACACTTAGAAATTCGACTTTTGTTCAAATCAAAACTGAAAAAAAAAATTATCAAAAGAAAATTAAGATGTTTTTATATTGAAAAAATTATTTAATAACTAAAGGATACAATAAAGTCATTTGATAGTAAAATCAAGGTCGTCAGAGTGGAAATTCAAACAAACGAAAAGGAATTGGCATTCGAGCATGTGTCACCATGTTAGATCTATGTATATTATTATAAAATAAAATATTATAAGATACATCAAAGTTTTTATTTTCTGTCTCACACTCTACTGGCACCAACCATCATCTTATGATTGACAAGGAACAAAATGTTAGTAACCATGATGACTTTGCTACTTCTAATTTCGTTCCCAAGCTACAATCAATAAGTGCTGGTTTTTGATATATTTATAGAATACCTCTTGAACTGAGTTCTGATTGATGTCTAAGCAGTTGTCTTGTCCTAACCAACATTCATTTCATGTTACTAACTTCCGATGCAACATGTGCTTCTATCGGCATAGCTCAAATTCAAAACTTCGAAAACCCTGTTCGTCATAAGATACGAACGGTGCAAGATGTTTATTATAGTTCAGAAGAAGAGTACGTTATGTTTAATTGTGAAAATATTTTACAAGTTAAATCATAAACTTGTAAAGAAGTGTTCAATACTAAAAATGAAAGTCAGAGTTTTTCTACGTCCACCTAAACAAACAAATTTCCACTATGAAAGTTAATTTTTAACAAAACGATGTTTCAACGATTAAAATAATCATTTTCAGTTGTTTATAATTATATAAGCTATGTACAACTTAACTATAAAGGCTAGGCCAAAACCTCTGGTATATAAGAGCATTAAGACAATAATTAAGTTACACACCTAAATTCAATGCCTTTACAGTATAGACAAATGATAACGTTTTAGTCCATGTATCCAATATTTTCTTCAGTTGAACACTATATAACAATCAATAAAATAAATTTACTAAACTTGCATCTTCTCAATTAGTATAAATAACATGTTTCAATACCTATATAAATATTCTAGAAACGATCAAAACGTCCACTTCTTTTATGTTTAGTGAAAGCCACTTAAGTACAATTTTGGTTCGTTTGTACAAAACTGCACGGTTTTTGTGACAAGTTCTTTTCTTTTACCGGAAAAATCACTCGGTTAGTTTCTATATAGAGTACAATATTCAAATGACGAAATTAGTGGTTTTAGGTTAATTTTGAACTTGTAATCTATACAATATTCCAGGAGCTCCTTTTCTGAACATTCAAAATACAACGACGTTCTTATTCGGGCTCTAGAATAAAAGTTAGAAAATTAGACTGAAAAATAAATTTGTTAAAAAACAAAACTACAAATTATTAAAAAATAAAATAACAATAGGTCTAAGAATTAGGTAATTGTTTCTTCAATTTATCACAACTACAGTTTAATATTTCTTAAAAAAACATATTTTTTTTTTTAAATGGCAGTCGTTTGAAATGGTTTTATGTACTTCCGCCTTATCTTGGGTTTAAATTAGTCTTTAAATAGCTCCGTATAACAAACAAACAGAACACAATTCTCACAAAATATAAGTATCAGACGCGTTTCAACGACAATGTCGTCCTCTTCAGTGATACACGAGCTACACCATCAAACTATAACTACTAGAATTGTGTTCTGTTTGTTTGTTATACTGTATAAATTTTCTCATAAGTCAAGCTCAACATTTAATTTAAATAGCTCATTTTATGCACCTGATGATCTTGTTATACTAATTCCAAATGTCTTGACGCATAACAGCTGCGTATAAAGTGTCTACAGATTCACATTTGGTTAATAATGAAAACAATATAATCATTACGAGTTTCTCACACACAACCACTGTAAAACACTGGGAAACAAAAACTCTACGAAAACCTTTTTTAATGGACATGTGTTGGTTGCATGCATAGTAAAGCTGCCTGTCATCAAACCATTACGGTTGCCAGCCCACGACCTCCTCCACGATGGCCGAGGTCCAACATTGAGACGTGCCAGCTCTCATTTACCTTCAATTAATCTTCTGCAGTCAGATTGGTCAATCACTAAAGACATGAAAATTTGTCTGTGATCTCGTTGATTTAGCCGGCTCATTTAGCCGCATTCTTATGTGATGCGTGCGCATGTGATGTTTGTACGAATTTCAATTACAAGTGGATTTAAATTTATATTTTGCAAACGAGTTTTTGAAGGCAGTTTAGTTGATAGAGAGAAGTTCGAATGGGATAATCTAAACACAGTATTTAAATTGTATATTTTATAAAGTATAATGTTGCCTTGGAGTGTTTAATATATAATATAGTTAATTACCTTAGAGGTTGTCCTCAGTCCGTATTATAGTTATGGCTACAGCGCTGTTTCGCCGAACACTGTCGGCTTCGTCAGGCCCGCACTAACACATAAACACGTAACACAACACAACACTAACACATATAAAATCAGAGTATAACTAGTCGTATATAAATAATAAAATTGTTCGTGGCCACATTATAAGATCTTATTTTTCCAGCTGCAGGTATGGTACTGTTGTGTTGTATGTGTTAGTGCGGGCCTGACGAAACCGACAGTGTTCGGCGAAACAGCGCTGTAGCCATAACTATAATACGGACTGAGGACAACCTCTAAGGTAATTAACTATATTATAAATTATATAACCCTATTTAAATTTACACAACTATGCGAATTTCATTCAAAAACATTCGTCCGAACGATTTTGTTTGCGTTATATTGATGCCTATTTTCAGGTTGTAGGCTAACTTATAGAATTAGTTTCATTTCCCCAATGTTTCAAAACATAAATTAAATTTTTCATTTTCAAGGTGTTTTCCTATTTATTGGAAAAATATTTAAAGGAATTATTTTTAAAACGACTTATTTCGTTCACTTCTTTATTGAAGTGTTGATTTTTTTTGGAACATGATTGAACCCACATCATTTGAAACCTCTAATTTACAGGTCTACGTGTGAGGTTGAACAGATATACGTTCTAAGAATGGTTTAAATGAAAAATTAACATTTCTTTAAAATTTTAGAAATATACTCTTTATGTGGAGGACGTACTACGCTTTACATTCTCAATTACTAAATCCACTGCAATTTTATTTATCATAATGTTTCTGAAAATCCGTATTTATTAGCGTAAATTTGAGATTATTCTTATAATATTGACTTAACTCTGTGACTTAACAGCCCAAATAGCCCTAAGAAGTTTTTTCAGTCGAGTAATATGTCGTTACACATCAAATCCCCACCCCGTTGCTAGACTAGAGTTGCATTCTGAAACAGAGTTCGCTACCAATTGTAAGAAATGTAAGATGTAAGATTAAGCATGTAAAAAGCTTGATAACTGGAAAATTTAAAAGTAGTTGAAATTGATTAGTTGGGACGTAATCTTATTTAAAGATTTAAAAACTATTTATCAAGCGATTTACTTTAAAATTTGATTAAAGAAATAATTTAAAAATATTTTAGTTTGATGTATAACTGTTTACAGAATTAAGTAACTTGATTTTAAGTAATTATTATATTTTTAAATATTTTTGATATAATTTAAATTTAAAAAAATATTTACCGTTTTATTAATTATAAATATCTAATCAAGAAATTAATAAATCATCTTATTGAGGTTTTGGTAAAGATTATAGATTTATCCGAAATTGCGTTATAATATATCATTAATTTATTGAATAATTGTTTAAATATTCAAAGGATTATTTACTTTCTTGATATTTCCACTAAACAAACAATAGTAAAATCTCCCAAAGTGCGCTATGACTGACATCAAACATGTAATGGATGTCGGACACTTTATTTACAAAAAGAGTAAAAGTAGTGTGACAAAGAATAATTGGAAAACCTATACTGAGATGAAATGACGGTGTGATAAAGGATACGCTGAAGTTATTTCGTATTAAAAGTTGAAAAGCAAAGGCGGACTCGTGATGGCTGGAGGCCAGGGCTCGATTTGGGGTGTGGTGTCAATGAAGAAGAAAACAATCTACTCCTGTATCTATAACTATTCAAGCAAACGACTAATAAAAGCAGAAGATATAAAGAAACTATCACAAGGTGAAAAGTTATTTAAAGAAGACTCAAGCAATTTGTTCAACGCTTAACACAAATTTTATTGACAGTGATTTCAAATATTTGTACTTACATATAATCATTTAGTTTATAAATATCTTAGATTAAGTTTATGAGGTAAATTATGAATCATGAGTATTTCAAATTCGGTAGGCTCAGAGTGGAGGCAACTAAAAAACTGAAAACAGCAACACACACCGTTAGTAGTATTACAAAAATCCTGCAAAGAAAATTTTCTACAATATCTAAATCCAAAATGAAGGTGATACATTTAAAAGCTATCCGATTTCCAAAATCCTTCTTTGGGAATTTGAGAAACTTCAAAGTTTAAAAGAGAGATTACAAACTTTTAGAATAGACAGATAATGTCAAAGTGTTAGCGATAGCGAATTGCGTAATATTTCATTTTACAGATGAGACTGAACAAATAACGTAAAGAACAGTCAATCCGATGTCTTATCCAAAGTTCAAAGTTTTAGATATTCAAAAGAATCCTTTGGCAATTTGAGAAACCGTAGGTTTAGGTCGTTGAATGTTAAGCATTTTAATTTACTGATAATGAAAGAATCCAAAACCTTTTTGGAAATACTCAACAATTCCAACGAAGCAATTGAATTTAATATAGAATAGTGACCATTTTTCTGCATCCAATTACAATTGATTAAAAAGTAGAAGACTTTATTAAATTTATTTTCTACAATTGGTGGTTTAAAGAATACCACAGACGGAGGGCAATCTGATGTATAGATATTGAGATCGAACTCATAAAGTCATTATTTATGAGTCAGATTGTGAACGAACCACGTACTAATTTACCATGGCAAGTAGCCCGCTGGGAGTATTTCTATTTACGACAAGCGTCTCTACATTGTTAAAAAAATACAATCCAAATGAATCGGAACAAATATACTGAATATATTCAATGCGCTTGAGTTTTTTTTCGATATACCTGTGGTGACTTTAACGACGGTACAGAAAGCTTGCCTCACGTATAATGATTGATTAAAATAACTATCTACTAATGTATGAATCACCCACCTCCCACTAACCCGTTAGTTCAGCATTTTACTCTAAGTAAACTAGACTTTGTCAGAAATGAGATAGTGATAAAATAAAGACATAAATAGAGCAGTGTCTTCTTTGAGATGTAGAAAGCGGCGGCAAACCTGTGCGTAAGCGCGGGACTAAAAGCATTACCATGCTTGCCTATATCCGCAAAAGTAATTTATGCATCGCGTAACTTTTATATATGTAGCATTGTTAATGTTAATGGGCAGTTGAAGCGATTTGATGTGTACAAAACAAGCCTAAGAGTCTTGGAACGGCACTATCACTAGTGTAACCTGTTTCATTGCTTCAGGAGTACGAGAGTCAAGCTGAACATTTCGTTAAAAAAAAAAAATAACAAGTAGTTAAATTGACGTAGAGATGTAGCTTCATTTTTTAGTAGAAATGAGATATGAAAAAGGTTATTGCCGAATATTTTTTCAGGATGTCCGTAGCATTGGGGACGGCAAGTTTCAACGTGATTTTATTTTATTCCATGTCTTCCCCAAAGCATATCTTTAAAAAAAAATGTAGGTATTTAAGTTTCTTATTAAACAAGTTAAATTTTTAAAAATGCTCTTTACAAGGAATCCTCCTAAAGACCATTATTTCTTAAATGCAAATTGCACACCAATTTTATAGCATCATTACCTATGATATATACTACTGGTTAAATTGTTTTCTATAAAAGATGGAATCCCATAACGGTCATACTGTGCAGCCCACCCGTGGTTTAATGTACCACCTCCTTGTCATAGACATAGGCTAAGGTCATGAACGTGAGTCAAACATGTCACATTTCATTTTAAACTTTAATTTTTCCAATGAGACATTGTGGTTTATTTCAGACATAATTTCTTTTATAGACAATACGACATCCAGGAGTCGTTTCCCACAGTCAGGCAAGTCTTAAATATATTCTAACAAGTACTGTTATGCAATTTATAGAGTGTTTATTACGTAAATACCAACTTGCAAACAGTTATTCTTCGAGAATCAATACTAAGCTCACTTTAAACATAAACAAACTTTTTATTTTTAAAAACCATAAAAATTATTTAACAGACCTTAGATCAAAAAACTGCAGTCAGTGCTGAAAATTAGTGTTTCAAACTTACCAACTTTTTTTTCAGTCGATAATCATATACAATCGGCTTATCAGCCATGTAAATATATATTCCGCCATTTTAAGAAAAAAGTAGGACAATTTTAATATATTTGCTAAAGAATATATTACTTTTAATTTGGTCAGATCATGTTATCGTTAAAAATCTCTTTGCTGTTCAATTTTGTTGAAAAATGAGCTAGATGTGGATGATAAAGAACATTATAAATAAAAGAGAAATGAGCTATGTAAGAAATATTCCAATAGAATAAAAACTACAAAGTTTAGTTTAATTAACAGTACTGTAACACCATAATGTACTGTGTTTTTGTGCTGCGTTCTTCTCACATGTTTTGATTATCAAATTTTCCTCCCTTCTACCCTAATATATCCCCACTTTATTACAAAAAACATTAAGTAATAAGACAACGCACATGATATTAGGGGTTTTTGTAAGTTAACAAACGTTGGTTCTGTTTGACACATTACTCGATGTTTTTTGAAATGACTAAACATCGTCAAACATTAATAAAATTATCTTTATTTCACTTTAAGGATAACACTTACTTCAGAGCTGTAAAGACTATCTTTAAAAGACAGTTAAAATAAATGACTTTACTCCTGCATTGCAACACGATCCGCTTGGAGTTTTGATTTAAATATGCGCACATTATGACGTACGCTATGAAATACAAAAATCATGCGCAGTTTATGTCCCACCGATTGCGTGTATCCTTGTCGTCATTCTATCTCAGCAAAATCAGATTGTAAACTGTGTTTAAATTGTGGACATGCTCAATAGAAATGTGACTGTGCTGACCTCTGGTGGTAAGGGATCACGTGACTGACTCTAGGCGCACTAGTTATAATGTCGCTATGATCATATGTAATCTATGCTTAACGTTAACTTCACCTTGAATAACGCCACCATGAGAACACTTAGGAGTATAAACTATGATGGCATTAGAATTTTTAATTAACCATTACTTGTTTTGTCTATAAGAACGCCATTCGTGACCACTGTACATTGCTTTAGCATTTGTTTATATTGTAACTTTGTATTAATTAGAAAGTCGATTTATTGAAACTTCCTGTCACTTATGTACACATATCACGAACCTATTTCTGATAAAACTAATAAACTAATTGTCGACAACGAAATCGAAATTTAACTCCACAGGGTTGGTAAGTTACGAATACTAAAAAAAACTGAAAACAATAAAAACTAACAGAATAAATTTCAATACTAATTGTTGAACTCAATGAATTATTCAAACGATTTTATTGAACAATTAAATTTCAACACACGATCCACCATTGACCATCCATTTGATTAAAATAACATTCTCTTTGACAGCTGATTTTCGTAGGTGGTCTTACTTTTTGAACTTTTCTTTCTATTCATAAATATTTCCTAAAATGTCTATAGTTGAAAGAACTAAAGATATACACGTAAGCTGATTGTAAAGTAATTTCAAGCTTAATAATGCACTAATATGTTTAAATCTGC
The DNA here is from genome assembly GCA_963513935.1 of Aphrophora alni. Lineage (NCBI taxonomy): Eukaryota > Metazoa > Arthropoda > Insecta > Hemiptera > Aphrophoridae > Aphrophora > Aphrophora alni. The sequence goes on from OY740775.1 coordinate 4,385,496, forward strand.
GGAAAAAGTAGAGTATGAAAATTTAAAAACAAAATAGATGGAGATGTAAATCGTATACTGATGAAACTTATAAGAGGACATACATTGTTTATGTGAAAACGATAGTGTTATGGTAAAATGGCTACGTCATTGTATTATAGTTGATAGATGAAAATTAAAGCGGAACGAAAAAGTGTACTTTATCATATCTCTGAAATACAAATAAAGATTGACCAAAGACGTTATTTGGAGTTCCTAGCTAGACTGTATTGAATATCCATGATATCTTGTAATAGAGGCAAAAAGAAACTATCTTGATCTATTGAGAAGAACGTTGGATGTTTAACGTCTATAGTCTAGTTTGCAGCTGGAAAAGTTTTCAGGATTTCCCAATCAGGATGGATGCATAGTAAAGATGTCATATCATACTCTGTAGTCCTTAGGCAAAATAATCTCTCAATGATATCTTTGAAACCTTGATCTGCAAAGAAGAAGGATCTGTGGAGGCCCTTTTCCTTGATAACTCAAGTAAAGGAGACAGAATTAATTACAGGGTATAATGTGAAGACCTTAGCTTTAATTACATTTCTGTTTGTCTAAAGGTTATACTATGAAAAACCTGGACTGAACAGAATATCCATGGATGTTAATCAAGCAAATAGATTCATAAAAAGAACAGTGATATTACTGTATAGATCCTAAACTAAATAGCATTTTCGTGATGTCCTTGAAGTACAGGTAGGTTTGATCTACAGAGAAAATTATGCTACATCACACTGTGGAGTCTGTGACACACAAAGATTTTCCTCGATTTCCCATTGAAACTGACTTAATGCAACAATAAAAACTGTGCAAGTTCTATGTTATGGAATCCCTGAAATAATTAGTATTTAGGGTTGACCGATAGAATTTAACGGCGTTAGATCATGGTGGAGTCACTAGACTGAAAAGTTTCCCCGTGACACGATGTGAGGTCATATTAACAAGGCCCTAGAATGGGGAGTGTCTCTTTTATAGCAGACAGGGTTCATCCAACAAAAACAGTGCTGGGTTATATTAAGGAGTCCCTAGAATAAAGAACGTGTTATCCCTGTAAAGCAAGACGGTCAAAAGTATGCCTAATGTTATGGAGTTCCTAGATAGAAGAATGACTCTGTAAAGGAAGCACGTTTGACCCATAGACGGTGTTAGGTCATGTTATGGAGTTCTTAGAATGAAGAGTGTATCCGTGATAGCTGTAACAAAAACCAAGGTTGACCCATTAAAAAAATACAATGTTAGAATATACCATGAAGTTTATGTCAGTGTTCCAGTAAAACTGGCAGGATTAACCTACAAAAAAATTATTTTGATCGGTCATGTTATGATGAAATCTCTGAACTGAAAAGACTCTCCGTAAATCCCAATAAAACAACCAGAGTTAACCCATACAAAACAAGATTTTAAGTTATACTATACTCATAATTTGGAAAAAAAAATCTTCTTTATACCAGTAAAAATGGCAGGTTTGACCCTACGAATTCTTGGAGTCTTTGAACGGAACAGAATCTCACATTGATAATTAATTTAAAACGTTATACAACAAATTAGAAATTTCTTTCGTTAAAATAAATGTCCTATTTTTTAATTTAGGACCCAGACTGAACCAGCAAAGTCCATTAATACTGACAAATAGAATTAAATTCTTCAACTAAATACCTTATTAAAAAAAATATACAAATTTGAAATATGTACGGGAAAATCACATTTCTGAAAAAAAAAACCATGACATTTTTAACCAACTATAACAACTAAGCTTATCAATATTGTGACAATTAGTAAAGTATTTTCAATTAACATAACAACATGGACAAATACCAGCCATTCTTTGAGTTTTTAAAGCAGAATATTTCGGAGTTGAGTCGATAATTTGCTATTTTTTCTAATCTGATAAACGTCTTTACGATATTTTAACTTTTCCTAGACAGCAATTACTAAGTTCTTCAGCTTACGACAATGTTGATACCGTTCCTCGTGATAACGCTATAAATTACATCTGTAATTAGTGGTCAATTGTAAATGCAAATAGTTATGGTCGGAACCCTTTCAAAGTGTCCGAAGTAATTATTCATTAGTTCGGGAAACTTCGGCAAAACATCCGACAGTCATTAATCTTCAGTGTAAACGGAATGTTGAAGTATGTTTCAATCAATTGGCTTTAATAAAAAGATAAAATTACTTGTCTTCGCTTATATTTTATACGAAATGGAAGTTATCATCCCGCATTTATATGTAATAAATATGTCAAGACAGATAGATTCATGTAAATCTAATCTACTTACTCGTTTCCCTTCATTCATTCGTAATTCATATTGGTCACTTTTTAATCCAGCTTTATGAAAAAGTTTTAGAGATTTAGCACTTTTAGAATAAATGTAAATGAGGCTTTGTGTCTATATCCTTAATCCAGAATAAAACCACCTATAATTTTCACACATGTAAAGTAACTTAAAAAAATTCTTTGAACTCTTACTAACGTTTTCATTATGAACAAAAGTGTTTTTTCATTTATATATTGTTGCTGATATGTAAACATATAATGGAGAAAATGATTTACACTTATTCGTTAGGAAAAAAAATTAACTTAGGAATTACTGTACCGTTTAAAAATGTTTTCATTTGGAATTAGTTTTTAAATCAAACCTGTAATGCAAATTTAAAAAAAAATCAATTTTAAACAACGTTTTAATTTTGTACATACAATCTTTTTTGTTACTGATTAAATATACTGAAATATTGAGAAAATTTAATTTAATCATTTTGTACTTTAAGGTCGGGATTAAGGTCGACTTTGGTCTTAGTCAACCTAATCAATGTTATTGTATGAAAAACACGCGAAGTATTGTCAATACCTAATTGAGGTTATAATTTACATTCCCACCTGACCAAGCTAGCTTAGATATCTCTTGGATAACTAGCTTAGATGAGTAAACTACACTCATTAATCTCAAGTAATACAAACTGCACACAACAATATCATTAATTGAACTTTTTTTGACATTGCCTATTGAGCGATTATCTTTCACATCACTGATATACGTAGCAGTCCAGTTGGATAAATAGGCCTTCCCGAAAAGTCGCCATTAATCCAATTAATTATATAGCCATCATAATTTGCAAAATATAATATGAATCTTAAGAAAATCTCAAATACCAAAATAGGCCGCACTTTTCTATACTGAAAACTTCAAGACTTTATCTTCCGTAGCGGCTGGTGTGTGTACTTTGGATCAGCTGTTCCACTTCCGCCTTCACCGGCGTAACCAGATTGCAACCAAGATTCCGATGCCTAACGGTGATATCGTTACAATTTATAGAAGAAAAACGTAAAATATTTGAACGCTACTACAACATTTTCATGCAGTAGCGTTTATATCACACACTACCTCTATCACTGACAAAACATATCTTCTGATTGAAATTTTAAGAAAATCCACAAAATATATCGACAAAAATGGATTTCCTATTTTTCAGCTGTAAAAGATGTTTTAACCTTGAAAACTAATCCTCTGATATCAAACAAATTTTCAATTCTAATTACCATACAAATAATGAACCGAATTGTTGCTATTTTGTAAAACAAAGTTTGATAGTCTTATTGTAAAATGACAGAAATCATTCAAAACTTGCATAGCATATTTTAAAATCTCATAAAAAAGTAGGGAACGTTCCCCATTAATATTTTTTTGTATCTTTTAAGTTATTTATATTGACTAATTTTTATTTTTCTCGATACTTTATTGGAAGAAAATTCCCAAAACCACAATAAAACACTAACAACACTGACAGTATAGTTATGTTTATTTTACCTTATGCACATTTCAATAACACTGTTATAATCTTCGGAGGTACAATATACACTTCTGAAGGTGTATTGTACATTTGAAGACAATAGCAGTGTTATTTAAATGTACATAAGGTAGAATAAACATAACTACACAGTCTTTGTGTTGTTAGTGTTTATTTGTGGTTCTTGGGAATTTTTTTCATTACATGTAAACCACAGTGCTTTAGTGTAATCGATATTTCATGTAGTATAACCAAGGATATTTTTGTTTGGGTTGGATGAATGAATAAAGAGTAAACCAGAATACCAAATATATAGATATTTATGCTATAGATATTTATTATTCTTGTTTTCAATTATCGGGCAAAATGCAAACTTTATCAAAACATATTTTAAACAAAAGTTGTTTCTTGGAAAATTAATAACAACTTTTATGAAATAGATAATTTCTTAGAAAGAAAAAAATGCTATTGTAAAATGAACAAAAATAATTTTTTTAAATATACAACTTTCATTTTACAAATAAATAAATAAAGTTGTTGGAGCTTTAATTATCGTCAACTTTAATTCCCAACCCCCCCTCTTTAAATCGGCAAAAACGCAAACTTCAACTTTCTAAATTCTCTATTCCGAGTTTTTCACTCCAGCCTCCATTAGTTGTTATGTGAGCTGAAATCCCTATAAAAGTAGTGCTTTTCAAGGAAATTATATTTACGTTCCGAATAATTTTGTAGTCAAATAGAAAAAAAAGTAATTTAATTAAGAACTCAAGTCTGAAAGTTATTCGATAACGAATCAAAAAGGATACATTTCATTGTTTCTCCATGAATTCTCTCATAGTTCCAGCGCATTCTCTGACAAAATTTCTGGTATCTTAAAAAGAGGATACAACTGAGAAAAAAAAACATGATCAACAAATTCAATTCAGAAATACCAGAGAAAAAATAGGTGAGAATATAATAATGCTAGCATAAGAAAAGAGAAGATTTTCTCAAAATTGATTCTATGCGCTTTGATAAAATTTTGCTAAATGAACTTTGATAAGCCCCCTCCCCAAAAAGAAATCGCCAGTCCTAAAAAATGCCGGATCTAAAATTAGAGGTGAATACCAAATACAGTAAATGGGGTTGTTATAAAGTATTTTTATTACTGAATTATTAACCTACGTGTAACTCAATTGACCAGCGAAAGGTATGTTACTTGCAGTTTTCTTTCAGAATTGAAGATTTCCAATGGATCATACCCCAAAGGTACGTCAAACAGTCAGGAGGGCTGTGCCAAGGAGGCGCATAACCGTAAAGAAAATGGATTTCCAATCATCGATTCTTCTTTGGTTCACTTTTTTCGCAACTCATCGTGTCATCTTTTCTTCCCATCAGTACTGGAGGATTGAGATAAAACATAACCATTGTGACCAGGGGATAGATTGATTTGGTAACATGTCATTCATCGCTTCTACTCTTACAAACTTAACGGAACTCTAAAGTATTGTACAAAATTAAAATACCAAATAATTTTTAATTCTTATACACTAAGTCTCATATCTACTTTAAAAATAATTACTTTGGTTAAGAAAAAATTTAATGATTATTTCTCGAATTTCGTAGTTTCATAAAAAATCTTTGTTTACATTCTATTACATCCATATCAATCTAATACTTAAATCTAATTAAGTATTAAGTTATCTAATTATTATTATCTAATTAAGGTTAGGTTAGGTTAGGTTAGGTTAGGTTAGGTTTGGTTAAGAAAAAATTTAATGATTTTTTTCTTGAATTTTATAGTTTCATAAACTTCTTTTTTTTTTTACATTTTATTAAATCCATATTAATCTCTATACTTAAATATAATTCTTTGAAATAGGCATGTATAAACATTAAGGAAACAACTATCCAAATAGATCAATCAACTTCAAATCCATCTTACATAATTTGTAATTTAACAACGAACAAATTTATTCATAACTAAGATTTTCTTAGAAACCGAATTTTTAAATAACTATTTCAAGTGAAAAACACACGATCTAGACAGGGTAGGTTTCAATTCCCAGTTTAGGTCGTGCATTTTTTCAATTGAAATAATTATTTAATTAAATTATTAGCTTATTAAAAAATTGTATTAGTGTTAAAATAAAAAAATGAACGGAATATTTGTTTAAATAAAAAATTAAATTGTGAACACCAAATTAAAATCACCTTTAATAGTTTCTAATTTTAAATTTCCAATAATAAATTCGATAGTAAACTTAATTTAAGGAATATTTTACGTTTAGTTTTTCCTTCATACGAACGTATAAGATGTTAAGGGTAGTTCTAGCTACAGTGGGTTTTTGTTACATACAAGTAACTTGTTGGAATAAATATAATATTATTTACCTTTCAACTCAAGTCGCTGACACAGACAAAACAATATTATAATTAGGACAATCTTAGTTCCGACATCCCCAAGCCTCGGCGTAGAAGTTATCTAAGACTATTCATAGATTATAAAATAGCGAAAAGTAGTTCCAGATCTAGGCTATCTGGGGAATGCTAGGCATGTGCCGGCATTGCGATATCTAGTGACAGTATAACTGCTCATTGTTACCCCATTAGTACACATTACACAACTAAAAGATTTTATTTTTGCATTCGTTGCCAAGTTATAATTATGTCAAGTGTTCTTTCGCCACGAATTCCTTGTATGTTTTATTGTTTTTTTGCTTCGTGTAACCTATACTTTAAAATTAAAACAAATACCAAAGTGTTACGATGACTTTCTCTAATAATAATTGTGATTTGTTGTTTGTAAGGAATTTCGAGATATATCTTTATAGTCATTGTTTATTTTGTTGTTTTGTTTATTGTTTATACATTGTTTGATTTTTTCCCGTAGGGAGTAGATTAAGGGTGGTGACATGCCTCATTATAATCCCAAACATTCTTTGATAAATTTATCACTTTAAAATTATGAACAATGTGCATTACATTTAGAAAGTTTCTTTCATGCTGTGTCTTCTTGGACGCGAAAAGAAATGGAAGGAACACTAACAATATTAAGGAACTGAACTTGTACTAAAATATAGAATTGTTACATTGGTTGTAAGTCCAGGTTTATCAATAAATATTCATGCATAATCTAATTATGAAACCTGTCTATTTATTTGGTGTCGTGTATAAAACAACCATGTAGCCTAACAGAGTTCAAATATTTCAAAACAAAATACAGCTGAACATCGTCATCGTTCGGAATAGTGATGAATACAGATTCCAGAACTCAGGATATAACTAGTAAAATTTTAAAAAAAAATGCTGCAAAATATGAATTTCAATAACTGTGGATATCCTACTCCATCAAAACTATCATAATTAGAAAGTTGAAGAAGACAAGGGATTAGAATAATGTTTGGAGTACATGTGTATATCACTCCAGCATGTTCGATGAACTTTAACATACCATTTAAAGCGTTCAATCATAAGATTTTGAAGGGAGGGGGGAGGAGTTAACGGTTAGTATTTGAGACTACTTTTATCTTGGAGTGTTTTAAAGAAAAAATGGGAATCTGACGATTTTCAAAGGATAATGAAATATCAACTGGATAAAAAAATCTTGCAGGTAGAAGTAAATCAAAATTTACAATGAAATCAATTACATCAGACACACGGCCAAATCGTGGCCAACACGTCAAATTTGACATGTATCAAATATCGCTTCAAGATAGACCCTGACCACAGAATTCAATGATCGACTACAATTACGGTCTTGCGAGATTTATCGATCCAAGCTTCTCCAAATTGATATCGGTAACCTTTAGGGTTAATAATGTACTACAATCGTGAGGCGACTGACATTTTAAAGATATGTTTGAAACTTTATTGGTTTTTGGTGATTGATTTATAGGTTACGTTGGTCACAGTGCGAGCTACAGTACATGTTTGGTTCATTCTTTTTGGAGGGGATTTTGCAAAATATAAGGTGAGAATTGTTAGTATTGTGTTGTTGATTATTGGATCATGTTGATTAGTGGCATCGTGTTATTTACCCAACAGAATCATATAATTTACTACAAGCAGATCCTCTAAATGTAATGCTTAAAAGTTGATTACTTGGGAATTCGTAGATCAATGAAGTCTTACCTAAGTTTATGTCTGTAAAGTTAATGAAGTCTGTGTAAGTTTGTTTGAATAGTTAGCACACCGGTTTACTGAATTTCGTACACCACTTCTTTCTTAACGTCATTTACACTTTAACAGTCCTCGAAGACGGGTATATTTAAAAAGTCTCCACACGCTCCTGTCAGTGTCTCGGTTCATTAGGACCTTAAAAGTGTACTTTTACCAAAGAATTACCATTCGCTACGCTCTGTTGGTGACTCGGCTCTCCCTGATCTCGAAACTATACGAATATCAAATTTTCTTTGGAGTTCAGGATTTGAAATTACATTTGTCTTCATAGAGAGAAATGTTTGGTACCGTCTCATGCAGAATTGAAATCTTTACATTAATTGTATCTAATTTAGTATGTTGCATATCACAAAAAATAAATTTAGTATGAACAAAAAAGTATTTAAATGGCCGACATATAAATGGTTCAATATAAGCATTCAACACTAAATTTCATATTGACGACATCGACAGAGGTACTGCATGTGGAAAATTACTTTTGTCTACAGTTGTTGACAAAGGTGGCATTTTGTTCCTTTTCTTTCTTTCTTTCTTCACATTCTTACTTTTGTAATTTGTTGATATTTCTAAATTGAAAATCAGTGGTTTTAGATTTCTAGGTCATTATTAGTTTGCAAAACAGCTGATTTCTCAACAGTTTCACTTTGCCCACTACTTTGCACACTACTTTGCTCATTCCGAATGGCAACCGAACAAAACGAAATTTAGGTTAAGTTTATTTGAATTGATTTATAATATACAGAAAATGTCCCGTATGTAGATTAGATTAATTCTTACATGTAAAATAACATAAATAAACAACAAAACACCGTTTTAAAGTCGAAAAGGGAAGTATTATTCATGAAGATGATTGACAGTGTATGTACAAGGAGAGTATATTTCGTTTGCCGAGTTTTGAAGTTGGCAATCCCGTTTCCTCAACAATACACCTAAGTTATTTCTAATATTCATAAATAACCTCAGTTTTGACTTGAGAACTTCTACTCAGTGTTGATGTGTTGTTTAGCACTACTGCTATATTTTGTGTAGTTAGTTTTAAAATATGCACAGTTCAGAGGATGAAAACCTGCCAAATACCCCGCCTAAATTAGCGGAAAAAGCTAACAACGTTGTACTAAATCTCCTTCCTTTCAAATCAAGGAAAAAGTACGACCGCCAGTATGAACTGTTTTTATCACAAATTAACAACTGTAGACAAAGTATAATGTGCAATTCGTGATCAAAGTGTCTTTATTAAACTCGAAAAAATTGACGCACTCGGCAAGCCTCGTGCGTCAACATTTTTCTCTCGTTAAAAAAAGTGCCACTTTGCTCACTAGTTGCACAAATAACTATTTCACTTTTCTAAGCGAAACATGAATACTAAAATAACAGAGGTCGAAATTTTTCACGGTTAAGAAACTTGACCTTCGTATGCTGGATAAGTGAAAAACTGATTTGTTCAAAATTTTAAAATGTGTTTTTTTCTCGCATATACATAATTTTCATTAGGTTGTCATTCAAAATTCAATAGTGAGTTTTAATCAATATCGGTTTAACTCATTTACATAAGATATTTGACCTTCAAAGGCTACGTTTTCAGTTTTTAGCACTTTCAATTCTTTTCGAGATAGTATGGCAATTCCAAGAGAACCATCCTAAATCTACGCTTTTTTCTCATATAGTCTAGTTATCAGTTAGATCCTTTCATGTTTTCTATCCGGTCTCTTTTGACTAACGCTTGTCATCTAACCAACCCTGAAGTTATTATAGTACTCTTTAAGTATGTGTCTTTATTTTATGTTCCTTTTTTTTATAAGGCGATGATGACGGAGGTTTTTACCGTTAAACAACAATGACAGAAAATATAGATAACAACTAATATGTTTTGTCTGAATTTTTAAATGGAAAGTTTGAAATCTAAAATTTTGAGTTGTCCTAAGTTATGGGAAAAATACTTAAAAATATAAGTAAAATATATTTACAAAATTAATTTGATGAATATATGCCTACTTCTTTGGGATGTAGAGTATTGTAAGAACAGACATTATTTTAAAAGATATTATTGTTATATAGATTGCAATATTCATTGTAACCTAAATAAGTAATGTGAAATTAGTTAATAGTCTTGACATTTATTTGTGTATCTATAAAGAAAATGTAGGGTATTGCAGTAAGGTCAATGTCATTATTAGAAAAATGTTACCGAAAAGTAATACAAAACGTGTATTGCTTTAGTAAATTTTGTAAGAACAAATTAGAACGTTTCTTTCTACAAAGAAAGCAAAATATTAGTTGTCAAGCAATTAATAATTCCTGATTATAATATATATATATTATAGTCAAGAATTATATAAGGAATTCTATAAGGAATCGGTTTCTATTACTTTACATACTTTTTTGAAAACGAGATAATTTTATATATACGTTTTAAAAAAAGTATGTAAATTATTGGAAACCGATTCCTTGTCCCCGCTTTTATATACAACGTGTTGAACTTTACAAATTAGATATAACGCTCCATTTAATTAGAAACTAACCAAGATGATTGTATGTCATAGGTTAATGATGTGTTAAAAGCATACTTCGTTGAAGTTCGACTTTCTCCGTCTGGCCGATACATACTGCTGAGTAATGCAGCGAAGTTTATAGACCTACTTGCAATTAGAGACTTTAAAATCACTTTACTTCCTCATCTGAACTTTGAACCCTAAGAAAACGAGGAATCTCAAACGGTGCAATTATTTAATAAATTTTGTTCAGTGTATTATTCTAATTTAAGTTTTTATTTTATTTTTTCATTCGGACAAAATATATTACATTGAATACTTATTGATAATGTCTTTCTGTTAAAATTATCATACTTAGTTTAAAAAAATCATTGTACAAATGTACAGGAGTACAATATAGGCTAACAAAACAACTAATAATATTTTCAAACCAATAGGGTGAAAATGTAACTTCATTTAACCAAGACTGTAAAAGTATAATAAGATAGGAAGAATAATTGGGTGGTGATATTAAACAGGAGTATTTCATGTGAATCGGTCGAGAAGATCTCGAGAGACTCTAACTCTTGTACAGACTTATCATATAATCTTGGGTTAGATCCTTCTCTTTCATCTTTCCTCAAACAGGTCTCTCTAGAGTCTAGACCAACCATGTTTCTTCTGATCCTGATTACTGGAGAACTAAGGGTCTTTCATTTATAATCTTCTGTTTTATTTTTAAGGCAATGATTAACAAATTTTTTTGCATTTAAACAACAGGAAAAAAAATTTTTTAGAAGAAACAAAACTGTCAGACATTTTTAGACCGATAAACTAGTTAAAAACTAAAACGCTTCAGATATTGATGGTATACCTCATGAAGTACATAATAATAATCCAGGAAAAACGACAAATATATTATTGCTACTGAAAAGAATGAGTATCAACAAAAGTTCAAAGTCAAAAGTTAAGTTATAATATTAAAAGTTCCCAATAGATTTTGTTAAGTTGAAAATTACAGAGGAATAAAACTCTGGCCAGTTTTAGGTAAAATATTCACCCGGGTAGTATTGGGTCTTCTAGATAATATAGTGAGGCATCTGAAGTAGAATATTGATGGAAGAATTAGTAGAAAACAGATGACTTTGAACCTGGTAGATCCTGGGTTTTCTAGTGAACATATGTAATGTAGGTTAATAAAATATTATCTGTTATATGTCCGTATAGTGATACTCTTTTGTGCTAACACTACCGCGATTTCAGATGATTTCACCGTCATCGGATGTTGAAAATATCACTCACATAAGGTTGTCAGAACATTAAATATTTTACAACATATAAACATTACAACACAAACACAAGACACAAACAACGTACGCATTAAATTTAATTAGTTTATTCAGCACATTCGTGGTTTTCAGTTTGAGAGCCGGGTCGTAACTGCGGATAAGGATCTCCTATGGTCGATGACATTCCTCCCTCCCTCGCAAAATCATTTGATATCTTCACGTTTATCATTTGACCTTCAAGGTTACCTACATTTGATATTATTAAGATATTGTGTGGTTTCATTTTACTGCCTTTTAAATCTTAAATACACTCATGTATATACTCTTTTCGCAAAACATTAACACCTTCATGTTGATCTTTAGATTTGTGTAATTGTGATCGAAATCAACAAGGTGTGCAGCAAAATTGGATTTTATAGTGTTATGTTTTGGTTTTTGCAAATGTTCCTTAAACCTTTTATCAAACGAACGTCATGTCTGTCCTATGTAGTCATTACAAATCAACTTGTAGACTCCAGTACGTTCAACTAAGTCTTTTTTTTAAAATTTTTGTAAACATTCTGTTGTAATTTTGTCTCTAATTTATTGTTTGTACTGTAAGTCACGGTGATATTGTTTTTGGCCAATTCGTTTTGCAAGGTGTGCTTTAAAAAACTCTGGAGCCGAACTTTTTCTTTGGATTACTAAGCAGGAATATTTTTATATTGTGTTTGTTCTTATGATTTTAAACTATGTTATCAATAATATAACTGATATAACCACTGCTACGTGTTTCAATATTAATGCTTTATTATTGAAATCTTCTGTGGAAAGTGGAAGTGACAGAAGCCTAAGTACGAAACTACGATAAGCCGCTCTTTTATGTTGTATAGGGTGATGAGAATTGTTGTGTATAGATTAAAATGTGTGTGAAAATAGGCTCAGCAATCTATAGAACAGTCATATGTATACAATATGTAATCGTATCCGATTGTCATTTGAGGATCTCGCTGCCAAATTACATCAAATACAATTTAAAACCGTGTCAAATTTGCATAAAACATTTCCTACTATATAAATCAACCGGCCGTGAACTAATTTCATGGTGTAGAGTGTACGATGAACGAATGAGCATGTAAATTCGATTACTTGTTTTGTGTTGTTTTTATTTTAAGAATCAATTGTTCAATAAAAACAATTGTTTGTTATTATTTTTAGTATTTTAACTTTCTTTACAAATTACAATTGATTTGAAATTACGATTTATCTTTATTTGAAATTTTGTTGTATTCTTTATACTCATTATACTAAGTGTAGGGTAAGATTGGTAGTCGATAAAAAATGTTGACCTACGTTTGACAGATGTTCAAATTTCGCAGCCACCTGAAACTAACAGTGATCCCGGTTATCTGTGGTCGTTGTCTGCTGTACGTTATCACGGAAGCGGTCACAAAAATAAAGATATGAACATGAAATTTGCTACAGAGAACTATAGTATGCTCATATAGAACTGTAATGAAATTCAGAATAACAGAATTTAAAATGCTAAAATGGCTGCCATTTTAAACAATTTTTTGTTCATATTTCATTTGTTAATCAACAAATTAACGATATTTGCAATCTGTTTAATAAATACAATTTGCATTTGTTTTATTTTGTACATGTTTCGAAATATTTAGCACGAAAAAATTTAACAGGCGCCATTTTGAAATATTTAAGGGTCACATTAGATTTTGTTAAATGTAATTCAGAGCAATGGATTTTAGAATATTGATTAAAAGTTTTTAAATCCATAAATATTTTGTTTCTAGGTCAATCTGGGTGTTGTAGACAACTACCAAGAAATTATTAGTTTTCTGCGTTTTATCAAGAATTTGATCATCATATTACCTACAGAACAAATTAAAAAAATATATATATACAGTATTTGTTTATCATTAAAAAAGGAATATTTTATATCATTTGTGAATTTGATGTAAAGTTAATGGGTTTTGAGATATTCAATTTTAAATAATTTAAACTGTCGCCATTTTGAAAATATACACAATGAAAATATTTATTTTCGGTTCACTTGTAAAACATAACATATAAAATGCGTATAATAAATCTGAACTCAATATATTTATATTTTGCAAAGTTATAATGTTTTTATTAAAAAAAAAAAAAAAAATGGCGGCCAGTTGGAAAACTAAGTGTTTTCGGAAAAATTTATTTTAATTTTTTTTTTATCCTGGCCTACAAAATCATTTCCTTAAAATGTTTGACAGCTTATTACGGGACATCCTGTATGTGATGACAAATAGCGAAATTAAAGTAATCACGAACACTGCCCTCCCAAGAAAATTTGATATTTAAAAAGTGGAAGAGTGCTGGGCCCTAAACCCAGAGGTTCGTGAATCGTAAACACGCTCTACTACCATTTGCAACGAAATGGGGTGGAAAGAGGAATGGAGGAATTGGGGATAAATAGTTCTTTTTAGTTCTCCGCTCATTTGGGCCACCGGGAATCATATTACCCGACTAAACTGACCCGTGGGCAAATCTCACCTGGCCAGCCATTTTGATAAGACTAAGTATAAAATTAATAAAACTATAACCAATCTAAATACTCTATGATGGTAACCTAATTAAATTAACACATCAAGCAAGATTTGTGAATAGTTTTGACTTGGATAACACGAACGTGGTTTTCTACTTCAAACCTAAATTTATTACGTTACGGTTCTAAAATTTAATCCGGTGCGCGGTTACCATACGGTCCTTTCAAAAATGCCATAGCTAGTCATTTTAGGGGGTAGTTATCCACTCGTATCACGTACTTGATTTCACATTAATAATCTGAGCGTCTGCCACGAGTTCGCTCCGCGCACTGTGTTTGTCATTTTGGCCGGCGTTTGCGCATCTCTTCTTGCTAAGGTGGAAGAGGGAAAATTTGAATTAGAAGCCTGTATTCCCCCTTCCAATTTCTGGCTAGGCAATACGCAACCATCCGAAGTTATTAGGCAACCAAGAGGTGATTAACCAGGGCGGTGATGGATATCGTCAGACTATAGTTACGAAAGTCGCATCTCCGACACGGGCGTAGCGAGTGGAGGTTCTTTCCCATATGTACAGCTTGAAGGTCGTGCAGGGGTTACCTACTGACACGAGCGAAGCGAGTGTACACGGTTTAGTATATCTTTGTCCACGAGACTCGGTCATCAGGAAAGTAATGCCATACACAATCACTAATATATTTATAGAATTATTACTTGGGTGAACAATTGTTTCGTTTATGTGTCACTCATTATCAGATCTTGCACTCGAAAACACTTTTACTACATATATAAAAATTTTTAAACTTTTACAAATACGCATATATACATTTAAAAATTAATAAATTAATTTGTGTCATAGTAACAGAAGCACTGTTGTTCACTTTCTCGAACTGTAAGTTATGATGATCCCTGACAAATAGACGAAACCTGACAAAAAACCTGACAACATTTTATTATTGATCATTCAAATTAGTCAGAGATGTAATACTTTATAAGAATAAAAGGTTAGGATAACACCATAATAATAAATTGACCATCAATTTACCCCCAAAAAAAGTTGAAGTTCAGAAAACC
Source organism: Aphrophora alni (assembly GCA_963513935.1). Classification (NCBI taxonomy): domain Eukaryota; kingdom Metazoa; phylum Arthropoda; class Insecta; order Hemiptera; family Aphrophoridae; genus Aphrophora; species Aphrophora alni. The sequence continues at coordinate 4,400,811 of OY740775.1, forward strand.
TGTGAAACAATAATTGTTTTAAACAAATTTACCCAACTGGGTAAAACCTTTTGATACAAATATGTTAAAAATTTCTTACAAAAATCAATATATCAACTTTTGTATATTACAATTGTAGGATTTGCTTTAATTATATTCTATGATAAGGCTGGGTAAGTACCACGATTAACTTGTTTTAATTATTTGTTTAGTATTTTTACTGTTTAATTTTGTGACCTTATTTAAGTAATAATAATTTTGTTTTCGTATCTTAAATTAGTGTGTAAATTATAATTTATGTTTGTATTATTAAGGGTAGGGAACTATCTGTTGTGAACTCATCAATTTTCATACCATCTGAATTTTCTGTGTTTATTTAATTCCTGATTTAGCTAGTTTTATAACAGTTCTAAAATTTATTCATTTCACGTTTAGCCCTGTTTGGGTGTTTACACTTCCTTTACTGTGGCTAATTAAACTTTTAACTTAATTCAACAATGGGAAATATGGAAAATCGAGACAGGTATTTTTTCTAAACATTAAAACACTTTAAACTCCTAAACAAGTGGGTTTATCAAATAAGTATATAGAATAGAAAGTCTTGCAATTTAATTTTGTGTAGAATTAGATTTAAGGTTTTAATACGAAATTTTAAAGATGTCCACCAAATTGGTTAAATTCTCTCTTTTAAGTTTGCAAAACGGGTTTTTAATTTAACGTTTTTCGAAAGGTCAATAGTTTATGAGATGCCAATGGAGGTAAAAATAAAATATGACTCTCTATATATCTTGGATTACAACGTCCTGATATGGTTGTTATGAAACCACAACATATTGAACACGTAAATATTTTGACCATTTTGAAGAAAGTAATAAAGTTTAAGTATTTTGAGCTCTGACATCAAATGTAGATTTTGATTTTACCATAACTTATTGAACATTTTGGTTTTAACACTTACACCGGTTTTGGTTTCAATACTTGTACCGGTTGTCTCACCAAATGTAAACCTACAACTAACTTTAAAAAATATATCTAATAGGTGACTCCTCTTACTTTTGACGTAACATTTTTCAAAGTTATTCAAATTCTAAAAATGTGTCCTCTATTTTCCAGCAATGCACTCATCTTTAAAACTTCTGATGGAAAACCTTATATTTTATGTTTGATAGATTTATTTCACATAGAAAATGTAATTTTAAGATTTTTATATCCGTTGTGTTATATATATATATATATATATATATATATATAACACAAATATATATGTGTGTGTGGGGGAGGGGGTTGTATGTGTGTCATTTCTGTGGTTTGGTCACTCAGTACGCCCATTGAAATTAACTTTGTCTTGAAATTGAGCATCGTATGTCTTGTTAGAAATGAAAGCATCTTGTTTTATGTAATGATTTTACAAATTTAAGTAACAGTAAACTAAGTAGAAAAAACATTTCTTTGTCTCTTTATCATTAATAATTATTAATTATTTAAATCAAATTTTAATAGTCGTATTGAGCGACTAGGATACCTCAGTTGGTAGAGCATTGGTCCTGTGTAAAGCCAAAGGTCCTGGGTTCGATTCCCAGTCTAGGTCGTCTAGGTCGTATATTTCTCTCTCTCTCTCTCTCTCTCTCTCTCTCTCTCTCTCTCTCTCTCTCTCTCTCTCTCTCTCTCTCTCTCATAAAATATTAGGGGTTCCAGTAGAAGAAATTTTCCAGTTGGGTTTCATATTAGAAATTTTGGAAATTTAAATACACGGCAAAAAAAATGATACTTAAAAATGAGAAGAGTCCCGTCAGATATGTAATAAAACGTTAGCTATTCGTTCACTTTAGGAGAGACACCCTGTATTTATAGGCATGAATACGAAAAGATCGAAGAAAGTGATTAAGAAGTCGTTTTTCGCAAAAACAAATAAACCCTGAAGCAAACTTTGTCGAAATTAAACACTTTAGTGAAGTAAAAAAAAAAAAAAATCAAGTTGCCTAACGAGGACAGTAGATCTCATTACTGTCATTTCTACGTTGATTTATTGTGAGTCAGAGTAGATAAAGACCTTCTTGAAGTCGAAACTCGCATATCACTGCCAGTTACCGCCCACGCTGCTGTAAATACCAACAATGTTGTTCTAATTTACAGCATCTATAGATGACAGTTGTGAATTTTTATGTTGTATTGTGCAAGAAAGTTGTAGAGATACTGATTTTGCTGGGTGATAGTATGTATCAAAGAACATCAGTTTACAATAAGGATTGTATATTCTGAACAAGAAAACATCAAATCGTCCAAAGGTCACACTTAGCAATCACAGATACAAAATAAAAACCAACTAAATCGTAATCAGTATAACAAACACACAGATCACAATTCTCATAAAAAATACGCCTAAGTATCAGACGCGTTTCAACGACAAGGTCGTCCTCTTCAGTGATACACGAGCTACTTCAATCAAACTAGTTATATAGTTATAATTTGTTTTAATATAGTTATAGTTTGATTGGTGTATCTCGTGTATCACTGAAGAGGACGACCTTGTCGTTGAAACGCGTCTTATACTTAGGCGTATTTTTTATGAGAAGTGTGTTCTGTGTGTTTCTTATACTGTACAATTTTTCTCATAAGTCAAGTTCAACATTTAATATAAATCGTATTTGATTAAAGTTGAAGTAATGTTCGGTCAAGATTGTGTAAATTAATAGTAACATTTTCTATTTCTGGTTTCGGTCTTTAATTTTCACACTTAACTATTATTTTAAAGATATTTCATGTTTTTTTTACCGATAACTCAGGGACTGGCATTTCTGGAGAGGTGGCGAATAATAGATTTTCTTTAGATTATCAGAGGCTAAACTTATGCGAAATTTGATCAACATTTTTTTCAGAATTTAAAAAATGTATTTAGTGTTTTATTTATCCTTAAATTTTTAGTTATCGAAATTTGAAAAGGGTTTTCCACGATATGGCTCTAATAAGCTAACGTATCAAAATTGATTAAAATGTGTATAATGCGTTTGGATTTTATAGACAAGACGACAACGTTGCCGCGTATACGGCACATGGCAGACGATAGGCAAACGAATGGGCAAGAGATAATTCCAAAAAACAATTTTTTAAACGCATGGGACCTCAAAATGGACGTATTTGCAAACACTCAATATCGATTTTTTGAACTGTGTTCAGAAATATCGTGCCAAAATTTAAGTGGTGATTACATTGGTTAAAATAAATAAAAACTGCCTATAAACAAGAAATGCTTCAATTTCCATCTGTCAGCCATTTTGTGTGTTTTTTTATTTTTTATTACAGCTTTTGAATTTCCATCTGTTAGCCATTTTGTGTTTAAAAAAAATGTTTTTACAGCTTTTGAAATTATTAAGAGTTCGAGTTGACCGTTACATTAAGAAATAAAATTTTATCTGATAAATTTACAAAATGGCGACCGTTTATATTTTTTCTAAATTTAATGGTTACTGATAAAAATATAACATAAAAAATGTGTATACCAAATTTTGACTTAAAATCTTAATAATTTCAAAGCTATATTTATTTGAATAAAACATCACAAAATGCCCGACAGATGGAAATGGGAAACGTTTCTGAACACATGTTTATAGGAATATTTCTTTGACCCTCATAACCACCATTTAAAGTTTGGAACGATATTTTCTGAACACTCTTTATATATAAATTGTTTATTAAGAAAAATGATTCATTTACAAACATTGGTACATTTAACGATAATCTTTGGTATGAAGACCGTCAGCTGAGTTCCAGTACAAATTGACGTTAACATCACATTTACAAAACACACAATGCTAATAAAATTAATATAACTCTTTAACACAAAATATATGTAAAATAAACAATGGCAAACTTGAGTATTAATTATAGGTAGGTTGTAAGAGAAGTATTTTTGTAATAATAAGGTGCAGTAAATATAAAATCAAATAGAATAATAAAAACATATAACAGATCAATAAAAACACATTAAATAAACAACGATAAACAAGAAGAAGATTGCTATATATAATAGTAACATGCAATAAATAATATACTTATAATATATATCTATAATAGTAGAAATATATGAAATAATTAACTATATAAATTTCTAATTTACAATAAATTTCATTAGCACCAAAATTGCCATTCAATATACTTAAACTTTTTGCGTTGTAATTGATGGTCTTCCAAAAATCACTTAAAGCTATTCATTCCGCCATAAAATGATAATCAACTTCAAATCCGCATTGCACACACAACATAATAGGAAACCTCCCACTATCCAATTTTTATTATTATTTAATTTAACTATATCAGTCCAAACATTTTTTTATATGTTTTCTGATAAATTTTTATAAATAAATTTTTTATAAATTTCTGGTAAAGTATTTTAGTTGTCATTCCATGTTTAAAAAAATGCCGATTTACAAGATGAGTGCTGCTATTTTTAGCCCTCAACAGCTGAGCGTATTCACGTTTTGTCTGTTAACAAAGTGGAAAGGTAGTCAAACTGCGTCTAAACGTGTATATTCTCAAATAAATTCGACATCCATTTTTTTTTTAAATTACATATATTTGAGAAATTTCATTACTAAAATTGTCTATTCATCGACTGGACATTCAGTTTGACCAATCAAACGTTTCAAAAAATTATTTAATGACCTACTTATAATACTCAAATTAAAAAATTTCAGCTGTTTTTATATACATTGTAGGAAAGTTTCAAAGAAAATCGTGTTAGCACACGATACAATTTTGTTAGTAGGACTAACCAAAAAAATAAATAAATTGGTCACATTTTTTCGGTTTTAAATGTTTAAACTCTAATTGCTTTTTAAAGAAAAAAAAGTTTATTGAAAATCTGCCAACGAAATTTTTAAGGAGTCAAAAGGAAGATTTCATTTTGAATTGGAAGCAGCAACGAATTCGGTTTGCCTACTTAAGGACTTCTTTGCAAAATTGACAGTAACAAAAACTGTTTTGTTTTTTTTGGGCGGGAGCGGGAAGCGGAACTTACCCACTTTTAATGCAATCAGGTAACCACGTCATCTGTCACGACACTAGTTTATCACTTACTTGAAGTAAAAGAGAGTGGGAATAAAATGAGTAATAAAATCTTGAATAATTGGTAGGCTATGTATTTGAGTTATTATAAATTGTCCAGTGCCTCCCTGATCTTTGTCTAATTTGGTAAAAAAATAAATAAATAATTCTTATTGGCTTGAAAATTTTAGGTTTTTAAGAGGCAAAATTAAAATTAGTAAATTGGTTTCATAACATAATTTTCACCCAATTTTTGCATACTTTGTTATATCTGTAGTTATAAACAAACCCCAAGTATTTGGTCTGAAAAATAATATTTTCGTTAATTTGAGTAATACCTATTTTTAAGTATACAAATAATCAATTTAACTAAACTGAAGAGGAATAAAATCACAAGAAGTTTGTGTTTTTATTAAAATGTACAAAACTTAAATAATTTCCGAGACATTACTGAAAATGTACTTTCACTAATTTATTAGAAATGAAATTAGATGTTTTTTGCTAGGACAATGAACACATAAACTCCGCGTGAAAGACATTTTGTAGATGATACCTTTATAAAACTTTCTAAATCGCCTCTAAAATCAATGAGAAAGTTCTTTACAGTTAATCTTAAAAGAACACGTATTGCGAAAATATCTACACCATTCTTCAGGCGAGAGCACGGAAATGCCAATGTTGCCTGAAGATTCGCATAAATAATCCTGCTAGAAATTATGATTGAAATGCTTTTTAAATCACAGTCTACACAAAGCTTGGGCCAGGTCATTCCCAGAGCCCTGTAATCAGAAGACGAACGCGTGTCTGAGTTTGTGAAATCATCTCAAATCACGATCCAGCAATCATTCAGAATAACACCTGTCCCTGATATGTAATAGACCTGTCCATCAACTTTAAAATTGATCTTTTAATCTGTAATTAATAATGATATTACATTTTGTAAAAGTATAAAGTTAATTTACAATGATATGTATACAACTGTGTCGTTATTACTTCTAATTTAACCTACCTGTTATGTTCTTGTCATTTTGGAAATACATTTTGACTGGTGTATGTGTTCTGTTGTACAGCTCAAATGAAGGAATCCATCCATTTGTAACAACATTGGTTTTTAGTTAAACTATTGCATAACTCGAAACTTTCTACTATTTTGTTTTCTTATTTTTGTATAATTGAAAATTTAGGGAAAACGTTTAAGTTTTCAAAATCTGGCCTAAAGATTAAGTTGAGTTCTTTAATGACCCAAACAAAACAAATTTGTCGCCATCTAACCAATGATGTGGGTTCGTAATTTACAAATAAAAGTAAAAAATCGTGATTAGGAGTTGTTATTGAAGACCGATTTGATTAAGACATATTTGAAGAAATTACACAAATCGATTTACAAAATCACAAGAAAAATAAAACTACTTTTCAGGAATAACTGGTGAAAAAGAAAATCTTGATTGTTGTCTTTTAAAAGTCGTTATCAATCAAATTAGATTTATGTTTAGAGCGAATTAATGGCAGAAGTGAAGCAAGTTTAATCTCTCTCTCTCTCTCTCTCTCTCTCTCTCTCTCTCTCTCTCTCTCTCTCTCTCTCTCTCTCTCTCTCTCTCTCTCTCTCTCACGACACAAAAAACCGTCATATATATATATATATATATATATATATATATATATATATATATATATATATATATATATATATATATATATGAAATCATTTACACCGTCCGCGTGCTGTTTGTGGAACTCTTTCCCGAACTCTTAAATATCTGTCGATTGTCATGTCCAGTTTACTAGGTCACTCAGGAGTCTGATTGACGTAGGTCCTTAATTTTATGTATGTATATGTGAAATGTACGTTTAAATATATATGTGTATATTTTGTCTTTTTCCAAGGCTGATTAATGTTTTTGTCATTAATTTAAAATAAATATTCTCTGTATTAACTATTAGATACTAATTTTTTAATTTATTTTGCTATCATCTATATTTAGTTTTAGTTGGAATAAAATAATAAAAGGAATTTTGTTTTTATTTTTTATTATTAATTCTTATTATTTCATTTTAATAAACATCAACTACCTTTATTTTGTAATTCTAGTTTCGTTTTTATTATATTTTAATGTATTTTTGAGTAGGGTTAAGTAGTTGAAATGATCCGATGGTCCTAACTTCACCCCTTTAAATGCTTAAAATGCCCCGAGCGCCCAAATAATATTGAAAATTTTATTTTACATTTTACGCTACGGGACCTAACCTAACCTAATCTAACCTTACAGGCTTAAATGCTTCATTGAGGTTAAATTTAAACACATACTACCGAAATTGCGCTCGGGGCAACTTCAGCATTTCTGGTCTTGCAAGGCGACCCTTCTTGATCCTCTTTAATGAGCGGGGCAGTTTCATAGTCCCCGTATAGACTAGACCTGCCCAACACCAAAGCGGTAAAACCTAATTATTACAAACTGAAAGCAAAGGATTTAGTTAAAAACAAATCCAATTTTAAATCATATCTCACTCCTGAAGTCCTTCATCAGGTCATGACTGCCAATAAACGTAAAACGTCGAGTTAAATAGGTTTTCATTAGTCTGAAATGCACTTCTCCAAACGACCGCTATTATGTTAATATCCAACAAAACGTGAGCAAAAAAAAACCGCAACAGCTGTTCAAAATGTCGATAATTTGACGCAAACAAACTGTGTTAACCGCGGTCGTTACCCGTTATTGGACGGAATAATATCTAATCCCAATCAAAGCGAAGAGAAGAAGTGTCTGAGTTCAAACGATCCGCAGCAAGCTCATGCCTTTACAGGGTTTTAACAGTTTGCATTTATGGCGTCGCTTGATTACTTCGTTCGTTACTGCACGCTACAAGAAACTTTTCTTTATTGGCGTATTAATTGTACTGCTAATTGTAAAGTTGCGTCTAGGAGATGGGTTTTAGAGTTTGTTGGCGTGTATGTACGATTTATATTCAAACGTGTTTTCTAATCAATTTACTGTTTTATCAGCGGTAATTTATATTTATTGTATATCCTAGAAGTGGGTAGTGTAAAGTATGTTAAGATACAAAGACTTTCAATTAGAAATAAAGGATTTACGAGTCAATATAAAAATGGAAAATAAGAAAAAAAAAAGAAAAAAAAACAATTCATAGAATTAGTAAACGTAGAGAAACTTTACGATATAGAAGAAATATGAAGTTCAACAAAATTAAAACAATAAGAAGCGGTAAACAGTCATTAGGGTTTAAATTTACAATTTAATCTTTATGGTTTTTTTTAAGTAGTTAGCACTTAGACCTTCAATCGATTAATGTGTGGTTAGCAGTTCATTATTTGTTCTACCATTCTCAACCACAATTTACAACAATCGTAGCTCATGATGTTGGATCAACATAGAAATATTTTAAATCTTTGGTCATGTTAATACAAAAATCGTTGTTACTAATTATTTTATGATATCCTAAAAGGAAATGTATTAAAAAAAATTCTACTTTTTAATTTTGAGTATTTTGGAGTATAGAAAGGCTCCATTGTGGAATTTGAAAAGTTTTTAAGAGGTTTCAAGGAAAAAGAAACCAAAGAGTTAATTAAGTTATCTAAATAAAATCACGTACTTTTAATACGCCATCTTTGTATTCCTAAGTGTATTTTTATTATTAGAAATAACCCTTTTTATAAATTTAAATTGGTTGAAATCTCTAAACTGTATAAACCAAGGATATGGATCAATTTTTATCCACATTATTAACAAAATATTTTTTATGGGATTTTTAAGGCAAAATTATATCACAGAAAAAAATTCTTTGGGATACATTTATGAAATAAACATAATGAGATGCATAAGGTGTCATGTTGCTATCTCAAATGGTTCCCGTGAAAATGAGTGTTAAACATTTAATATTTAACGGAGCAATTCATAAAAGCGCAATTCAATCTTGTGGGGGGTGGGCAGAATCAGGACGAAATTGTTCTGCACCTAATTGCAATTGTATAAATTATTTCAAATGAGAAGATAAAATAATGTAATATGCGTGAATTTGTTTATATTTAAAACTATCATTTCTAGAACATTATAAATGTAAACTTTCAATATTACCAGGGGTATTTACATGTATATATATATATATATATAATCACGGTTTTAACTGAATTTTTGAAGAAAAAAAAAACTTATGATTTGCTGAAAAATGTTACTGTAAATGTCTAAAGTTAAAAATAAGTTCGACAAATGTAAGAATTTATATGCCTGCATCCAATTTTCTAAGCCCTGTAAAATATGCTAGCCATATCATTTATATCCCTATAGTAGTGCACACCCTAAATATATTTCTGTTCATTATATAAATTCTAAAGTTAGTTTTAATATTACTATGTAGTAACAGAGTTATATTCCTAATAAATACACAAATTTCAAGTTCCTTTTAAGTCTGGATTACTAATTTGCTTTTCAGGCGGGTACAGTGTGGTCAGCACAACGAGTTACTTAACTTGAATTAGCTTCCAATCGTAGTTTTCTATATTTCTCATGAGTCTGCGGCAAAACCGTAATGTTTATAGCACCCACGGAAATTTAGTCTTTCACATACCATTAATGTAAGATCTATTAAGCAGAAATTGATGCGTAGCCTTGTTGTTGGAATGATTGCTCAATCAGATATCCACTAAAGAGTGTATGTGTGTAGCATTTCCAGCTGGATTAACATCTTATTTCGTGTAGTCTTGAGTTACATTTTTCTTTTTCATCAGACGCTATTTGTCTTCTAAGGCCAGGATGTTTTTATTTTATATTCTTTCACGTACCCAGAATACAAAGTAGAGTTAGTGTTTGATAATCGTCAAAAATGTCGACCTGGTATTCAAGTTTAATGGCTTCTGAAAATGGGAAAAGTGAATTTCGACATGCTGTCCGTCGTTTAACCTAACCTAACCTAACCTAACCTAACCTAACCTAACCTAACCTAACCTAACCTAACCTAACCTAACCTAACCTGACCTGACCTGACCTGACCTGACCTAACCTAACCTAACCTAACCTAACCTAACCTAACCTAACCTAACCTAACCTAACCTAACCTAACCTAACCTAACCTAACCTAACCTAACCTAACCTAACCTGACCTAACCTAAATTTAAGTTAAGAAGATGAAATTTTGTATAGAGAACTACTCACATCCCTTGACGAATATAGATAAATTATTGTCAAAAATGAAATTTCGCACCCTGAACAACTAAGAAAACATGATATCGTTACGAGATCCAGCAGGGAAGCAAAGTAAGTGTGCAAAACTACGAGTTCCGTTAGAGCCTAGATGATGTCATGATAAGTAGTGACTCATCTTCAACACCAGTCATTCTAAGGACTATTTTGCAGGATCCGGAGAAACGAATCTTAACAGAAAGATTTGTTTATTTCCTTATCGCCGTATTGTCTTCGAGGTGTTACAAAATGGTGCGGTTTACTACTTTTACATTTAAATTTATCGCTGTAGCTTCCCTTTGCCAACAATACATCTCAAGTACACAAACTTATCCAATTGTTATCTCTATAACTTGACCTTCCACTGTTGTTATCATGAAAAACAAACGGAAGAAAAATTTTAAAGTTGTGATACAATTAGGAGTTCAGGAAAAACTGGGTAAAACTGTTTCAAACAACCTTACTACACTACTGAAAAGACCCTTTACACTAGCAATAAAATTAAAAATTTCCTACATGATCCAGGAAACCAATTTTTGGGCTCTCTACATTTAGAGGATCTACTTGTTTCACATTATATTATAAGGCTCAATAAGTACAATGATACTTATAACAAAATCAATATGTTTTTTATAGGGCAAAGATGACAGAAATGATTTTCGCCTTTTAAACAACAACGAAAAGAAAAGAAGTGATTGTTAAGAAAAATCAGCACTACCTTGATCAAGTAAAGGACAATTTGTAGAGATGTACCTGAAACAGAAACAAACGACAAATATTAGATTTATTTAAATAAATACTAATTTACTTTAAGTACAACTAATTTTTAGTTAAAATGTATACAAATTTGTACAAACATATTTTAGAAGTTAAATTGAGAATTATTAAAGATATCACTATGTATTTGCATATCATCTTCACTAGATGTCGAAACATAAAACAGAGATAATAAACAAGTATTGCACAATCATCTCAAACACCCATACGTAAAACAAATAAAAAACACATAATTAATAAATGAGACCAAAACTTAAAATTCCGAATTTCACAAAGATTTTGATAAAATGTGTTAAAATATAGGCTGTACAGAAATGGTGCTAAAATATAGGCTGTACGGAAAAGGTGCTAAAATATAGACTGTACAGAAAAGGTGCTAAAATATAGGCTGTACAGAAAAGCTGCTAAAATATAGGCTGTACAGAAAAGGTGCTAAAATATAGACTGTACAGAAAAGGTGCTAAAATATAGGCTTTACATAAAAGGTGCTAAAATATAGGCTGTACATAAAAGGTGCTAAAATATAGGCTGTACATAAAAGGTGCTAAAATATAAGCTGTACAGAAAAGGTGCTAAAAAGAAAAATAACGTCGTTGTATCATATTTCAAAATCGTACAGACTCTTTCTATCATGATTCATTCCTACGATTTAACAAATAACCAAGACCGGCATTTAGCGAGACGGCGTCTAATAAGTAATCTTTATAAACTATATTTGAGTAAATTTATCAAAATCGTTTAAGCCGATTTTGAGAGAAGTAGAATTTGGAATGAACGGCAACAACCCCTAAAGTTTTAGTTATAAAAGAAACTTTTTTTTTTTTTAATCATAATATATTCCGACATTTCAAATTTAATCAAAATAAGCTCTCATCACAAACACAAAGTTTTCCCGTGAATAACTCACAAATGTTAATAAAAACAAAAAACACCACAGAACTACAAAACTACACATATTATCAATGTGATAATGCCATATTGTATTGTAATAATCCAAAGTATAAGCATTGAAGCAACCATCTCTGTTGTTCAAGAAGGAATTTCCAAAAGAAAATTAGCCCTCATCGGACGTACCTGTCACTGCCTTAACCAGCCACTACTTGAGGATGTCTGGCGAGAATCCAGTCTAACAAACATTATGTACTTGTTCAAAGTCCTTAACAAGTCTTCATTATTTTCAGCAAGTAATAAAAAATAGACGTGAAGGCAAAATCGAGATTTCATTATTGAATTGGACACTAAGTATCATGTTTGTAAACTGTATGTATTCTGGTCAAGAGCTGCGAATATTCTCCTTATCCCTTCTCTCAAACAGTGTAACTGAAGAGGGATTAGAACGTTAGCAAACTTTGAGAGTAGCGTTTCCAAATTGTCATGCGCAGGGATGAAGCTTTGTCGCAATCGTTCCGAGTTTCTAGTTTCTAAACTCAACAGGATCTAAACATTAAAGTATTAACTTTCTGGTATCAGGTAATATCGATGGCAGGATGTAAAACTAGCAGCTACTAGAGTTAGTACTAGCCTGTTGGGCAGGAAGCTTCCTGCACCTTCAACACAAGTCATTCTAAGGACTATTTTGCAGGATCCGGAGAAACTAATCTTACAAGAAAGATTTGATTATTTCCTTATCGCCGTATCGTTTTCGAGGTGGTAAAAATGGTGCGGTTTACTACTTTTACATTTAAATTTATCGCTGTAGCTTCCCTTTGCCAACAAAACATCTCAAGTACACAAACTTATCCAATTGAAATCTCTATAACTTGACCTTCCACTGTTGTTATCATGAAAAACAAACGGATGAAAATTTTTAAAGTTGTGTGACAAATAGGCTGACAAAGAAAATAATGGAATATGAAAACTTCTGTAAATAATATTTACTTTGTAAATAATGGTGGATATGGTTGAACATCGACAATAGTAGATAGTAAAATCCATAAATGCTGTTTAACGTTTTTTCTTCAAAAATAACTTATTTCTCAAATTATTTCGCAATGAACAACAACTTATTATTCTCATTAAGCTAGCCGTTATGGAAGAATGTTCTGTACCACCATCTGAAGACCTCACAAGATTGGTCACTTATTTACATCATCCAGTAAAATCAACGCTTTAAGTGACTTCCTCCCATTCTCTCCAGTCAGTTAACTAAGTTAATAAGCTCTTTTACAGAGAAATTCAAAGCAGTTGAACGGTGCAATAACAATTAAGGGAACTGTTGACAATAATTATCCACCATGAGCCTTGAAGCGATCACGTCTTTGCACCGACAATTGCTTTTACTAATCTAAGTACCATCAGATAATGCTCGGTAGTTTCCTCAAGCCACCAACGATAATTTCATGGAGATACTGAATAGTTTGGAATTAAAATCCTACTAATAATCTTTGAGGTTCCGCTTTAAAAATCATGAGATATGTGGATGCTCCCCTCCTCTCCCCTCAGGCGCTCACTGTAGTGCGTACGGGTGTGGCATACCCGAAGAAACTTACCCAAATAGATGAATTTATTCTTCAGATAGATCCCTCTTTTTCATCTTTCTTATCAGGTCTCTCTTGACAGATTCTTCTCTTCAGATTCTAACACTATTAGAGCATTCGGGAGCTACGGCCTTTATTTAATGTCTTTTTCTTCCTTTTTTTATACGAATATAACGATCGAGGTTTTTTGCCTTTAAAAAGAGAGAGGAAATATATTTGTAGACTCTTCTATCAATATTGAATAAACCAAAAATCAAGACTAGTCTCACTACTTTTTCATCGTCTTCGTCGTTCATGGTCTATAAAAATCGCCTACGATACCATCGAAATTTTTCAATTAGTAATTCATTTATTAAACTAGGTCGATTCATCTAAATACTTATTTTCATTGACGTATACATTTTAAATGATTATAGATAGGGAAAATTAAAATAAAACGCATTATTAGTCGTGCAAAAAATTGACTTCTATTTGATATATATGTATATGTATCTTATTTAATATAATATTTCCAGCAGAAAATATATGTAATATAAGTTTATAGAACGTATAAACTTAAAAGCAATATGACATTTTTCGTAGGATATTATAGTTCCTCTCTAAAGCTTGATAAAGAACAAGGAATCTTATTTTAGTAGCTTTGCGTATTTGTTCAATCTCGAGTCTAAACCTGCACGTTCACTTTTTTTTTTTTTACTCTAGATTAAGCTGTAGGTCTCAAAGTGTAAACGCCAGATTTAAAAATCTTGTTTCTGGACACACTGGGATTAGGTTTCCTTGTACATATCGTCATTTTGACGGTTAGCTATCTTTAGTATGTCGAGAGAATCTAGTATGTGTGTGGCACCCAAGAAGAGGTCATCCAGTAAATCCAAAACCACGCTGGAATACATTAAAACAAGCACGCTGACAGACTCCTGAAAGCCGAAGTTAAACTACCACTACATGAAAAATCCCCGTTTTAAATCTCAGTTGTACAGAGTCGGATCAATGATCAATGGTTACATATGGAAAGCGATGGCCCCGATTCCAAGATCAAGGATCTCTCCCGTTTTTCGTTTATAAATGCTAACTTCACTCCTCTAAGGTGGTAAGAAGCAGATAGTGTACAGATTTATAAGTTCTCTCTCTCTCTCTCTCTCTCTCTCTCTCACTCTCTCTCTCTCTCTCTCTCTCTCTCTCTCTCTCTCTCTCTCTCTCTCTCTCTCTCTCTCTCTCTCTCTCTCTCTCTCTCTCTCTCTCTCTCTCTCTCTCTCTCTCTCTCTCTCTCTCTCTCTCTCTCTCTCTCTCTCTCTCTCTCTCTTAAATTTATTAAAATGTATTTACCAACACTTATTTTAAATTCTTAATTTCATTTTGTAGCTAGTTTAAATTTAAGTTTGTTAATTTTTTACATTATCAAAGTTATTTTTAATTGTTTTTAATTTTTTTATTATTATCAAGTTTTATTTTATATTTTTATATATGTTGTTATGTTATATGGGGTTAGGTGGTAGAGAGGACTATACAGTCCAACCTCGCCCCTAAATAAAGATAATTCATTTATTCATTCTTCTCTCTCTCTCTCTCTCTCTCTCTCTCTCTCTCTCTCTCTCTCTCTCTCTCTCTCTCTCTCTCTCTCTCTCTCTCTCTCTCTCTCTCTCTCTCTCTCTCTCTCTCTCTCTCTCTCTCTCTCTCTCTCTCTCTCTCTCTCTCTCTCTCTCTCTCTCCTCTCTCTCTCTCTCTCTCTCTCTCTCTCTCTCTCTCTCTCTCTCTCTCTCTCTCTCTCTCTCTCTCTCTCTCTCTCTCTCTCTCCTCTCTCTCTCTCTCTCTCTCTCTCTCTCTCTCTCTCTCTCTCTCTCTCTCTCTCTCTCTTTCTCTCACTCACTCACTCTCTTCACTCTCTCTCCCTCTCTCTGTAAAATATTTGCGAATTATTTATTTGGTTAGTATTGGTCATCATCAAATGACAGCGTGGAGCGGAACAAGTATTAATTAAATGAAACCATGATCGACGAATTCACTATCATTAAAAACTTCATACTCTTTTTGTAATGAACGTACAACTCTTGAGAGTTTTTTTGACAGAGATTTGAAATAATTTGTCTATTTAAAAGACGAAAAACACACCAATATTCCAATTGGTGTCACAACAAAAATAATATCATGATTATACTCTATTTTAAATCTAATTGGTTAACTTTAAGTCAAATTAATTTTATCGTTTTTAAAATGAATCAGCTGTTATTGAATTTTGATATGTTGGTTATTACGAGTGATGAATGGTTAAACTTTGGAAAATAACAGATTGATCAGTTACAAATGTCCATACTTTCAGCATATTTGAAATGTTTAGTTGATCGTAGTTTTTAACTAGGTGAAAAATTACAAGTTTTAATTAAAAGCAAAAATCGTCATGATCTGTCAAATGTTTACGAAATACAGATTTTGTTACATTTCGATTTCAACCCTTTCCCAAGATAGCACTATTTACTTCGTTCACTCAGCTCCAATACGTAGTGGAAAACAAATTATCTAAAATGGTTATATATTTACAAGCTGTAAACTTTCTGGCTGAAGAAGTCCATTAAAAAATCAATAAATAAAGCACTTTATTACGCCCGCATTAGAGACTTTAACGATGGTATAGCAATGAGTTGTCCAAACGGCAAGTTAAATAATAAAAACAATGCGATTATGAACACGTAAAATTGCCAACAAGATATTTATTTATATAGGCTTGTTAGCGGCGTTCTAATAAATTAAAATCGAGTTTTCGAGAACTGGTATTGGGCCAGTCTTGTTGCCAGGTTCAGTTCAAATCTATGTAAATTGAGGGGACTGACCTGAATCCCTCTCATTAGTGGCTGCCAAACTCTCTCACGGAATTTGGGCCCAACTAATCTCTTTCTTCTGCAATGAGTTGCTATTAATCGACAAATTAGAAATATTTAATTATTTATTTTATTGTATCTTAAAAATAATTGTAATGGTTTATTCTCTTCTCCAGCTAGCGACAAAATTATAATTAGGTTCCTCTGAAATTCTACTCGTTAGTTTCGACAGAGAATACTATAATGGAAATAAAAATAATAAACTAAAATAACTTAAGAAACAGGATGTTTCATTATTTTCGTAATAAATAAACTTTTCTATTTTTTCACTTATATTTAGAATAAAGAGAGTTACGTGATAGTAGAAACATAGATCTTAACACCCATTTTGAAGTAGGCTATATATGTTACATTGTACAATATTATTGCAAACAAGTAGATCGAATTTAACAAATCTGTTACGTGAGCATATTGTGGCGAAGAGTTTGTCCGTTTTTTTTGTATGGGTATTCTATTTATAACTCAACATTTGGTGGTATCTAAAGACGAAGTCATAACAGATTGTTTTATGAAATTAGCTCTAATGAGTATCGTGATCATCGCTGTTTGTAAGAGAACTGTGATCATCGGTTAAACTTAATTAATAACGTTATCACGGTACTCAATCAACCAAATATCTCAATCAAATTTTGCTAACGTCTAATATCTAAGGACTCAAACAATCGTATGTATACTACTTTCGCAAAAATGCTTGTTTTGTCATTTAAAAAACAAAATCATGGGTGTCTGTAGATTGTTTTTTTTTTTAATTTCGGTGAAATGTGAAGATTAATGACCAAAACCAGTGTGCCAAATAGCAAGTAAAAAAAACTCTTAAGAAATAATTAACACTAAACTATTTATCGTCATCATTAAGAAGTCGGTTTCAGTTAAAATAATTAACACTGAACTAGTTTATCACACAAGTGAAGAATGATATATATATATATATATATATATATATATATATATATATATATATATATATATATATATATATAGGATGAATGGTAAATAATGTGTTAAAAAAACTGGTTGGTTTAGTAATAATGATTAATAAACAGCAAACCTTGACTGATTAAATGGGTATGATTATGACACAAGCGAAAAAAGTTTAGACGTTATTTAAATATATAAATATTACCTCAAACACTGCGCCCATGATTATTTTCATTATTAAACCGACAACTGCCGATCTGATATGTTTGGTCACGAACAGTTTGGTTAGGTTTTATTTAGTTTTAAAGATGGCTGAGTGAGAAAGTTTGTGCAATGTTTTTACAGAGTTTATTTACTTTTACCGGCACACGGTCCACTCGTTCCAATTTAATGATAGACGTGCTATATACATAAACACTTTAAAGTTATAGCGACTATAAAACACGAGTGTTAAGAAACGCAAAACAACCTGTTGTCCACCTTACCAACTAAACAAACTGTTAACGAGTTAGTGATCTGTTTCAACAGGTGTTTACACCATTTATGACACAGTTAAACAAGGACACAGCTGATTTATTGGCGAGACGAATAGTACACTGGGAGCTAGTTATCTTATCATTAATAATAGAACAAATGGATCCCATCTTCAATGTAATGAACGGAACATAACCTTACTTTACGTTTTTGAGTTTGTTCAAAAAGTTTATCAGTAGTGAATAATAATAGTACTTTCACGCCAGTTGTTCAAAGTTTTGCCCTTTATTTTCAATAAATAATTTCTTCTTTACACTTATGTTTATACACGTCTTTGTGTGTCTGTTGTGTTAATAATCGTGTGTTTGTTATGATTGTCTCTTTCAGCTTGTTGATTGTGCTTGACTGATACTAGTACACCGAATCTTTCAGAGACCCTTTCAAATGATATGTTCTCCAAAGACTTCTCAAAAATCTGAGAAGTATAGCTCCATTTTGTTGAAAATAGACATTATTAATTTCACCAAATAAGAGTAAAAACACAATATCTTCCACATAAACCACTTTATTTAAATAATGCAAACGCAAAACGACGTTTCTATGACTAACAGGTCATCTTCAGTTAATCATTGAAACGTCGTTTTCTGTATTTTGTAATAAAGTGGTTTTGTGCACAATGTGTGTTTTCATTCATTTGGTGACTAGAGTTTCTGTTTATTATTAATTTCTTTATTACTCAATTTTTTATTCGTGTATTTCTTATGGGGTAATAAATTGGCATAGAAAGGCCTCCTATCAATTTTTGATAAATGTAGCATATTTATTTTTAATAAATATATTTTTAAAGATGTATATCTATACTTTAAAAAATAAATGTTCTTTCAATTGACTATAGTTTAATTGTTATTAACATATAATAAATAACGTCATTTGAAATTAAACAGGATTTAATAAAAAAAAAACTTAAAATTAAGCTAAATTCTTGTTATTAAGGCAGGTGGTCGCATGGAGAAACAGTATCTTACTTCTATGCAATACGTGGCATTTCTTAACGTCTAGACATTTATCTCAGCTAAGTTTTGAATAATTGCTTCTATCAGTTCTTCTCTTACGATTGAAGGTCTCCATGGCCTTTTGATGTCTTCAACGAACCCAATGGTTCCAAACAAGCTTTTTATTTGCGACAAACTTTGATGAGTACAACATTTTCAACACGGCTGATAAATTCCGTTCACATTCATAATAACACTGGATCAATGTGATGTGTATTTGAAAAGGTAAAGTCATAATGGAATAAAAACAATATAATATTCCATCTACTAGTTCCTACAACGAAACCACACTGCAGATAATAATAAAATGTTATTTTTCTTCACATCTTACTTTCATTATTATTTTCCTTTTGTATTTTATAATGATGATTTCAATTTTTAAACGTCTCTTTAAAGATAAAATGGTGTCTTAAAATATAATGAAAAATAATTAAAATTTCAGCCGATTTTATTAAAATTGATTCTGAGCGTATATTTCAATGTTTTTGTTGTGTTTTGTCAAAAAAACTATAATAAAAACGACTTCATGTTTGATGCAAGATGAGTGTAAGATGGATTAGCTTTTTAATCAAATCAAATTACTCAAGTGTTAGGCTGAAATTTGGGTTTGGGTGAAAAGTGTGAAGGGTGATCCGAATGATTAAAAATTTATCACTTTTGCGTGTTCCAAAGGTTGATTAAAATGTAGAAAATCCAATGAAACACATTTAATATGTCTGCAGAAAGTTCCTTTAAATTAATCCAACCTGAAATCGTTCTAAAGGAAAATATGGTAAAGCGTGAACATATTAAACCACTTAAAAAAAACGAATGGAAAACATACAACGTATTCAAAGACCGAATTTCATAAAGATCGTTTGAATCGGCGAGATAATATCATCAAATCGCAAGATTACCTGCAATTTGATGAACGTTTCCACCACTCCGCCTTCTACATCAACTTTAACGAAATCAAATCGAAGATATCTGCTTTTATAGCTCTTGATAATTTGATTTCTAATTTTATAGCTTTATTTATGAATGTAAAACCCCTCCCTAGCGTGGTTCGCGTGGTTTAACTCTTCAAGATGCGATATATATATATGGTAATATAGCAATTTGTAATCGATATCTTTAGTGGCAAAGACGTGTCGAATGTTGCGATAACAGGCTACGATAAGACAGAGAAGACAAGATTTTGTTGGACATGAATGTTTCTAAAATGACAAGAGACTATAAACTAGATTCTTTGGAGTGCAACAAGTCTTCTAACTGGAATTTTAGTCATTTCTTTAGCGGTAACAGGATATGATAAATAGATGAGATATGATAAGATTTTGTTGGACTTGTTTCGTCTGTGATATAAGACTATAAAACTCAATGGAGAGGGCAAAGATTTCAATTGTCAGATAGAGTATTTCAAACTCATACATAACTTTTTTAGCGATAACAGGATATGATAAGTTGTGACAAGGTATGGTTTTATACTATGACATGACACTATTAGCTAGATTCGTGGCTTCTCACTGTGATTTTTATCAACACTAGTTGGAGATAACAGAATATAATAAATAGAAAAAAAGACTATAACATTTAGTTGAACTTGTAAAATCGTTCGATTTTGTTTCTCTGGTAACATTTTGGATAATGAAGTTGTTGAAACACGATAAGATTTAATTGAGCTTGAATGACTCTAAGATTAAAGTAAGCATCCGGTCTTCTCACTGATCTTTAGTCAATGACTTCTGTAGCGGTAACCAGCTATGAAGACTTAATGACATGTTAACTGAGTGTTTCATAATCATAAATTACTTGTTAACGATAACAGGAAATGATAAATAAGGTGAAAGAAAACTAGGTATTGTTGATGTAAGTATTTTTATAGTGAGATAAGACTTTAATTAAATTTATTTGAAAGGACAGACAAAAAGTTTTCTTACCGTGATTTTCGGTAATATTTAACTTCTTCAGTAGGAACAGGATGTAACAAGTCGATGAGAGACGAAGCGATTTTTTTTTAAACTAACATGTCTATATGCGATTTTTGTGACAACACTCGTGGCAAAGGGTGTTGCCAACCGAACCTAACCTAGCCTAACCTAACCTAACCTAACCTAACCTAACCTAACCTGACCTAACCTAACCTAACCTGACCTAACCTAACCAAACCTGACCTAACCTAACCTAACCTAACCTTACCTAACCTAACCTAACCAACCAGATTGTTCACTGTGTAATCAGTGCTTGGTTAATTTATCCAACTGGGTTTAATAAATAGATGAAAGACGATTAGATTTTTGGACTTCAATACGTTTAACAAGAAACGGGACTGTAAACTAGATTTACAAGAAAGGGTAATCATCCAGTCTTCTGACTGAGCTTATAGTCAATGCGTGACTTCTTTAGCGGTAACAAAATATGATAAGTAGATAAGAGACTTTAACACATACAGATGACAAGAATAGAGTCTTTGAAAAGGCAAATAACCAGTCTTTTGATTGATGTTAGTCAATCTTGTCTTCTTAACAGAATATGATAAATCGATTAGTGAATGTAAGATATTTTTGATTAGAGAATTTAAGATCTCAAATGACAAGAGACTATAAAATCGGTCTTCTAATTGTGATTTTAGTAAATTCTTTAAATGTGGTTCTTAGTACTAACAGGGTATGATAAGTTGTTGAGAGATGTTCAGGTTTATTTATATAAAAACTATTCTAAGATTAACGGGAGATTATAAAGTAAATTAGTTGTCAATACTTGTCATCTTTCGTGTTAACAGGATATGATAAGTAGAATGGAGACGACTATAATTTTGTTAGATATGAACGCTTAAAAATAACAAGAAACGATAAACTGGATTCGTTGCAAAGTGGAAGAATTCAGCCTTCTCACTGTGATTGTAATAAATTCTCAGTTTATTTAGCTGTAACAAGATAAGAGACGTTAGAAAAACTCGTTCAAAAGGGTAATCAATCTTCAGTGTAATATTCGTCACTGTTTGACGTCTTTAGCGGTAACAGGATATATCTACAGGGCAAAAATGTCTGATTCGGAGAGTGAAGAAGGAAAAGGTAATTTTGTCGAAAGAATGCTAACTAAAGAACATAATAACAATGTTTTTAAACGTCAAACTGTTTAGAACCTTGGAACCGTGTACCTCCTTAAGTGCCAACCACTTAAAGAAATATATAAATATAAATATAATGTCTCTAAAATGATTTAGCCTCGTTGCAAATAATCTGATTCCAAAATATTGTAGCGAAATGTAAAATCGTGATTTCTTATCTGCGTAACAATCACACAAACATGCAAAGGAAATGTCAAGTTAGTCTTTATGAATACCAGTTTGAATGTCACTGTCACCTCAGAAAACACCTACACAGGATAGGGATTGCTGCAGGAAATGTGGTTTGGCTGAAGAGTCTGCAGAACACATTCTCTTAGAGTGTGAGGCGTTAGGACGAGCCAGGCTATACTCTCTAGGCCCTCCGGGGAAGGAGATGGAAACCATCCTAGACAACCCTATAGGTAGCATCTGTTCCTTAGTAAGGATGACAGGTATTACTGAGTGGTTGTAGGATGGAACTTGGGGCGACAAAGGACATTCAGTTCGACGTCGGTGAGGCCTCTGACGGAGGCTATCACAGCCCATAACATTAAAAATAAAATTTAAAAATGCCAGGTTAGTAAATTTACAATACCGTACTAAATTTTGTAGCACATTTTTCAATAAATATTGGTTATTTTGATAATCTTTAAATAAAATAATCCATAAATTCATAAACCTAATGGAAGAAAAAACTAGATGATGATTGATGTCAACATTATCAAGCCCGATAATATATGGTAATGCCAACAAACACTCTAAATGTTTCTTGAAACTTATAGATCAAATGGTCTTACTCAGTTTGCTTAAAACACTTGTTAGAAAGTTTTCTGAACCTCGTAATTGTGCATATTATTACTTTCTCGACGTTGGTTAGGCTCTAGCAGTCTTTACGCGCTTCGGTCGTGCCATTGTATCGGGACGAGTGAAGGAGTCTGCACTCGCTACGCTCGTGTCGGTGACTCGTCCCTCAAAATTTACATTTCCTTGAAAGGTCAGGCTTCGAATAAACATTTTTTTACATTATCATTCTTATTTGTCGTCGTTGAGAGTTTGCAAATCTTTATGAGTTAGTATACGAGAAGGCTAGGAAATCATCTATCAAGTAATCAAGCCACGCCCACTTTCTATTGCTTACAACTTTAATTCACAGATTCATTTTAATCCAGGATATTATTGACCAACTGCTAACCACTCCCGTCGTTTTAAATATAAATAACAATTTAAACCCACCTAGGTCCTACATGGTTGCTGGTTTTAACAGCCAATTAAATTAATTTATGATTGCTCCTGGTCCCGAATTGGCGACAAAAAAAAAAAAAAAACAAACTCGTTTTCAGTATTGGACAGACCATAAAGTCACACCATTACACGACGACGTTGAGATGGCAAGTGGTAAATAATACGTCACCATGTGTATCTGAAGCCATTATCTTTGATTTCAGGAAGATCTGTCTTTGTTTACACTGACAGAAGTAACACTTTGGTCCAAACCTCGATAAAACCAGTTTTAATAACAAATTCTACAACAGCTGGTGAATGCAACTGGTTGAATGTTTGCAGAACACGGAACCGTACAAACAATTTCGTCTTTTAATGAGAAACATCAGTATTTATTAGTGATTTGAATAAAACTAAGGATAAAATAAATAAATAACCACGAAATGAAGATTGTTGCGGTCGTCTACTTCAAGTTTCGTTTTTCTGTTGTTATTTGTTCGAAAAATACCAAGATGATTCTACAATATTAATTATTCATGCGTAACAAGCTGTGTATTATATAAATGTTGTTTTTGTCTCCATCAGAAATAAAGTTTTCTTTTTCCAACTATATAAAATGTTGGAATATATAAATGTTTCCTAAAGAAAGGACGTTGTTATAAGATCGGTGGATGTTTTTTTAATCCCTTATTTGGGTAGGATTAACACCAATTATTTCTCAAAAAGATAAATTAGCTCATAAATTCTAATAGCTGTAATAAACAACAGACGTATAAAATAAATAGAAAGCTAAGAAATACAGGACACATCATGGCAATACTCTGCGGATACAGGCACTCACTGGTCTCTTATTTTTGTTGTTTTTATTTAAGTTTTTGTTTGTTTTTTATGTTAAATACATGATGATCTGATAGTTTACTTATTCGTGATACTACCATATTATTATTTTTTTAAATATTAGTGTTCAAGTATTTGTATATATTTATATTATTTTTCCATTCAACTTATGTTTTTGTTCTTGAAAAAAGAAAATACAAATAAATTTAAAAAAATAATGTACAAATTTTGAGTCTCATCTAGAACTATTTTAAAACACTTTATATTGTTTTGTTATATTCCATGTATAATCTTTGCAGTGTAAATGACCTTGAGACTTCAACCAACACTAAAATGGCCACCATTGTTTGACGCATGGAGATTTAAGTAACGAACTAATGCTAGCCATACTATAGAACTAATGCTTGACTGGATATATATTGTACTAAATCCATCCTGTACCAATAAAGAGATGACCTCATTCTACATTCCTCAATCATTTTTATTTCATTGTCGTTAAAATAAACAGTGTATACGCACTGCACAAAGTTTGTCCCACACCAGTAGTCATTTGTTTCAAAATGATGAAGACTTCCTTAAATGTATAACATCTCAAACGATTTAGATCAAATTTGGAAGATATATAATAAAATATCACTTAAACTAATGTCCGAGAAATCACGTAAAAATAAACAGGACGTACACTTCCAAAGCATGTGGCAAAAATACCCCCACAGTGTAAGTCACATTTCATTAAAATAATGGCGGCGATAATATTTGTTTTTACTTGTGATTTTGCACACCAGTTAAGTAATTAATCTTCACATTTCAATTAAATTTTAATGAAATCGGTAGAGCTGATTTTGATTAATTATGTATTTTCATTTTATAACAGCCATCCATAGCCTTTCTGTTTGTTTGTTTACCGATAAATCAAAAATCAGCGTTTGTAAATGGTGACCAATATATTTTGTCAAAAAGTTTTTGGATCCTTAGGGACTACATTTAGGCAAAATTTCATCAAAATCGTTAGATCAGATTTTGTGTTTTTTCTTATGACGCTATTCTCAAATTTAATAAATGAGGTGAACAAAGGTCAGAGATAGGACCCAAATATATTCATAAATAAATTTATATAAAATCAACACAGGCGGTACACTCTAGATACAAGAGGTTACAAGCTGAAGTCAGAGATATTCCAAAAGATAATTAATTGACTCATAGGTTATCAAAACAAATACACGAATAAATCCGGGAAAACTCAACTACTATGTTTTTAACGTTATTTTAACCCTGTATTATGTAGCCTATATTCTGAGTGTTACAAAAATATGGGACTCTTTTCGTAATTATTAAACGGATTGAAATATGAAAATAAAACTTTGGTAATGTCTTTAGATAAATAACCCCTGCTTTTAAAAAATGTTTAAAAACCTCCAATCCCCAGGGGATCCTGAAGGGGCAAACCAAAGTTTAATAAAAACTTATTTAGATAATAGATGCCAATTATAACCTTTCGTGGAAGACCACTTAAGTGTTTATGTACTACAATTATTTAAGGTCTAATGAAAATTGATATGAAATAGGAGGCCTGCTTAAAAAAATTTAACCCTAATCCCCCGTGGATCCTGACGGGGCAAACCAAAGTTTAATATAAACGTTTTTAGATAATAAATAACAATTAATAATATCCTGCAATATGCAACACTTATTTTATGTTTAAATTGGTAGGAAAAAGGCATAAAACTTATAAGCTTGAAAATAAACTAATTTGATAGTATTTTTAAAGAATAGCAACACCAATGCTATTTAGATTTAGAATTTGTTATAATTTAGTAATTTAAAAGTCTTCATTACATGGTTTTTATCAATATATTGTTTTTTTAATCTTTGTAACTTACGTAGGACAGTATAAACTTATAAGCTTGAAAATAAACTAATTTGATAGCCTTTTTTAAAGAATAGCAACACCAATGCTGACTAGATTTGAGCATTTGTTATAATTTAGTAATTTAAAAGTCTTCATTACATGGTTTTAATCAATATATTGTTTTTTTTTAATCTTTGTAACTTACGTAGGACAGTAGAAACTTATAAGCTTGAAAACAAACTAATTTGATAGCCTTTTTAAAGAATAGCAACACCAATGCTGACTAGATTTGAGCATTTGTTATAATTTAGTAATTTAAAAGTCTTCATTACATGGTTTTTATCAATATATTGTTTTTTTATCTTTGTAACTTACGTAGGACAGTATAAACTTATAAGCTTGAAAACAAACTAATTTGATAGCCTTTTTAAAGAATAGCAATACCAATGCTGTTTAGATTTGAGCATTTGTTATAATTTAGTAATTTAAAAGTCTTCATTACATGGTTTTTATCAATATATTGTTTTTTTAAATCTTTGTAACTTACGTAGGACAGTAGAAACTTATAAGCTTGAAAACAAACTAATTTGATAGCCTTTTTAAAGAATAGCAACACCAATGCTAACTAGATTTGAGCATTTGTTATAATTTAGTAATTTAAAAGTCTTCATTACATGGTTTTTATCAATATATTGGTTTTTTTAAACTTTGTAACTTACGTAGGACAGTAGAAAATGTGGTTTAACTATTCATAGTATTGAACTGGATGTTATTAAACAAGTTATAAAATGTTGTGATCAGGTAGAGCAACAAAAACGCTGTCAATATCACTTGAAAAAGCTACCGTTCGAGTTGGGAATTATTGCAAAGTTTAAAAACAACAGTGAAAAGAATTCGAAGAGAAGGGAAAAAAACACCCGAAGAAAAACTAAATTCACTTGGTAAAAGAAGGAAACATCCCGACCATCGGAATATAATTTTAATATCTCTTAGAAAACAATCAAACCCATGCAAATCTACAATATAGTTGGCGCGACGTGCAGCTATCGTAGTGTCTGCAAGAAGGGAAATTAGGCCGGGACTGAAGGATCTTCTCGTGGGTTGCGAACTTTAGAGTACCAAAAAACGGAAATTCCCTACAAAAAAACTTTTTGATCAGTAGACTCATCACATAGCTTCCTTTATACAACGTATATGTGAGGAAGTCAAAACTGAAGAATTTCGTTTCACATTAGACGATAGACATTCATAGAGAACAAAACGTGCTAGTATCCATGACGACCATTTGCACCGTCAATAAACAGTTTTTTAACTTTACCCGTAATTGCTATCTAAATCATATTCCACCCAGTAGCTTGAAGAAATATAGTGACAACCTTTTTCGTTTAATAAATCACATTTTCTTTCATTTTTCAAAACGGTTACTAACCAGACTGTCGATGTATAGTTATTTTCAAAATTTATGATAACTTCTAAATGAACCACAATTTAAACCTTATACATTTTCGTAGTCGTGCGTATAAATCTAAAAATATGTCACTTAGCGCCCCAGCAACGGAAATTCGAACAAATTAAAGCCCTGTCATTCGAACTAACTGGTTTAAAATTATTTAAGACTTGGCGATAAATAAGATTAGTTTATCGTGCGACCAACCGTTTGATTTTAATTTTATTTTAACAGACGTGTAATACAAGCGGCTGCTTTACGGAGGCGTAAAGAGAAAGATTTATATCTTAATCAATAAAATTCCATTATGGTAAAATTAATTGTTGCACGGCTGAGTAGGTGCTAAAAGTGATGCGTGTGTGTAGTTTAAATCATTATAAACTGGTAATATTGAAGCGTTTAGAGTTTCGTAATTATTTGTGGGTCAGAGCGCTTGCGGGCTAGCCAAGATTTATACATCGACTTGCCACAACCAATGGTCGAGGCTTTCTTTAAATCGGTAAATTGCAATTAAGAATTTTTGGATTGCGAATAACGAACTATTGTTGTTAGGTCTACAGCTTTGATATATTAATATAAAATTATATATCTTATGATTTATAATGCGATCTAAGCAATGTTCTATTTCAATTCGAAAATTTAGAATTTCATGTGTATGTATGTTTGTTTCCGAAAAATGTATCACACGTTGGAATGTTCTTTACATCTACTATTTCTTGTTATATAAAGGTGAAAAGCATTTCAGTTACCATCGCCTTGTAAATAAATGAAGGAGAAACATATATTAAGACCCCTAAACATCAAAAACTCAGTCGGAAGAGAACAAGAGTTGGTGGAGGAGACCTAACAGCAAAGATTAAAGAGATC
The DNA here is from genome assembly GCA_963513935.1 of Aphrophora alni. Taxonomy (NCBI): domain Eukaryota; kingdom Metazoa; phylum Arthropoda; class Insecta; order Hemiptera; family Aphrophoridae; genus Aphrophora; species Aphrophora alni. Next base: position 4,428,902 of record OY740775.1, read on the forward strand.
CAGAAAATGGTGTAGATCCAGCTAGCACCCTAGGGATTGCCATTCCTGTACTCACTACAATGAACTCATAAAGGCCTCTTTAAACCTGAACTAGTGGATCTATGTACAGGGTATTTCAATTTTCATTATTGTATTAAAATAACAGTCACTCAAAACATTTAATGAACGGTTCTAAGCTATGAACGTCGGTTCTTTGAGTATAAACAATGCATGCGCTCCAAGTATTAAATGGAATACTTGAAACTAAAACGTAACGACCCGTCCAAAAAAACTTTAAATAAATATAATTTTCAAAAAAATTTCCAAGGACTATAATTACGTAACCAAAAATAAAAACTTCTAAAGTCCTTACTTTATTATTATTTAATTTATACGATTTAACATTTTCACAAGGTTTCAAAAATAACAAATAAACTTTTGTTTTTGTAACAGTTACACTGTTTATAATTCTTTAAAATTCGATATAATTTGCATGTTACATGTATATTAAGTATGTAATATATTAATATGTAACATCTAAGCATCAATATCTTGCATTATACGTATATATAAAATAAACAATTTATTATAGATTCAGTTTATAAAAAAAGTCTTATGAACAATATATATTAATAAATATAAATTTTTAATGGTAGATAAGACAAAACAAAAATAAACCAATTCACAATTAATACGAGATACATTAGTACAATATTAAATTCTAAAGAGAATATTGTAAAATATAACGACTATAACAACAGATTAGTCATAAAGATCCATTTGGGTCGCAGTGACAAGAGGCTAAAATAGCCTCGGACCCCATAAACACTAACTACATAACACATTCAAATAAAATAACAAATATGAAATAAGTTTTTATAGTAATCAATAGAGAAACAGAATATTGTCACCATTTTGTATATTTCGAGTCAAGCTAAGAAGGCTAAGGGAATTTTGGAATTAGGATACTAACAGGAAGAGAGATAAGTAAATAACGAGTTTGAATCTCACACTATTGGGTGTATGGACATCCCATTTTATTGTAAGTTTTACCACATGCCATAAAAATAAAAAAAGAAGAAGAAATAATTTTCGTAGAGGATGAAATAAGTTTGATAAGAATCGGTGGTAAACAAAAATGTACATTGTTGGCTGACATTTTGAATTTTAAGCAGCTACTATAAGTCATAACTGTAATTTGATAGCAAAATACTCATGATAATTAAATTTAATAAAAATTGGTTGGGAAACAAAAAAGTTAAAAATTGTTGGCGCTATTTTGAATATTTCATAGTTAATTCATAGTTAAAAAATTATAGAATATTGTGGATGTAGGCCTTACCTATGTATACAAAATTTCAGCTCTTGAATCGGTACTTTATATTCCGGTATATTTGATATTAGGGCCTATGTATTTATTACGAGACTTTGATCACATTTCCCTCTCGCTGTGCCTTCCTCCAATTAAAAATCGGGTTATGAATGTTTCTGAATGGTTGCTCACAAGATCCACATGTGAGCCCAATTTTAAGTCATTGTCACATGTCCGAATATTTCGACGTCTTTGTCAGAGGTTCAAGAAAAAATAATAAAAAAAAAATATAAACAATATTACGAATTGTTCGTCTATAGTTGTTTCTATTGTATCATTAGAGTTTTTATTACAGACTGACCTGTAAAAAAAAAAAAAAAAAAAAAAAAAAAAAAAAAAAAAAAAAAAAAAAAAAATGTTTTATACAACATGTATTATTAAATTAATATTCTTAGATTAGAACACAAAAAGAATAAAGAAATTAGGTATACTATGAATGCTGAGTTTGATAATCTGAAGTGCTTTAGTCGTATTATGATGCTGGGAGAAGATGGGTGGTCTAAAAAAAAATGCTATCAGTGGATGACTCCAAGAAAAAGAAGAAGAAAGACATTAAACGACAAAGTAATGAACGTGATTCATAGGAGAGGATTAAATGTTGAAGATTCTCAGGAAAAGTCCGGTTGACATTAAAAAAACAACTTGTAGAAACCTGATAATATTAACAATAATTGTAGGAAATGTTTAAAATTGTGTACGTTTTATAACATGTAATTACAAAAACAAAACCCACAACACAATCTTTGATTCGACTAAAATTCAATCCAAACGATCCACTTCAAATTGCTAATTTCAATTGGTAATTTTGAAAGTTAACCTTCGTTATTAAATTTTACGACTCGATTCTAAACCGATAAAAAGTGTCTCGATAACCAGTTTTGCAAATAATACAATCGATAACATCTAAACTTAATTTCGTTCCGAGTAATTTGAGTAAGATTAAATCAATTTAAAACGTAAAGAATTTGTAAGCGAAGCGAATCTCGTTTATACTGTGTAATTAAATAGATTTACGTAGGCTGTGAACAGAGTTCGGGCGATGGCATCGACAATGGCGCTCGAGGCAGGACAATAGATAGTCAAATGAAGTTTGGTAAAGTTATTTAATTATTATTATTTGTTTTTAAATTGACAGGTGTTTTTTGATGTTATTGAAACACGCTCTGTTTTTCATGTTATCATTCATATTTAGTTTTTATTTACTTCTAAAACTTAAAGTTTTTTTTTATTGTTACAATATGCTTGTAGTTTTGAGCCGGAAATTATCTATCAATAATTAATTTATCAGCACTTTCAGGTATAATTAAAATTCGTTTTGATTATTATCGTAAACTGCTTTGGGTAATATAGTTCAAGTTGACTTAAACTCGTAACTTATTAGGAAATATCCTGTTTCAAGAAATGTATCTTAGATCTGATTCAAACAAGATTCAAACAAAAACTTGGACGGACTCCCCTCATAACATTGTCATAAAAAAAGATTTGAGACTTTTGTCCTTTTTATTATATATTATATAAAATATCTCGTCAAATGGAATAAAATAAAATTTTCTACGATAAGAACGTTATTGTTTAAGACGACATTTCAAGGACGAAGTCATCATCTTCAGTTGGTACAAACCTTCATGCTACTGAATAGTCAGTCAAGTAAAGTAAGATATAAAACACAATTAAGACATCTTAAAGTTACACAAATAATTTGTACCAATTTGGAGATGAGCTTATATAAAAATATCTCATTTTCTTCTTCATCCATAAAAATTTAAGGACAAAATATTGGTGTATTCATTAATAAAGTACAAAGAATTGACGATTAATTCGAATTTCGTTAAACTTCATGCAGAAAATGTATGAACCTGTACAATATACATTAAAAGTAAAATATTTTTGATAACTTACCTCTAATTTTTTTTGTATCTTGGTTTATAATTGCAATTACAAGCAATATATATAATCAAACTATCAAAAGTTTAAAATTAATAACAATAAACGAAATTATTTTTGGAAGGTGTTTTAAAAGCATTAATACAATTCAACAACGAATGCGCTATAAAACATCCCCAAGAAGCTCATTTAAACAAAATAGAAATTGAGAATCTAAAGCTCTATTTTCTCACTATCGTCTTAAAAGACATAATTTCAAACACTCAACATTCTCGTCCTTAAAACGCCTATAAATGAATTATTCATATATGTGTTTTTATCTAAATGTATTAAAAAAAAAGTTTAACCAAAAAATTTCCTTTCAATTTTAAAAGTTTTAAACCGTAATGATCCAGGAACGAACTCTTTTGCTATTAAGATAATATATATAAGAATTGAATCACTATGACATTATTTGCCCCCATATGAACCGACGTGTATGAATACATCGTAGACTATCAACTGCCGGTGTTCGAACTCCTGCTGGGAATTAATGACTGAGGCGTGAGGCAAACCCAAGATTTGAAACCATGATCATGTCAATTCTTCAATTAACTGGTTTCAGCTTGGATGTAGAGTTTTAATAAAATCACACCGGGGTGAGAGATCTTAACGGCAACAAATTTAATTGGAAGTTGTGTTCCTTTGAATTGTTTAGTTGTTTGGGAAATTGGCTGAGTTCAGGTGAGGAGTGTATTTAGATCTGAAATAGTGCGAAGATTATTCCTTGAAATAAAACTAGAAGGATTGGTTTTGTTATTGACAATAGATTGGTGTTGGATTGAGATATGGAAAGTAATATTTAGCATATATTAGATTTTGCAGACATACAACTGAGTTAAAGAATCTGCAACCGCACATTTTACTCATGCGTCGTCGCCGCTGAACTCGACGACTGCTCTGTATAATGTAGTCGCTCATAGGGTGGATGTTTCCTGGGGTTTGTCGAGGTTTCGTAGGGAAACTTTGGCTGTATTAAACCAACTTTGGTTTTAAATTTGCGAGTTTTGGTGGAGATCAACAAATTGTAAAATGTTAGTTTTTATGTTTTTACTTATTTGTTATTAGTATATATATATGGTTTTATATTAGTATATTAGTAATTGTGTATTTGGTTGTTTTACTTTTACTTTTACTTTTGATTTGACTTTTACTTTTGAATTGTTAATTATTTTAGGCAGACTTAGTTATTTTGTTACATATGGCACCCCGGTAATTGGGTTTTAACCTGTTGGGGCTGCTTTTGCAACATAGTTAATCTTGTATTTTATCTGTTATAAAAATTGTTGCAATAAATTTTATTTATTTTATTCTATTTTAAAACGGACATGTATTAATGACGTCAGAACACTATGCAAAAAAAGACCTGCATAGAGAAGGAATAACCGCGGAAAATAGTATGCAACTGGATTTTAACGCTTAAACTGGCGTCTCATAGAGCAGCCTGTTTGAGAACTAACCAACATCTTATCTCGTTTGAAGAAACATAAACAATATTAATTACCATGAATATCTCTGACCTAATCTGCAACAATCTTATGAATAGTGAGTACAGATTTAAAATATACGGTTTGCTCAATGTTCGTTAAATATTTAACAATCCGTTAATACACGCGAAGACTCGTTATTTATTTTGTCAATTGTTTTTTACTTCCGTTAAATATATTTCAATCTGAAGTACTACTTACAGATGAAATTTTAATGAATAACAATTCGTACTAGAACTTGAAGAATGGACTACATATAAATATTGAGTATGTAAACTTATAAAAAACTATCAGGGCTTACTTTTAGTGGCAATCCCAAAGGTTCTAGCTGGATCTACAACATTTTCCATGTAATCTTGGGTTAGACCCCACTCTATCATTTTTGTTATCAGGCCTCTCTTATTTATCTGACCGTGACACTAATAGAGTATTCGAAGGGTAGAGGTCTTTATGTTATGATCGTTTCTTTCTTTTTTTTATAAAGCGATAATGACCGATAATTTTGTCGACTTTAAATAAGAGGAGAATACAATGAAGATATAAGGATAAAGGATTTTTTTCCAAACATTACTATGAATGTATAATTGTATTCGACCGTACTGCATACATAGGCTAGCTACTAATACTTTAAATATCCAGGTTCAAGCTAGTTTTGATAATATCACATATTCATTTTATTAGATAATAAAATATTTTTACCAGCAGATTATTATAAAATTAAATGTAACATCATTTCTACGATTAATGTATAATAAACTAACACGTAAATATGTGGATGTCGGGTCACTTTTGTCGGGATCGGTAGTTGAAGGTAACTACCTTGAGCATGGTGTGTTTTCAGATAAGCTGACTGGGACTTGGTCTGCGCTATATTAAGCAGAACACGCGAAGCAAGACGCCCGACAAGAGTAGTCCGTGCGCAGTTGGTCGTAAGTGTTTGTATCTAATATCGATCGTTAAACTATCTTCGAAATTACACTAAGGGTGGCTAATTAATTAGGCCAATGGTGTTCAGATTTTTGTAGAGACCAAATTCCCAAATGGGAGAAATTTAATAGATTTTTTAAACGGGATGGTTTGAGAATGGTCAAAGGCTAACTCCACTCCTTGGGATAATTAGTGGCTGTGTTGTGCAAGTGAGTTATTTATTATTTACTTACATATCGGTTATTGACTATTATTGGAATTAAGCTCTTCTAAGCTGGGTATTCTATGATGCATGGGCAGAAATGAAAATAAGTTATTTACACCTCTAATTGGGCATGGGCTAAATACTTTTGCAGATTGTAGACTCTACGCTTAATTAAATTGTGACCAGGTTACCAACGAAAGTTAAGCCTATCAATTACAACTTTGGGCTCGAGAAGGAAGCCCCTGAATGTGGTACTGTTATAGATCCGGATTTAAGTAAAAGTTATCGTTTTTCTTTTCTTAGTTTCTTCTCTTACATCATATCGTTCATCAATAATCGTTATTTATTCCTTCATATATTAATAATTTCATTACTTATCGAATCATACGTTGAAAATAATTAATTATCTTTATAAATTTTTAATATAAAAATAATTCCATGAAATTTCCTATTTTATTTCATTACAAGTACAGATTAGGAAAATTTTAAATAAAACTATGAAATATTCATATTTAACATTTAGTTAATAAATAATTCATTTGTTTTTTCATTCTATGTAAAAATAACTGTAATATATCAAATTTTATACATTGTAAAAATCTGTGTTAAAATACGTACTATATAAAAGTAGATTGGTTTTGTAAAACAGTTCAACCAATGACAGAGCAAGAAAATAAGTAGACTATAGTTCACGAAATCGTAATTTTTTTGGGCAAATGGTGGAATATAAAAAAAACTTTAAAACGTAAAAGAATGATTTGTTAATGCCCTTATTAGGCATATTTTATTGTAAGTTCGACAAACCGGCCGTTGAACATTTTTGAGGTTATGAAAATAATTTCGGGAGAATTGATGTTTATCGGTAGCAAATATTGGTAACTGAGACTAGTTAAAATTAAAAATTAAGATGAATGAACGTCATAGCTCGCGTTTTTTAAAGGATAATTAAATAAAATTATTACTTGGTAAAGAATATATTTGTATTTGAATAGTTTGAACGTTATTAGTTATTATAAATTATAGCTAATTTTATCACTTTCTCAAAACTCATTATTTTGGGTAAAATTAAATATTTTTGAATTATATCATTATTTCATGATGGTCATTCCTACATTCCACACTTGGCTGCCCGGTATGATCAATGGTGTATGTAATGGATAATTTATTAACTTTTCCGTTTCAACTGGCTTCAAGTTTCGTAACTGCTAAGCAACCCTCCAATAAACACCTACCTTCAAAATTCTACCCCTGGAGCATCTCACCCTCCGATTGGTCTAATCCTAATGACGCTATGGAGCTAACAGTTCTTCCAAACGTGGAGAGAAACCGTGCTAAGCTAATAGACACGCTGTTATGAAACACCTTCACTGTTCTCGCCTGCTTATCTTATCACAAGGAGAGTCCTTATCGCGTCCACGTTGTTACAACGATGGACAAAAACGTTCAGTTGGTGCACAACTCTCTGCTAAACATCTATACTTACAAAAATCGGTAGAACACTTTATCAGTTCGCTACAAAACTGTATTAAAGTAATGTGTTTGATGTGAAACTGAATGCAATGGAATTATGAACATCTATGATTTAATATTTTTATAATGATAACTCCAGTAATACTATTTAATATTTCAAGTGTCCTACAAGGTCTTAACCATTATATTTCTGGAGGTTGCAAACAAATACAGTTAAACTGACCAGTATTATTTACCCAGTAATTAAACTTGCCAAGAATAACAAAGATCGTAATTTCCTTTAACGCCATAAAGAAAGTTATTCTAAATGACTTTTGCGTGTCTTTTTATAATTTATAAATCTCCTGAATATTAGTCTTCAGACGGTAAAAACACGTTCCATGTAGCGTGTGTACGTAGCTACGTTTTCGCTAATATAACACACACTACGCCTAAGGTAAAACTGCTATAGTAGTCCCTCAAAACACCTTCATCTACAACTTCTCCCACTCATCACAACTAGCTCCAGTTTTAAAACCTACATTGTCTTTGTATTTCCAGTTAATCGTTTCTCCAACAAATTGAACTCCTTTGATCCTCGAGGCAACATTACATTTGCTACAAACATATATCGTCGCGGACACAACTGATGTATCGAAATGCGGCGAAGCATGGAAATACAAGAGGCAGTGGATACGGGTCGTGTAGGAAGTGAAGACATACAATGCAGTTAATCATATCTACAAGTAGATGGACGCCGGGAGGGCTTGTGAGACATCTGAAGAAGATTAGTTTAAGAAATGATGCATAGAGTCAGGTTTACAAACGGACAGGGGCAATTTTATATTGGTTCGGTTTGAAGCAATCAACGAGAATATATTAAAACAGGATCCGGTTGTTATATTGTATAGGTAAAGTCCGTGATCTAGTATTGCCAACTTTAGAAATGGGAAAACAAGAAAATTATAACTTATTTACTAGTGTAAAAGTTCTACAGATTTTATTGACTGATTTAATACAATCTATTAAACAACAACTTGTCATTTTATAAATGTGTTATTTAGGATTTCATATTTTATTTTGATATAAGTTTAACAATGTTTTACGCTCGTCAGTTAGACTTGAGATATTTCTCTTCTGTTAGTCAAGGCTTAAACAAAACACCAAACTGTATAAAAGTCACTTGTCCACCGAGTCGAAAATAAAAGTTATCGTGCAAATTAAATCTCTTCATTTAACTCGAATGAAATAGTTGTTTTCTGATACATAAATAGTTCCAGATTAGGCATGGATGAACTCGAACATTTAACATTTCTTCTGCACAATTGTGTGTTTGTTAAACATTTACGACCAAACATGTCTAGCTGACGTTATGAAATTAAGTAATGCGGTTCTTTTAGTTAGGAACTAGTACTAACTGTGTTTTTATTTATATTATCCGTTAAACTAGTGGCCCTACAAAACTATACTTAACGGTTCCAAGGTATAGACGCTGGTATAAAACAAAAGTATTAAATATATGGCGCGAATGTGAATAGCAAAAATAACTGTCAATGAAAATGATATCTGAACTGTTTTATAAAAACTTTCCTGCAAGGAATTCATATCTGACAAAATTGAAAAACATTTCTTGGTTACAACATTTTTGAGTTTTCATTTATATCAATCAAAACGTTTTCAAATTTTATAGCGTTACAAAAACATTAAATAATATATTATTAATACAACAGTTATGCTGTTTTGTTTCCAAATATTTTATTTTATTTTCGATATAACGTTCCTGTAACTTGTATTATAAATTAGTGAATTATAGGAAATGTTTAGTAGACGTTATGTAAACTTACATTACATGCTTACACTTACAACAAGAGTGATGTTATTATAACTTTAGTTTTTAAGTAAAACAATATTTTACTAAAGCAATACTCAAATCACATGTACGTCCTAACAAGAAAAATTATTGTAATAATTTTAATTAATTAACTAAAAATATAACTAATCCATTTTATAAACATAAAAACAAAACAATACAAAACAAAACAAAATCAGAATATAACCTAGAATGTTTTCAGACAATCTCTTTTCTAGCTTTCTCATCACTGGTATGTGGCAGTTGGTGGGCCAGCGACAATTTCTAAATTTTAGAACCACTAATTGGCTAATATTTCAGAAAACAAAGACTAGATTACGTGTAACAGTACCAATCACATAAACAATGTAGCAGAAATATGTTTGGTATTTTTAACTGTGACGGTTTTTTTATTTTAAATAATTAGAATAGCGTGTGTTTTTTAATTAGTTTGACATTTACGTGTTCGAAAAATTCCTAACTTTTACTTACAAAGAGACTTTCAACATAAAAAAAAAAAATTAAAAAAAATAATATACGAAAAATATCATTTTGTTTCAGTTTAGAATACATAATATTCTGTCATACAGTTTTGACATTAAAGCACACCCTAATGCATTGTGTTTTTTTGAGAAGTGTGTGTACCACTTTTGTCTTACCTAATTTGATTCAGATGATGTTTTGGTCCTTGATCCAGTATTGTCCCTTTAGTGTCGCCTGAATATTTTTGAGAATATGTTTAACGATTTAGTTGTTTCAGGACTCCTTTTCAATCCCAGTAATATGCTATTTTATTTTTTATTAGGCCTATATTTTATTATTGTTAACATAATTTTGTGTTGCTAATTTTGCTAAAATTTCATGTAATATTTATTTGGTTTTTATCTTAATATGCTGGTTTAAATTTTTATTTATTTATTTTGTTAAACCTTATTATGACCACAATAGTTGTTTGCCTTTAAAAAAAAATTGATAATTCCCCTACCCACAGTTACAGAAACAACAACTAAAAACAAACAAATTTTATTTCGTGACTGCCTTGATATGTATTCTAATAACATGACATTATCTTCATACTTACTGCAAAACTAAAAGTAACACGTAAAACTGAACAAAAATAAATTTAGAGCCTACCACTACACTCCTCAGATATTTCAGTCTGACAACATGAAGCCAAATAAAACCTACAGTGTGTAAGATGGGCGATTCCCTTACAAACCAATAGAAACGTCAACTTGTTACAAGCCAATCTACAACTGATCATTCTAACATTTATACAGTCTTAAAACTACTAAAACTTAGATTAAAAATATAAAGTTATAAAATATAACGCACCAAAATCATTTTAATTTAAAACAAAAATGTCAATAATTCACTAAAAATATTATAATAGTTTTTGTTTAATATCCAAGCTGAGTATATAGTTAAATTACTCTAAAATATTATACATAAATGAAATAGTAAATTTATTAGCATTTAACTGTTTTTGTTAGATCCTCTTAGTCCTTCAATCATTTCAGAAAAATTTTCCTTCCTCAAAATATTTTCGGTTATATTATATTCACTTAAAAACTTAAAAGACAAAAAACCGCTGTAAAATTTAGTGAAACATTAACTCATTATCCATCCGTTTCTAATACACAAAGGAAAATAATAATATACTGAAGGAAGTCTGATTCTTGAACCGCACATTCCAATATTCAAATAATCCGGCAATACTAGAGCGCATCAATAAATCATCCAGTAAGAGTTACAGTTCAATGTGACTGCGGTATATTAAATACAGTCAGGTCATAACCTTTACCCAGGTTTTATATAAATCACAAATATTCTGTTCTGCAAGTTTA